>CM050163.1:315847504-316447504 GCA_027410445.1 Discoglossus pictus | reverse complement strand
TAGCTGTGGGACCACATTTAGATGGGTCTTCCAGTTAGGGGGAACACCCTTGGAGGTTATAGCATTATTGTTTCCTAGCTTTATCTTACCTGTACAGTTCTATGCACTATTACCTTAATTGTTACTTCCTATCTCATGTAATTGGATTATCCCAGTTATAAGAAACTCATTTAGAGATGATAGAACCCAGAGAAAGGGATAGAGGGAGGGATAGAGCATAGAGGGGATAGAGGGGATATAGAGGTTAGGATGTGGGACCTGAGGGAGAGATGGGAAAATCTGTGGGTGGTTTAGGACTATGGGATTGGAGGGAGGGATAAGGATGAGATTGTGGGGAGAGAAAAGAGAGAGAGAGAAAAAGAGAGGGCGAGAGAGAACGAGGGAACAAGGAAGAGAGATGGAGAGAGACCAGGAGAAAGAAGGAAAGAAAGTGAGAGGAGAGAGAGGACATGAGAGAATGAAAGAGAGAACAAGGGGATACTCAGAGCGTGTTAAAGTCAGGGCTATTGACAGACGCGCTTTTGTTTGTACGCGCATGCGTCAGCACGCATTTGTGGTCGTGCCACCCCCAATTGCATATTACTGTTTACACAGCACTATATAATCTTATCTTTTTTTTCCATGTCAGCTAATTTATGGCATGCTAGTAAATACTTTTGAGTAACATTTAGGCATTTTTAATGTATTCCAATAAAGTTTACTCCTGGTTCCCCCTACTCCTGGTTCCTTTATATTTATTATCCTATGCTACTGCCACATTGATTTAGGACTGT
This sequence comes from Discoglossus pictus, assembly GCA_027410445.1. NCBI lineage: Eukaryota > Metazoa > Chordata > Amphibia > Anura > Alytidae > Discoglossus > Discoglossus pictus. Next base: position 316,446,731 of record CM050163.1, on the reverse strand, counting down.
CTACCCTGGTTTTTGCCTCTTGCCTCTTTTTGTGTTTATGCTAGTATAACTTGCTACTGAGCTCCTTCTACTACAGACACCCCTGATAAAACAACTGAGCACTAATGGAAAACATGGGTTGTTCAGCTCCACAACCTTCTTGGGCACAGTCATTAAAGACTCTTGCCATAGCTGTGCAAGAGATTAAAGTCCATCTAAACCACTTCCAAACCACTGCACTTGACGCTGCTGCTCCAGTACCCAGCCTTGTGTGAGTCCATGTGTCCATGTGAACCAGCTACAAACCACTGGACTTAACGCTACTGCTACAGTACCCTGCCTTGTGCTTGCTTATGTGAATACCACCAGAACCTTAGGTATCTCTATGAGTATTTAAAAGAAAGCAGGATTTTCACATCTGAACAGTGATTTCCTTATAGAAATTGGAACCGATGCACTAGGGACATATCTTGTTAGAGACCGTGAACCCAATATTAGGTATCCTGCCATTATATGATGTCCTTACTACAGCAGAATTATCTTCTTCAAAATGTATGCAGGATGGCTGAGTACATGTATTGACACTACATTTAATGAGCCAGCCTTTTTATCTCAGTTTTGCATGGGACTGGCAGAACAATTAAACGATAAACTAGCTCTCACAAACTCCCAGCACCCTTGCCGAAATGTCCAGCCTTGTTATTCAGATAAATTGGAGATTAAAGGAAAGACACCCGGAAAAGGCTCCTTCATCAGGCTTTGGTTGCTTTAAGGGTCCACCACCACCACTAAAAAGAACTCCTCACAGATCTACCCCTCCAGGAGAGAGAACTCAGAAGAAGCAAAAATTTGACTATACTGTGGACTTCCCCTGGCATTATCTGCAGGCATGTCCTCAGAGTAATTAAACTTCTACTCAAACACCCTCTCTTATGTTCATGTTGAGCAAGTGAACAAGGCCAAAAATAGCTAGCTGACTGCACATTATTAGCAGAAATAAGATGATCTGCGTAATGATTTAAGATAGCATGCATGCTTGATTGTCAATTGGATTATAAGTGTAAATAATTTTTCATTGGCTAAGAAGAGGGTTGTTCAGTGGATGACCATTATGTGTTTGTATAACAATATGAAGGCAACTGTTTTTTGTATATCCGATGATGACAGCAGACATTTTGAATGGTTTTCTGAATGTCTTCCCAAGCTTGTAATAAATCGAAAATAACAAAGTGTGTTTATTTAGTGTTCTGTCTGATTCATTTTAGGGTGAGGGAAAGTAGTGGATATATATATTTTTCTCCAACATTCGCTACACCAGTCTCTGTCAGCTCCTGTCTGTATCCACGTCACTTTCCTGTGTCTTTCCAGTTGATAAACAAACTCTTGAAGACACAGGCTTTTTTTATTCTAGAGCCAATATTACCTTGTTACAGGATTTCTCAATTCCCAATGTGTCCATAAACCCCCCATACACATTTAACTTATTGATGGGACTCAAATCAAGAGCGCTTCATTAACATAGGAGACCATTCCACTGTTGTCCACAATTAGAAATCACATTTTCTTCTGAGTTCTGGCTGAGGTCATGTATTCCTCCAGAATCTAGGCCACAAATCATGGCATCTACAGCACCAGTTCCCCAGCTACCTAATATTTACCAACATGTTAATGTTTCCAGCAAGATTGAAGCAGAGTCCTTACCACCTCACCAGGTCGATGACTGCCCAACAGACCTTCTACTGAAGCCAACATTCCTTCTGGAATTATATATCAACTTGCTGAACCTGAGCTTAAAACCTTTAAAGAATACATCCAGGAGAATTTGAAGATGAATGTTTAATTCAATGATCCGCCTCACCTGTTGGCACTCCAAACTTTTTTGTGAATAAAATGAATAATTACAACCATGTATGGATTAGCAAAAGTTAATGAGATCACTTTGATCCCAGTACTGTTTGATTGTTTAAAACAGGCCACTATGTGTTGAAAATTGTATTTTGTAAGGGAAAAAAAGGAAGACTGCTTTCAGAACTCGCTATGGAAATTTTGGTCATGTCATTTGGACCTGGCAATATATTCTGAGATCTCCTTATTCAGTTTGTGAAGTGGTGTCTCTTGATGATATTATTGTCTTATTTTCATCCCTGGAGGAAAGTCTTTAGCAAGTGACCCAAGTTTTGTACTGGCTGTGAACCCAACAGTTGTAGTCCAAGCTGAAAAAATGCTGTTTTAAGACAAATACAGTAGAATTCCTGGTGTTTATTATTTCCGCTCAAGACCTTAACATGGATCCCAGAAAGATCACTCCTGTCTCTGAATGCCCTGTTCCTAACAACCACAGAGAAGTACAGCGATTACTCTGGTCTACAGAATTTTACAGAAGATTAATCCGCAATTTATCTTGGATATTATAACCTATTACAGGGCTCACCCCTATGAAGATTCCTTTTTCTTTGACTCCTGCTGCTTCTGATCACCTAAAGTACTTACACCTCTTATCCTAGCCCACCCAGAACCAACTCTGCCTTTTACTGTGGAATCATATGCTGTTGGAGCTATCGTGTCTCAGCAGAGAGGACCAAAATATCTTCTTCATCCTGTGACATTCTTCTCACGGAAATTAAGCTTAGCTGAAAGGAACTATGAGGTGGGTAATAGGAAATTACTGTCCATAAAACTGGCTTTGAAAAAATGGGGATATTATTTGGAAGGAGCACTACACTCAATGATTATATATACTGATCATCAGAACCTACAATACCTGAAACAGGCCAAACACTTGAACCCCAGACAATCCAGATGCTTTTCATTTGTGGAAAAAAAAAGTGAATAAAAAAATTGGGTAGAGGAGAAAGAAAAATGTATCCTTACTATCCCCTTATGATTTTTACTTAAATTACAAGATTAAAAAATTAATATAGATAAAGAACCCAAATTATCCTTGGATAATTTACACTGGATACTCTTTTTAATACGTACTGTACCTTGCATATATTGATTGACATGTTATTATTAATATTATTATCAAAACATTTAATTTAGGGTTTTATTAGCATGCTTTGTTAATTTAATAAATGGAATAAAGCTTCCGCTTAATATGAATAATTCTATGTGTTATACCATACTTTTATCTAAATGCTGGTTTGAAAGATTAACAGCCTTATTAAATTGCGATTTGGCCAATTGAAGAGGGCTCTATATAAGCACATAGCATACTTTTTTTACAGAAGTTTTTAGTTAGTGAAGACCTTGCTTTTGGATAGAAGTTCACTAATTAAAAACTTCTGTAAAAAAAGTATGCTATGTGCTTATATGGAGCCCAATTCAATTGGCCAAATTGCAATTTAATAAGGCTGTATATATCTTAAAACCTTAAGGATAGTAGTTTAACTGTAGTAAAAAGTTACATACATTTTGAAAAGTCCCAAACAGACGGGAAACACAATTTAACAAAATCAAATAGGATTCTAAAGAGTGCTGGGGTGCTTAGGGGATGGATTATATGAAGCACTGGATTATTAAAACCACACACCGTTATTTTCCCATAGATTTTTCCAAGGAATGGTGCTTGTTATAAAGGTACTAGTTTGTATTTGGCTTCTACTAAGATGAGCCACATATCTTGAGTTTCTCATATTTTTCAAAGGTCAATGGTATTCTGAGGCATAAAATGTAAGGTGCCTTTACAAATTTTGTTAATAGATAAAAGTTATATTTTAAGAAAATAGTAGCATTTATATAATTACTAAGTTGGTTTATCTATTTTTCTAGTCAAATTATTTTAAGTAACCTTTTAGATATTTTTTAAGAAAACAGGCACAAGTTATTCAAAAGGATTTTTTTGGTACTTAGATGTCCATACTAAGTTCTTTCTGATGTTTGGCTCTTTATCAAATAATGACTTGCATGAATAAATTACCTATGGGTGGAATAGATATATAATTGGATAATAATATCCTGTGTTCCTTTTAGCCAATAATGTAAGTTATGTGTCTAAGGGATACGATAAGGATTTACATGTGAATCACATGACACTTAGCCTGGGAAAATATGAAAACAAAAATACTACTGATCATTTTTATTAATTTAATTATTATAAATAGAGCTGTCTTCAAAAGAAAGTTCGCAGATGGGCTCAAAAGTCCAAATAATTGGCCCATCATATAACATGACATGGTTTCTCAAAGTCTGTAGTGAAGATACAACATAGAAAATCTTGGAATATACTGAGAGAAGATACATCTGTAGCAAAACTACAGGTGATCAAATGAATGAACCTCCTAAAATATACTATCAACTAGCATCCAGAATAAAAGCCAATGAGATGTGTATTGGGGTAAATATTACAATAATGTGAAATTTTAAAATACAAAGAGAGAAAAGGAATAGATACAGTGGGTCGATCTGATAATAGAATATTTATGCATGAATCTGTCCCAAAGCACTTTAATCTAGGATTAGACATCCAAATAATCACAGGCAATAGGTACTTTAAGATAGTCCTATATATGTAAATATTAATGTGTCTATATGGAACCACACAGGACTGCTAGTGGACAATGAGATGACTGTATTTGCCACAATACAAACTAAAAATGTAATGTATATTCTAACCACATGTCATTTAATAGGTTAAATCTCCTGAAGGGAAAAGCAGTATGTATAATGTGTCCACACATGATTACGAGTGTAGATAACTCTCATGAATAGACACTGAGACCATCAGCCCTCAAATTCCCTCAACTTGTAAAACTGTAGCCCATAACATAGCCCGAAAGACATGCGGCTATTAAATTGGCCCCGTAAATCAACCCGCGGGGTAAAGGTGAAAAAACCCTACAGAATGTCGAAAATTGCACTCTGCGGTAGCAAAGCCAACGGTTAATAGAGAGGACCCGCAAGGGGGGTTAACGTCTTATCCATAGCACTGTAAATGCAAATATACACACACTACTGTACTTATAATTAAAGGGAAAGTGATGTTAGGTATTAAAATGAATAGCAACACATTCTCAAGCTCGCAAATCTGCAATATAAAATACTTTTTTTTATGCTTAATTTACGTGCTTACGGCCGCACATGCAACGCGCACAGGAATGTAACTCACGGAATGGTAGAATATAATAGCTCTGTAAAGCAGACGAATTTCAAGCCTGCAGCCTTTGCGGGCTTGCCGATGCTGCTACAGGCTTCAAATTTAATGGGGCTGCATGTATTTGATAGAAAGTGCTATGCTACAACTTATAGGCAGAATATACATGTATTTACTTCTTTCTCAAAGGGAGATAATAATGAAAGTATCACTAAATAATAGAAGGTTGCTGAATCTTACTGTGTAGTCAATCCTTTTAATAAAAAATAACAAACATTCAAGAGGGTAAGTATCATCTCATATTCCAAAAATGAATATTTATTCTCAGAATCAAAATCACCACTCCATTCCATCAGAAACACAGTAATGTATATATGGCTATTTCTCCATATTTAGCTTATTTGAAAAATTATCCATTATTAACACCATTTGTAATTACTTATAGTATGAAAAAAGTTTCTGCTAAGGTTAATAAATGTAAAAATAAATACGTAAACATTAAAAGATGCATTTATTGTCATCATTGGTAACAATAGAGAAAATACAACAATTGTTCAAAGATTCTAAATGGCTGAAATTGCCTATTATTTAGGTATTTTATATCAATGCATTTAGTGATAAAAGAATATAATATTTGAAAATGTAAGTGAGCTAATAGTGAGTTTACTAAAAAGTAATAGTGATGCATGGTAATGTGAACATTATGTGATACTGAAGGAAAATAATGAATTGATAAGAAAGATTCCTTGTATTTTCGATAAATAAGTGATCAGTGAATATGAGATGATACTAAAAAATATTGTGACAATAAGTGGAATTATCATTTATATGTGATTAAATATTAAAAGTGAGGAGCAATAATTTAAAAAAAATGAAAATGAGAGAATGATAGGGATAGGGAATGAAGCAAAAATAGTGCTGGTTAAATAAAAAAATAGCTGAATTAATGAATATGAAGAATAGAAAGTGAATTTCGAAAGTATTTTTAAATGCATAATTATTGATCAATTGGAATTGTTATCTTAATATCATATCTAATTTTTGTCATTAGCGTTTTCTTCTTAGTATAAATGTTGTTTCTTAAAAAAAAGAAAGATAAGTTATAGCTCTCATTTAAATGTGGTTGGAAAAGGGTGTTTTGTCTCTTTTTGGAGGAGAATCTTTTCGAATGTTAGTCTTTACTAAAAACGAGAGAATTTAGAACTCCAGCGTACTATGATGAAATTAATTAAAATGGTGAGCTACTGAGGTTATTTTATTTTTTTCAAATAGATTTTTTTGGAATTTTGCAAATTATATCTCTTGTGCTCTTGAATTCTAGATCTGAGAGCTCCTTAGGTTTTCACTACAAAAAAGTTTGTCAAGAGACAGTGAATAACATTACTTGTTTTAAAGTTGTTGTAGGTCTTAATATATTGGTCTTTTCCAAATCTAGCAGTATCTGTTCTGACCTTCTTCATACGTGAAAAACAGAACATGTGCCGATCAGTCTTTGATAAAGCTCCAAGAGAAACTAATCAGAAAGAACTGATGTCCTTGTCCATGGAGTACCCAAAAATACCTAAAAGTGTTACTAAAAACAATTTGACTAGAAAAAAGGTATACCAACTTAGCAATTTTTATAAATGCTATTAACAAAACCTGTAAAGCCACAAAACATTATATGCCTCAGAATGCCAGTGGCCTTTTAAAAAAATATACTAGAAAATAAAGAGATGTGGTTCATTTTACTAGAAGTCTAATACAAACTAGTATCTTTATCACAAGCACCATTCCTTCTTAAAATATATAGGAAACTGGTTTGACTAATCCAGTGCTTCATAGATTTCATCCTCTAAGCACTACAGCACTCTTTAGAATGCTATTTGATTTTCCTAAACAATGTTTTGCTTATCTCTTTTCAAAACTTGTTTAGTATTCTCGTGCATCACACATTGTGTGGAAATATTATGATTGCTAATTGTTCTGGATAAAATATGTGCTCACATTATCACTTATCCATATTTACAGCCTTATTAAATTGTGTTTCAGCCAATTGAAAAGGGCTCTATATAAACACAGAGCATATTGTTTTACAGAAGTTTTTAGTTAGTGAACTTCTATCCAAAAACAAGGTCTTCACTAACTAACTAACTTCACTTAACTAAAAACTTCTGCCAAAAAATATGCTCTGTGCTTATATAGAGCCCTTTTCAATTGGCCGAATTGCAATTTAATAAGGCTGTTAAGGACCTTTATGCAATGTTGATTACAATGAAGCTCATATCCATAAGGTTTTCAGATATTTAATCTCTTACAGTGGCATTAAGACAAGGTGTGTTATACAATATAGATTTACTCATACTATGTGCAAATTTTATTTAATTTATTAAATTACCAAACATACAAACAAAACACTCAATTATTATTATTATTATTATTGCATTTTATTTGAACCAGCGCCAACATATTATGTAGTCCTAATACATAGCAAAATGCAAAATTAAACACATTGTGAAAGAGTGGAGAGCCCTGCCTTTGAGTTTAAAATCTTATGTAGAAAGTGCTTTTTTATCTTTGCACCATACAAGATAGAAAACTTGCAAACTTACAATGGGGGAATGAAAGATGCAGAAACCTGGACAAAAATATCAGATAAGGAAAAGCAAAGGTTAAGAAGGAAGTGAAAGTGTGCTTAGACAGGAAAGGGTGCAAAGTTGGAAAGGATCTTCATATAGTAGGATAGGGAAGGGATCAAATAGAAAGTAAGTGGAGGATGTCTCTAGATTGGAGTATGTTAACTCTGCCTAATGGTCACATAGTATAACCTACAAATGGGAATATCAGGTGATTATGACTAATTTTTAAATAGATTATGAATAGTTTTTAAAGGTATGACAATTAGGGGTAGGTGGGTGGGTGGTTGTAAGTGAGGGAAGGTGGGAGGGAAGTGATTGCTCTAGAGAGGGTAAGGAAAGCTGATGAACAGGTAGATTAAGGTTTTTCTTAAAGGGTTGGTTGCTGTATTTAGAGAAGAGATGACGTGGCATGCCTCACAGCTAAGGGCACGCCGGCGTCTTCATTACTAACAGTACTGTATTAACTATCAATAATTTTAGAGGTTGTATGCTTACCCTACCTGTCCGTTTCCAAATGAGTGAATGTTGTGGTCTGGATATGCATGAGATTAGGCACTTTAATAACGATGCTTTAAATAATAATTAGCCTGCTGGCTTTTCTGCATTGCTCATCCATTGGCCTATTTTCTATTATGCTATACTTTGGGATACAATATGGGCAAGATAAAAGTTCTATTCTAATATGAGAAGTAGCCTTGGGTAGGCACTAATTGCATATAATAGTCCTAGAATTTTATTGCCCTGCTGAAAACAAATTTTTTTCCCTCACTCATAAGGAAGCAAATATGGTATAATCATACTGTGGTATACCGTTAAAAATAAAAATAAATATATATTTATATACAAAGGTCAGAATATTCCCAGTAATTTGTTTTGGGACTTTTTATAGGATGAGCTATTGCTATCCAGAACCTTTACATCCGTATATATATGTATTATAGATCCTAGGATCTATCATAAAGACAGGACTACTCCAATTGGATTAGCAATCACCTCTCTCCTCCACAGTACTGTTAGGTGTGGACTTAATAACCCCTCTATTAAGAGTACATTCAACATTTAGTGGTTTATGTCCACACACCCATTAGCCTATTTTTATATTTTTTCTGTTCCAATCCTGGGATTTTTTACCCCTTGTTTTTAAAGTAATCGCCGTTGTTACCCCCCATTAATAAAGACTTCATATTTTTTTCCCACTTTTTGTATATACATTAGTAATTTTTGGGTGGCAAACACCCTGGGAACCTAGCATTCCTACTAGACCTTGATGTATTTAGAGAAGATCAGGAAAGCCGTGGAACTGGTAGCATGCGGTTTCTCATAAAGGGTTGGTTGCTGTAGTCAGAGAGGGTCAGAAAAGCTGAGGAACTGGTAACTTGAGGTTTCTCTTAAATGGTTGGTTGGTGTAGTCAGAGATGGACAGGAAAACTGAGGAACTGGTAGCTTGAGTTTTCTATTAAAGGGTCATTTATTGTAGTCAGAGAAGATAAGGAAAGCTGAGGAACTGGTAGCTTGATGTTTCTCTTAAAGGGTTGGTTGCTGTTGTCAGAGAGGATCGAGAAAGCTGAGGAACTAGTAGCTTGAGGTTTCTCTTAAAGGGTCAGTTGCTGTTGTCACAGGCTCTTAAAGGGTCAGTTGCTGTTGTCATAGGGGATCAGGAAAGCTGAGGAACTGGTAGCTTGAGGTTTCTCTTAAAGGGTTGGTTGCTGTAGTCAGAGAAGATCAGGAAAGATGAGGAACTAGTAGCTTGAGTTTTCTCTTAACCAGTTGGTTGATGAAATGTTTTTAACAAAAATAACATATGTCAACCAATATATGCAATATACAACCATAAAAATCCAGTGTCACTGACTTTTCTCTATTACCTAGAGTTAGACTACAATTATATAAGTTAATTTTCTTCACCAATATATGTAAGATATATCTACAAGACTGTGAATATATATGTTAACATCAGATCAATCTGGGATTCTTTTTGATCAAGAAAAGGTGAATAAACATTGAATGTATAAATATATATGATATTGTTACAATTCAGTGTATAACGTGGGATTCACAATAATAATTACAGCTTACCTAACAAATTTGGTGAAACAATTCAATTTTTTTTTTTTTTAACCCAAATAGAACAATTTATATTTCTAAAAATGTCATAAGGGAGAGTAGTCATACCCTAAGGTACTTATCAGGGACAGCTTTTCCAAAGATAATTTTCTTTGAATTCTTTGTTTATTTGTTTATATTTATTTTTTTATTCTCAAAATTTAAGTCAAGAACATACATTTGAATGTAGCCTTTCAAATGTAAGAATACATTTGAAAGGTTACAGTCTTCCTTTCTCCTCTCCCCAATTTCGTATTCACTTTTTTTTTATTTGTTTTTTTTTCAAATTATTTTTTAGTTTTTCATAATTTGAAACTGGGTTACACATTTTTCAATTTTCAAAAACTTTTTAACTATTAATAATAAAAGTTATATTTTAATCTAATTTATACAGCAAAGGGAATTACGAGTGCAAAATAATTCATCTATGTTCTTCTGTCAAAGATTGAGTTAATATGTATTCTCATAGATTATACAAAGACAAAAATATATAGTTGTGTCATTTTGGTTCTCAAATTTACTTTACATCTCTGTACAACAGATTGTTTGTATAAACTTTGGATTTTATTACTGAATTACCACCTTCAAAGTGTCATACTGACATTATGGTAATAGTAGATAGACACACCAAGATGGCTCATTTGTGCCATTGATTAAGATTCCGTCTATCCAAGAAAAAGCTATTAGTTTCATCTGAGAAGTAGTTTCCTAACATAGGATACCATTCACAGATAGAGGGATCCCGTTCACATCCAGGTTTTGTAAGGGATTCTGGAAATCCCTTTCTTTTGTACCAGCCCTCCTTATTGCCTTCCATCCCTAAATTAATGAGCAAACTAACAGAACTGGTGGCAGTTAATGTAGAATTTGTGTATAATGATGCTGTACACTCGAATCCTCATATGAACCCCTTCTTTGTCATTTATACATTTCATCCTAACTTTGAACCAGATATTCCATAGTCTACATCTGCCCCTGAAGTACACAGATGTCTGAAAACCCTTCAGCATTAGCTTATCTATTTCTGACACAGTTAAAAAAATTAAGAAATACTTTAAATGGTATGCTGATGATAACTGAAGACAGTCTGCTATCCAACAGATTTGGGAATGAGTTTGGCAATCTCAAATTAAACTGTCATTCAAATAAATTGGTTGCTAGATATACTGGTCCTTATCCTGGCAGCCATTGCATAAACCCAGTCAACTTTAAACTTATCTTACCGTCAGACCTCAATATACACTCAGTGTTTCATATTTCTCTATTTTGTCTCTAAATGCCTTTCCAGGTCAAACCCAACATGCTTCTTGGACCAGTACTTATTGATGCCTATGAAAAATATGTGGTCTGAAAGATCCTAGACTCTAGTATTAGAGACTGTAAACTTAAAAATGGGATTCAATGGGAAAAGCTTGAATTCGTGGGAATCAAATATTCATGTTTATGCTCCTGCTTTCCTTCATCGATTCCACCAGCAGTGTCCTTTGAAGGTCCTCTGAGCACTACCGGGAGGGGGCACGGTTATAATTCCCATGTGCCTGTAGTCCACTCAGTGTCTCTCTGCCATAAGCTCTGGTTCTATATAAATCTGCAGGGGCAGGATAACAGTGCTCAGTTGTTAGTCTTTGTACTACTGCTTAGTGTTCCATTTGATCCTCGGACTGATTTCTGGTACTTGACTTTCGGTGCATGCTTTGAACTACCATAATTTATGGCTCCCTTTAAATATGGCTTGCTACTGGATACTCTCTGTATGCTATGCTGCCTGCCCATCTCCTGGTATGTTTATGTTCTGGTGCTGCTGACCCACTTATTCAAAACTGTCCTCTGCAAATGTCTGTTTTTTATGCTGGTACCACATGCTACTGGGTTTCTTCTATTGCAGGCACCCCTGATAGTTATCAATGTGAGCAAGTTAAATTATGGGCTTGACAGAACCGAAGAACAAATAACATCCTTCATAATATCAATTTCAACTTCCTTCATATAGAAATGTCAATGTAAAGCAATAAATAAATACTTAAATAAAAAAATAAACATGGAATTGAAAATGTTATTGAAACAAAACTGAATGATGGAAATTATTCATTTTTACATTATCATGATATATAATGAATTCCAACAGCTGCACGGAGCACTAAAATGTAGATATTGGGTAAAAAAAAAAAAACAGATCATAGTCAAGTATTCATGTTTCTGTGATATAATGTTTCAACTGGATATATTAGTGTGTTGCTATCAATTAAAAAAAAAATAATATATTTACTTGCCAGTGAAAGGGTATCTGTAAAGTATAAATTTCTGTTTGAATAAAAGTTTCATTGTAGATAAGGTCAACATGTTCAATTATGGAATGTAGAAATGCTACCCCAAGATTACAACTAGTTTAATTACAGTTTATGATAATTTTTAAATTAAAAATCAACAAGACAGGATTACAAGACTATAATCACAAGATTGTTATTAAAGTAATTTTATAAAATATGTCTTACTAAGTTTTAATTTCAAAGTTCATTAGGCAAAGGAAATTTTGAATGAAATTTTGAACAAATCTTGTATTCAAATGAGAACAATATGACTTCAATATTCCCTTTTCAGTATTTTAAGTTATTAGGTAAGCAAATGTACATAGACATAAGAAATAAAGCTTGTTGAATCCAATCGCTGTTATCAGATATTCTTCTTTGCATGTCCATGTTTTTAATAACATATGAAGGTATTTAAAGTGAATACAGAAGGCAAATGCATGTGATGTGCGCCATTTTATAGAGAGTAAAAAAACAAATGGAAAGAGTAGCTTCCTTTTTAAAATTAGTACTGAATTCATGGAGTCTCCCGGAACGACTAAACTGAGGAAATGATCCTACCTTTCAACCAGCCGCTAGTTCTAACACCGTAAGGCCAGGCCCATGTATACTGTCCATGGGTCCCAAATTTCCCTGTACTTATCCATAGAGTCGTCCAATAGGTGGGTGATTCTTTCGTTGATGGCAATATAATTAATCTTTTGTTTAATCAACTGGAAGTTTAGGTTACTGGATTTCCAGGATTTAGCAATATGGCTCTTAGCTGCCAGAGTTATGTATTGCAGCAGTCTGTTTTGGGAAGGTGCCAGAGTGCTATTGGGGATCCCCAGCAGCATGTTGTCGATAGACCTGTCCACCAGGGTAAGGAATAAGCCCGAGGCTAACTCTGAAACTAAGTCCCAAACCTTTACTACCTTGGGGCAGGACCACCATATATGGGAAAATGTCCCAGTTGCCTGGCACCTCCTAAAGCATAGTTGGCTTTCTGACTTTTTCCATTTTGCAAGCTTTTCCGGGGTTATGTATACCCTGTGGAGCACCTTGATGGCAATTTCTAGGATGCTATAGTTAAGGGAACCCCTATAGATGTTGGACCAAGCTACCCTCCATTTACCTAGGTCCCAGCTCGTATTCATGTCAGTTTCCCAATCTACCATGTGTTTAGGCTTGAGTCCAACAGGCCTGGCATTAAATGTTTTGTAAAGCATCCCTAGGGTACCTTTCGTTAGAGGTGTCACTTGACAGATTTTAGACAGCCAGTTCATTTCCGGAACTGTATGGTTCTCTAGTAAGGAGAGTACAAGATGTTTCAGTCTGCAGAAATTATAGTGTTCTGACAAGGGCAGATCATGTTTGTCCCTTGTTTTTTTCGAATGAGATAATTTGCCCCTTCTCTATCCACTCTCCCAGCCTATCTAGTTTTTTATTCTTCCACCAGTGTTGGGAGGATAAGTTTAGACTAACTGACATCTGGGGATGATTAAGGAGTGAGATCATGTAAGATGGTTTTGGGAATAATTTTGTGTGTTCGCGGGCCCATTTCCAGCATGTCAGTGTATGTTTTATTATGGGATTGGAAATGTCTCTAATTTTCGGGGGAGTATCTGGCAGCCACATAATAGTGTCCCAGGTCAACGGTTTCATTGATTGGTTTTCTATATAAATCCACGCCAGTTAATGGGTCACGGAATGGGCGATTGGTAAAAAGGATAATTGAGCGGCCTTGTTATAAAGTTTAATGTTAGGGCAGGATAGACCTCCATCAAGTTTGTGCAGGTACGCGATTCGTGACGGGCCCTGGTTCCAAATGAACCAAAAGATATGCCTTTGGAAATTAGATAACTCTTTATTTTTAACCGGAATTGGGAGGGTTCTAAAAAGGTAAAGAAGTCTGGGCAAAATGTTCATTTTAATTGTATTAATTCTCCCTACCCAGGAAAGGCGAAATTTCGTCCATCGACCTAAATCAGCAATCAAGGTTTTTAGTAGCTTAGAATATTTCTCATTATATAGATCGCCCAGGTTTGCCGTTAACCTTATCCCAAGGTAGTTTATATATTTGATGTCCCAATTGAATTTATATCTATCATGTAGACTATTTTTTTCTGCTACCGGAACGTCTATGGCCAGGGTTTCAGTTTTTTTAAAGTTTAGTTTTAGGCCCGAAATCTGGCCAAACATTTCTAGTGTTTTAATGAGTTCCGGGACTGATTCACTTGGGTTGGACACCACGCAGAGTAGATCATCTGCGAACAGGCAGATTTTGAAGTGGTGATGTCCAACCTTTATCCCGGAAATCCCAGAGTTTGCCCTGATCTCCCTGGCCAGAGGTTCCATAGCCAATGCGAATAGCAAAGGTGATAGCGGGCATCCTTGTCTAGTACCCCTCCCTATTGTTATATTCGGAGTCGCAGGACCCGGGAGCTTCAGTTTGGCCGAAGGGGAACTATAGAAAGATTTCAGCAGGTTAATGAACTGGCCACTGATACCAAATTTGCTTTGGGTTGCGAATAGTTAGGGCCATTCTAGGGAATCGAAGGCCTTTTCTATATCAAAGGCCATAAGGCACGTTGGTGTTTTAGAGATTTTGGCTTTATGTATGAGGTTAAGGACTTTCCTAATATTGTCTCCTGCCTGTCTGTGGGCCACGAAGCCTACCTGGTCATTGTGAATCAATCTTGGCAAGAAAGAAGCCAGTCTGTCTGCCATATTTTGGAGAGGATTTTCATGTCACAATTTAGGAGTGAGATTGGCCTGTAGTTTTTCATTTCCAGGGGGTCCCTACCTTCCTTGGGGAAAAGTATAATTTCAGCATCGTTAAGCTCTGCAGGTAATTTTTCTCCGGCCAGAATGTTGTTGAAGAGTGTGACTAGGTGTGGGCCAAGGGTTTCTATAAAAGCTTTGTAATAATTATTGGAAAACCCATCTGGCCCCCGGAGATTTACCAGCTTTAAGTTTGTGAACCGTTTTGCGAACCTCGTCTAACGTTATTGAGGCGTTAAGGGCTCCCAGCTCTTCCCCCGTTATGGTGGGGAGATCATTTGAATTGAGAAATGATTTTATCTCATTAAGGTTGAGAGATGCGGAGCCTTCATAGAGGGAGTTAAAGTAATTGGTGAAGGTAGACTTAATTTTATTTGGATTGGCTGTGAGCTCACACTCCCGCGTTTTTATTTGATGGATTTTATTCTGTGTGCTTTTTGATTGTAGCTTTCTGGCTAGGAGTGGGCCCGGCTTTTTAGCTTTGTCGAAATTTTTTTGCCGAGTCCACCTTAGGGCTTTCTCAGTTTGGTCCGAGAGGAGAGCGTCTAGGTCTGTCCTAACCTTTTCTATTGCCTGTCTATTTTTGATGTCCGGCTTGGATTGGTTTAATTTTTCAAGTTTTCTCAGTTCTGTTTGAAGTTCAATTTCTCTGGCTTTTCTTTGTTTTTTGTATTGGGAGGCTATTTTAATAAGGGTTCCCCTGATGTAGGCCTTGTGTGTAACCCATATAATGCTTGCCCTTACTTCTGGGGAGAGATTACCTGGAAGAAAAAATCCAGATCCTGGGAGATTTGTTCTTTGACCTCTGGGTTACCTAGGATTCGTTCGTTCAGTCTCCACGAGATTGTGGGCCTCCCCCCTGAAGCCCAGCCCAAAGCAAGCTTTACAGCGGCGTGGTCTGACCATGTGCATGGATTAAGTTCTGATTTCTTTACTTGGTCTAACAGGGAGGAATCTGCAAAAATGTAGTCTATCCTGGAATAGGTATTATGTACTTGGGAGAAAAAGGAATACTCCTTAGCCGTAGGGTGTGTTTCCCTCCAGACATCTGTCAAGTTTAGCTTAAGAAGTAGGAGCTTAATTATCTGCATTTTTCTAGAGAACCTCTCTTGTCCCCCCTTCCCTGACCTATCTTGTGCCGGGTCCATCACCAAGTTCAGGTCCCCCCCTATTATTATTTTTCCTAACCCTGGCTTATCTAGAGTTTTTAGCACGTTTATGACAGTCTGATGGGGGTTTGTTGTAGGGGCGTAGATAGAGACCAGGGTTGTCTTAATACCCTGAACTAGTCCAGTTATTATTACAAAACTACCTGCCGGATATATCTGTTTGTTCTCTAATGTAAAAGGGAAGTTCCTGTGAAGGAGTATGGCCGCACCTCCTTTTTTAGTTCTTTGGTTGGCTAGGAAAACTGTTGGGTAATTCTTGTGGAGAAAATTCGGATGATTGTTGTGGACAAAGTGAGTCTCCTGCATGAATATGACAGAGGGGTTACTATCCTTATAAGAGAGAAAGGCTTTGCGACGTTTAAATGGGGAGTTAAAACCCTTGACATTGTGGGTCAGGAATACTATGTCTAAATTATTCAGATTTACAGCCATGTGTGTGGTGAGGTGAAGTGTTGTCCTGACTTACCCCAATCCGATGAAGAAATCCTGATAGCCCTGTGGCCTGGTGAGAGAGGCTGGGAGAATGGACTATTCCGTATCCAGGCAGACTTACCACCCGGGAGTGTATTGACTGAGAGAAGAATGCCTTCCAACCTGATGGAATTACCTCTGGGGAGTCTTGCTTTCAGGAAGGGAGAACATGGGACAGCCAGCAAGCTAACAAAACAGTAAGTAAATACTGAGACATAACAGATAAACAGATGTAAATAACCTAAAAACATTTCAAGAACAATGATCCTCATTAAAATTTACGGATAGCACCTAAGTGCCTAGGGTGGAGAGGATAAACACTCCTCCCCCTGTCCCTAGTATGAGGAAAAAGAGTAAAATTTAATAGTTCCTGACTAGACAATTAGTAAATTTACATTACAGAACATTAACCCTGGAGAAGGCCCATCCCTGGGGAAACATAAAAACTATGAGAAGAAGATATACCTAGATCTATAGTCTCTTTGGCAAAAGTTCACTCTTCTCTAGTGTTATATCTAGCAATATGTACTTCAACTTACAATACGTAATGATATTTGTATATAGTCTTAGGCTTACTAACTATTGTTAGACCCTTTATACATTGTTTTAATATGTCTCAAGTTTCTGATTATTGCAAAAGTTCACCCTTCCTGCACCGGTGTGGAGGGAGTGCCTGGGGTGGACTTGCCAGAAGTCCCAGGCTCGGAATGCGGCGTGCATGCAGTGTCTCTGTGGTTTCTCTGTTTTTTGTGGACCGGTACATCAGTCCACTGCCTAGAAGGCTTATCTTTTGGCCTCTATTCTCGTTGTTCACGAAACTCTTCCATGGTGGCAAGTTTGAGATGGATCAAATGTTTCTGACAGTCCTCCAGAGAGAAAGCAGAGTAAGTAGAGCCTCTCGATTTGCTGTTTTGATCAAGCAATGCATGTGCTTCTTTGATGCTTTGTAACTCTAGGAGACTTCTATATAAATTATGGGGCCATGTGCATGGCTGTGAACAGAGCTGTCTCTGGGCTAACTCACAGAGTGTACACTAACACACACCTCTATAATCTACATGTAGTGCTTGATCAGAACTGTAAATGGAGTCACATGAAATAAAAATATAATGTTTAAAAATAAACTTTAATCATTTAATAATACCCTTAATTCTCCTTCTTTGGCATATGCCAACATTCAATTGGCCAATTGCAATCACTTGAACTCATTACTTGAAAGCAGCTCGTAAAAGTTAAAGAAATTAAATTGGCTACATTTAGCTACTCGCATTCCAATTGCAAGTTACCTGCCCACAATCACCACAGACCGGCCAAAGCCGCAAAACCAGCCTTAGAACTCCATTGGTTGTAGCACAGCTCAAGATTTACCAGTGCTAAAAAAGTTAAAGTTACACAAAATCAATATTCTTGTAAGCCAGTAGCTCTAGCTCACAATTTAAGTCTCATAAACTGTATGAAGTTTCAGTCAAAAATGTTACGAGTTCTGAATAGGACTCACAAGGGCTTTTTCAAACACTTATCACAGCTGCAGCAGCAATTTTAAAATACACTAATGTACGTTAAAAGCACAGGAAGGCATATAAATCACATATATAGTTGTGAGCAGGCGAGCTTGCTTAAGCCGTTGCTCACGCTAGCGGGCTCGCATAGCGAGCCCGCGGCCCTCGCGAAGCGAGGGTCGCAGTTGCTGGCAAGGAGCGCCGCAGGCGCTCCTTGCCAGCAACTGCAGCCCTCGCGAAGAGGGCTGCAGCCCTCGCAGCAACTGCAGCCCTCGCGCTCCTTGACAGCATTTGCGGCCTTTGCGAAGAGAGGGAGCTGTGCGTGCACGCCCCTGGAGAGAGGGAACTGTGCGTGCACGCCCCTGGAGAGAGGGAGCTGTGCGTGCACGCCGCTGGAGAGAGGGAGCAGAACTCCATGCCCCATTAGACCCATCAGACTACTTACATTCACTGGAGCATTTCAATTCACCTCCGCCATGTCTCCCCTGCCTGCACATTTTCTGCAGAGGCAGGGAGTTTCAGAATTACGTCACATGCATGCAAAGTCATTCAGGAAGTCCCTGCCTCTGCAGAAAAACGCACAGGCAGGAGATGCATAGTGGTGGATAATTGAACAGCTTCGATGAATGTAAGTAGTCTGATGGGTCTGACTGATAGTGACAGATCTGACTGATCGGGCCCATGGAGGCCTGGCCTTGGGGGACATGAAGGCTTAGCCTGGGGGGACATGGCATCATGGGCTGGAGGCCATAAACTAAGAAAAAAAAATACATATATACAACAAAATGTGCACTGGGACATTATTTATATATATATATATATATATATATATATATATATATATATATATAGATAGATATAGATATAGATAGATAGATATATTTTTATATATATATATATATATATATATATATATATACTGTATATATTATAAATATATTATAGATTTTATACACACTTATATTATACAGATTATAAGTATATAATATATTATATGTATTGTGTGTGTGTGTGAGGTGTGTGTGTAATGTGCAGTGTGTATACATATATATATATATATAATGATGTATTGTGTGTGTGTGTGAGGTGTGTGTGTAATGTGCAGTGTGTATACATATATATATATATAATGATGTATTGTGTGTGTGTGTGAGGTGTGTGTGTAATGTGCAGTGTGTATACATATATATATATATATAATGATGTATTGTGTGTGTGTGTGAGGTGTGTGTGTAATGTGCAGTGTGTATACATATATATATATATAATGATGTATTGTGTGTGAGGTGTGTGTGTAATGTGCAGTGTGTATACATATATATATATATATAATGATGTATTGTGTGTGAGGTGTGTGTGTAATGTGCAGTGTGTATACATATATATATATATAATGATGTATTGTGTGTGAGGTGTGTGTGTAATGTGCAGTGTGTATACATATATATATATATATAATGATGTATTGTGTGTGAGGTGTGTGTGTAATGTGCAGTGTGTATACATATATATATATATAATGATGTATTGTGTGTGTGTGAGGTGTGTGTGTAATGTGCAGTGTGTATACATATATATATATAATGATGTATTGTGTGTGTGTGTGTGAGGTGTGTGTGTAATGTGCAGTGTGTATACATATATATATATATATAATGATGTATTGTGTATGTCTGTGAGGTGTGTGTGTAATGTGCAGTGTGTATACATATATATATATATAATGATGTATTGTGTGTGTGTGTGTGAGGTGTGTGTGTAATGTGCAGTGTGTATACATATATATATATAATGATGTATTGTGTGTGTGTGTGAGGTGTGTGTGTAATGTGCAGTGTGTATACATATATATATATAATGATGTATTGTGTGTGTGTGTGTGAGGTGTGTGTGTAATGTGCAGTGTGTATACATATATATATATATATATAATGATGTATTGTGTATGTCTGTGAGGTGTGTGTGTAATGTGCAGTGTGTATACATATATATATATATAATGATGTATTGTGTGTGTGTGTGTGAGGTGTGTGTGTAATGTGCAGTGTGTATACATATATATATATATATATAATGATGTATTGTGTGTGTGTGTGTGAGGTGTGTGTGTAATGTGCAGTGTGTATACATATATATATATATATATAATGATGTATTGTGTGTGTGTGTGAGGTGTGTGTGTAATGTGCAGTGTGTATACATATATATATATAATGATGTATTGTGTGTGTGTGTGTGAGGTGTGTGTGTAATGTGCAGTGTGTATACATATATATATATATATATAATGATGTATTGTGTGTGTGTAATGTGCAGTGTGTATACATATATATATATATAATGATGTATTGTGTGTGAGGTGTGTGTGTAATGTGCAGTGTGTATACATATATATATATATATAATGATGTATTGTGTGTGAGGTGTGTGTGTAATGTGCAGTGTGTATACATATATATATATATAATGATGTATTGTGTGTGTGTGAGGTGTGTGTGTAATGTGCAGTGTGTATACATATATATATATATAATGATGTATTGTGTGTGTGTGTGTGAGGTGTGTGTGTAATGTGCAGTGTGTATACATATATATATATATAATGATGTATTGTGTGTGAGGTGTGTGTGTAATGTGCAGTATGTATACATATATATATATAATGATGTATTGTGTGTGAGGTGTGTGTGTAATGTGCAGTGTGTATACATATATATATATATATAATGATGTATTGTGTGTGTGTGTGTGAGGTGTGTGTGTAATGTGCAGTGTGTATACATATATATATATAATGATGTATTGTGTGTGTGTGTGAGGTGTGTGTGTAATGTGCAGTGTGTATACATATATATATATAATGATGTATTGTGTGTGTGTGTGTGAGGTGTGTGTGTAATGTGCAGTGTGTATACATATATATATATATATAATGATGTATTGTGTATGTCTGTGAGGTGTGTGTGTAATGTGCAGTGTGTATACATATATATATATATATAATGATGTATTGTGTGTGTGTGTGTGAGGTGTGTGTGTAATGTGCAGTGTGTATACATATATAGATATAATGATGTATTGTGTGTGTGTGTGTGAGGTGTGTGTGTAATGTGCAGTGTGTATACATATATATATATATATATATAATGATGTATTGTGTGTGTGTGTGAGGTGTGTGTGTAATGTGCAGTGTGTATACATATATATATATAATGATGTATTGTGTGTGTGTGTGTGAGGTGTGTGTGTAATGTGCAGTGTGTATACATATATATATATATATATAATGATGTATTGTGTGTGTGTGTGAGGTGTGTGTGTAATGTGCAGTGTGTATACATATATATATATATATGATGTATTGTGTGTGTGTGTGTGTGTGTGAGGTGTGTGTGTAATGTGCAGAGTGTATATATATATATATATATATATATATATATATATATATAATGATGTATTGTGTGTGTGTAATGTGCAGAGTGTATATATATATATATATATATATATATATATATATATATATATATATAATGATGTATTGTGTGTGTGTAATGTGCAGAGTGTATATATATATATATATATATATATATATATATATATATATATATATATATATATATATAACACAATACTTTAAAATACGTAAAGTCGATTAATATATTAATGTATTATATATTTCATTATTATACACCAAACAGCATTAGCTCACTTACAATTTCATTGCCGTCATTTTTTGACGGGCAAGTCGCTAGTACATAATAATTAATTGCACAACAGTCTCAAACCCACAAATATGCAATTACATTTTTTTTTTTTTACGTTTTTTTTGTGTGAAATCTGTCCTAGGACTTACAAGGTTAATAAATATCATGGAACCCGCATGGACTAAAACAGTTTCTGTAATGATTTTTATTGATTTCTACATTGCTGGATTGCAAGTCCAATCACAAACTTTTCTTCTCAAAACTAATTCATTTGTAGTCTCCGAGTGAAGTTTAAGTATAAACTCCATGTTTTACTGACGTCATGATGACAGTATTATTTACTATTGGCTGTGTCTAAGAACTATTGTGTCTAAGAAGTATATTACAGGCTTCCTTTATCAGCTCATATGATCATGCCCCCTGAAATCCTTCTTATGAGTGCATGGTTTCCGTGTCAAATGTGTCAAAATTTTATAAAAAATGTAACCCGCAGCCTATTACAGACTAGAGGAAATTGAGGGCTTGCAATTGAATGAGGCCCATAGAGAGTATCCCTTTCATATAATTTTTATATAATGGTCATTTAATAAGAATAAAATGTGCATCTAGTGAATCAGACAGTGTATACTGTATATCTTATGTAGCATAATTATTTGTTTTTAGCTCAAAAACGTTTTAAGTAAAATTACAATTTATTGGCATAAACTGTTATATATAGAGCTTGAGTCCCATATTTATATACACGTAAATTTGTTTTTTTTAAATACAACTATTTTTAGTTTTTCATTGCTTTTAAAATTATTGTATTTATTTACATATATGTTTTATATTTTAATATATAATATATGTTTGCAAATAAATACATTAGAAAACATTCGAACCTCAATGGATTTAAACCCATGATTTAGTAATCCAAAATGTTGCAGAGATAGGGCCTCATTCAATTATCGGCCGTAAAACGGCTGCAAAGCTGCGATTCCTTGCGGCCGTCTTACGGCCCCGTGTAAAGCTACCTTTACCTTGCAATTCAAATAGACGGCGCCGCAAGGATATCCCCTTACGGCCGGCTGCATATAATGCAAACGGCCGGAAGCGTTTTCCAGCGCCCGTAAATCTTGTTTTCCGGCCGCAAAGTCAGAAAACTGTAAATGCAAATAGAAATTCAAGATGACACTGTAAAGCTCCGTAAATGCTAGGCATCATAATGGGGGACATGAGGATTAATAGCAACACCCTCTCAAGCTTGCACATCAGCCCAAATCCGATATATCATTTACGGTTTACTTTCCGTCCAGTAGTCCCGCGGGCTCGTCCTTGTTAAGACCAGTACGAGTTCGGAGTTGGAGGGCCGCAAACAAAGCATTGTAGAAGCCAATATATATTCAATACAGCACTGCAAAGAACTGTAAATGATGGGGAACATAATGGGGGGGCATGAGGATTAATAGCAAAACATTCTCAAGCTTGCACATCGCCAAATTGTACTTTGATTTTAAAATCCGTACAAGTCCCACGGACTTCAATGATCAAGCCCGTAGCTCCTTATTCAAGCCCGTGTGGGCTTGGAGGGCGCATGTCCTCCAAGCCCGTAGCTCGTTCTTAAAGCCTGTACGTGCTTAGAGGTTGAAGGTATCCATTTTGTTACGGTTTTGCAGTCTGCATGGTTTAAGCCTGTAACCCTAAAATGGAGGCCCAAGCATTACAGACTCTAAATTAACAATTGTTCAAATTAGTTTAATATTCCTCATATGTTGGTCAACACACATACAGGTTCCATTGTAGCCTCTAAAACAGCCCTATAATAGAATATGTCACCCCAACATTGGCGCGCACAGCAAATTTGTTTTGACAACATGTAGCTGACATGAGCGGTCCCACATCATTGCGCAGTTCTAATGTTTTTGACTACTGCGCGTCGATGAAAGGGCGCAAGTGATATGACCTAATGCCATAAACCCTTCTAACCCTTGTAGCCGCAGCCGAATCCTAACCCTTATACCCCACAGCCTAATCCTAATCATTAGATCCGCTAGCCTCCTGTCGGGCCTGATGTTGATGCGCGCATGTGTCGGTGCGCAGATGACAGCGCACATTCGATGCACGCTATATCATCACATCTACATTGGAGAATACAAATAGTGGCCAAATCAGATCGCCACTTGGCATATATCAAGTACCATGGGAATATTTCATTATATGTGGTTAAGTTCTTCAGTTGTGTCCGACTCTCTGTGACCCTATGGACTGCAGCACATTCAGCTAGGTCTCTGCCTGTGCTGTTCTCCAAAGTTGGAAGGCCAAAGAGATTGGAGTGGGTTGTCAGTTCCTCCTCTAGTGGATTGTGATTTGTCTGATCTCTCTGCTATGACCTGCCCACCTACAGTAGCTCACAGCTTCATTCAGGTACACAAGCTGCTTCACCACCACCACCACTTAGCAACCCTCACCCATGTAAATTGATAAATAGCAGAACAGTTTGGAAGTTCACCAAATGGGAATAACTAGACACCTGGCACATGGCTCCCACCAGGATGGGCGTAGCAGAGATTATGCCTGATGGCGGTGAGTTTGCTGTCGATCCCAGAGCTTGCAGCCTTTCCTGATGGGTCAGAGTAGATATGTGTGGTGTATGTTCCCCTGGTCCCCTTCAGCATTGCTAAGTGGTGTGAAGGGCTTGTGTACCTGAATGAAGCTGTGAGCTATAACATGTAGGTGGGCACATCATAGCAGAGAGATCAGACAAGGTCCAATCCACTTGAGAAGGAACTGACAAACCACACCAGTATATTTAGCATGCAAACCGTGGATAACAGCACAGGCAGAGACCTAGCTGAATGTGCTGCAGCTCCTAGGGTCACAGAGAGTCAGACACAACGGAAGAACTGAACAACATACATTACAATGTTTCCCTGCTACTTGATATATGCCATGTGGCGGTGTAATTAGCAAAATAATTGTGTTACCAAATGTAGATGTGATTAGCGAGATGTATATGCAATTAGATAGATAGAGCTCATGTGCGTGGCAAAGGGTTCATATGACCTGACTCATGTTTTACTCTTGCTATTGAATTGGGTAGTGTGGCTTTAATCATATTATGCATGTTGCAGCATGGTTTGTCATATTGGCATGTGCATGACCATTACAACATATGATAACCAAAGGATATTTAGCCAATGCATGTTCATTAGTGGGCAACTAACTGTATTCATTCATAGTGATGTTGGTGAAGGGGTTTGTGTACTTCAATGAAGCTGTGAGCTATACTACATAGGGCCAGTGTAGGGAGGTACGTCTTATCAGAGAGGTCAGACTAATCCCAATCAACTAGAGAAGGAACTGGAAAACCACTCCAGTGTCACCTGTCCTATTCATTGTAGGCCCTCAGGGGAATGTTCCTACTCCACAGTATCGCTAATCAGACTTGTCATGGGTATTAACCCTATATTAGTAGTAGATATGATATTTGGGATCATATGATATCTAAAGCTATTCTGACTCCTCAACAGTTTTATATGTATTGATCTATTGCATGTTAACTATGGCTCATCAGTTTACATTTATAGGAATGTGACACTAAAGTAATGCATGTGGATGTCACAGAACCAAACATATTCATAACACACGGACGCAGTCAGAAAGGTCTAACAAAGCTTTATTTGATAGACAGACCACAATCAGCAGCTGTCAAGATTGTGCATTCACATAACAGTATAACAAAGCTTTATTTGCAAGACAGACCACAATCAGCAGTGGTCAAAACTGCATTAATATCATGGGTGTGGTGTGTGCGGGTCCTTGAAGAGCAAAGGGCTGGAAAAAAGGGGAAACCTACAGGGGTCAATCTAATAGTCTAGAATAAGCATGATGCATAGCACCTACCAGGGTCACATGCTGCAACCGGAACCAGAAATCTCTCCATTTAAATGAAGAAACCATTTATGTGCATAGCACTTACAACTTGTAACTAGATCTGCTCAATGAAACAGATGATTCAACCTTTGGACTGTGTAATCCAATCCAGTTTCACTCATACAGTGTGTTGACCAAACAAAAATCTGAAATAAGTGGTCAAATAAAAAAAGGCGGAGGAGGATCCAAATTTTTTTTATAATCACAATGTATGTACAGTACAGTTCTAAATACTGTACCAATATACCAACTCACCTGATTCCCATCTGCAAGCATTACTAACCTTTAGCTAGGTCTGTAGACAATCAGAAATATGGGCAAATAGCCATTATTATGGAGAGGACACAAAGGTCAGCAGCCAGATTCAATGTTACTTACATCAGACCCAAAGATCTGTTCTCAGACTGATATTGAGGTCAGGATCACATGCTTCTCTACTGCATATATTATTGCTGGCTGCCATTAACATGCCATTGTGAGACTTTGCAAGTCCACCGCCATAGCTGTATTAGTCTACATTTAAGCTAACAACAATCATGTCTGAGATATCTGGCAATATGATAGCTGTAAGATTGTGGGAGCTACACGTTAAGGGGGCTGCCATTGACGGCATGTCTACCTGAGAGGCACTGGGAAAACCTTACACCTCATATAATTCCTCCACAATGCTTGCAGATGCAGGAGATGCCTTAATGGACCTAAAACAAAACAAAAAGAAAGCAGGAAAAAAAAAAAAAACCTAAGAAATAAGGCCTGAAAACATCATAGGGCCTGCAGCATCTCTTCTCAACAGCACTCCTTAGTGACAATTTATTGGTCACACTACTAATAAACAGCCTTATTAAATTGCTATGTAACAAACTGAATAGGGCTCTATATAAGCACACAGCATATTTTTTTAAAGAAGTTTTTCGTTAGGGAACTTCTATGCAAAAGCCAGGTCTTCACTAACTAAAAACTTCTGTAAAAAAAATCTCCTATGTGCTTATATAGAGCCCTATTCAATTGACCAAATCACATTTTAATGAGGCCCTTTGTCTTCTGTTTAACCTGTCACCAATTGATGGTCACTGAGGAGTGATGTTGAGAAGGCAAAAACATGTCTGCAGACCCTATGGGCGTCATTCAATTGCGATTTGGCCAATTGAAAAGGGCTCTATATAAGCACAGAGCATATATTTAGTTCCAGACGTTTGTAGTTAGTGAAGACTTTGCTACAAACATCTGTAAAAAATATGCTCTGTGCTAAAATTGAGCCCTTAGCAATCGGCCACATTGCAATTGAATGAGGCCCTATGTCCTCCTCCGCTTGGGCCCAGGACCCACATCACCTGTGCCCATCCTCCGTCTCCCCTCTGATGGTGATGGGGGGGGGGGGGGGGGGGGTGGTGCCAGGCAGCGGTGGTCTGGCCGGTGGCGGACACGTGGGAGGAGAGGAGGGGCCAGGCTGCTCTTGACTGGGGGATTGGGAGATCCCCGTTTATGTCACGCTGGGGACCATCTCCTGTCTGAGCAGCCTGACCTGAAGGTGTTCTGTTGTCATGTGGTGCCTCCTCACCTCCCTGGACAGCCTGGCCAGGCTGTGGGTCATAAGCGACCTGAGGCCAGAGATGCTGGCCTCCATCCGGAGCTGGCTGGCTGTCGACTCCTGCATGCTGGCCTTGATCCTCTGGGAGCTTGCCAGCTGCTCCTTCATGACGGCCAGCATCTCCACCACCGCCTGGCTCTGCGGCGACGACACCCCTGGGTGGGCCTGGTGAGGTGTAGTGGGGAGGTCCACAGCTGGGTGACAATGCGCTCGGTGGTGACCAGGCCAGCACACTGTGTGGAGAAGGAGGTGCTGTCCCAAGGGCGTGGGAGGGCCCCAGAGCAAGTCTTTGGAGGATGGGCATAGTCCCAGGGCTTGTGGCAGTTGAGCTTGCGAGGTCAATGACCAGCCCATCCTCTGACCCAGGGCCCTCCGATCTTCCTTCCTCCTCCCCCTGTGCTGGAAGATCCTGGTACGGGGCCGATGGCCCCGCCTCCTCTGCCTGGTCACAGGACCCAGAGCTCCCTCTGGATGCTGAGAGATAGAGAAGAAAGGTACATGTCATTAGTATGTTGATTAGCGCATTGATATGTGTTCATTTCTAATTATCTGACATCTAGCCTTGAATATGGATGATTCTTTTCTTTGCAACTCTGATTAGCTATCTTATACTAGCTGTTATCTATTCTTAGGTTTCTGTTCTTGATGGTTCTCGGCTCACAACGCTATCTGTATTACGGCTGCTGTCTGTAACTGCATAGGCTGAACTGGCACACCAATACATGGACTCTCTATTACAGGGTTGTCCAAACTCTTTCCTGGATTGGAAGATATCCTTTCTGTGCACAGGTGAGTCAATCAGGATGACTGAAGAAGCGATTGACTCACCTGTGCGCAGCAGGGTTATCAAATCCAGGCATGTGTGTGGCCCACCAGGACCGAGTTTGGACACACCTCCTCTATTGCTTGATTACTGTTGTGGTGACCAGGAATGACAGTGATTTGTCAGCTTCATGAATTTATTGATGCATCCATCTATCCCTTGTTATTTCATGGAGCTGACATGTCAGTGTCATGTCCATGTGTAGTGTGTGTGATGCACATGTGGTGGCATGTTGCTGTTTGTCATATTCACCTGCCATGGAGGCTGGGTCCTACTGCTCCACCGGGCCTGAAGCCCCAGCTGCGTCGGAGGGTGCAAGTATGGCCCTTGCAATTACTTCATGTCCCAGGTACTTGACCCTCTGCCCCTCGGCCTCCTGCGCCATCTTCTTTCTCACCACGGCCCTGATGTCATCAAACCGGTGCTTAATGGACCGCACACTCCGTCCACGGCCCGCCACACCATTGACCAGATCGACCACCTGCTGCCAAGCATTAGCCCTGGGCCCAGCCTTGACTTCCCTACCTCCCGAGGTGATGACGGGGCGGGCACGGATGGCCTCCAGGAGGACCATGTTCTCCTCCCGGCTATAATTGTGGGCCCTGGACCTGCCGCCAGCCTCTTGCTCTCCAGACTGGGGTTGAGGACCCTCTCCACTCTCCTCCTCCCTCCTCTCCTCCCTCCTACTCCTCCTCTGCTCTCCCTCCTCTCCTCCCTCCTCTACTCTCCTCCCTCCTTCCTCTACTCTCCTCCCTCCTACTCTCCTCCCTCCTTCCTCTACTCTCCTCCCTCCTTCCTCTACTCTCCTCCCTCCTTCCTCTACTCTCCTCCCTCCTCCCCTCCTCTCCTCTCTCCTTACTCTCCTCTCCTCCCTCCTTACTCTCCTCTCCTCCCTCCTTCCTCTACTCTCCTCCCTCCTTCCTCTACTTTCCTCCCTCCTCCCCTCCTCTCCTCTCTCCTTACTCTCCTCTCCTCCCTCCTTACTCTCCTCTCCTCCCTCCTTACTCTCCTCTCCCCCTCCTTACTCTCCTCTTCTCCCTCCTTCTCCTCCTCTCCTCCCTCCTTCTCCTCCTCTCCTCCCTCCCTCCTCCTCTCCTCCCTCCTCCTCAACTTCCTCCCCCTCCTCAACTACTACCTCCTCCTCCTCACTCCTCCCCTCCTCTTCCCCACCTCCACGCCCCGGGACTCCCTGCCACTCCTCTCCCCTCTGCTCCTCTCCCTCCATCACCACCTGAAAAGAAAAGAAAGAGAAATTAAGAAATGTTTTAGTGGGTTTGCCTGCCCCCCCCTCGTCCCCCATTCTGATCGCCTGAAACACGCTAGATCAATACTTTCCTAAACAATGTGGAAGGGTCAGTTACAGCTTGCATATATACAAGGTATGCGGCTATTTACGGTGTGCTTCTATCATGTGTGGGGAGTGGCCCATGTCTGAGGCCACTAATATCCTATCTGCATTAAACTCTGCACATATTCCTGGGAGTGGTACCTATCCTGAAGCCATCTTCTGTACCAGAGGTAGTAGGAACTACATGGTCCTGCTGGGCTAGGCTGAAAATAAGTTCTTGTCAAGCCCCATTGAAGAAGCAGTTTGGAACACCTATGTGTATTGCAAATATGTGTAGAAATCTCAACTCACTCTCTCTCTCTCTCTCTCTCTCTCTCTCTCTCTCTCTCTCTCTCTCTCTCTCTCTCCAAACCTATAAGCCAACCCCAAAAAAAACACAATTGTACTTCTCGCCAGTGTATTCAGTAAATATAGAAATTGTCAAAACCGAAAAATAAAATATAGCTTGATAGGATGAAAAGCATGTACACCTATAAACAAGAACTTCCCGGGAAGTACTCCTGGTGCCCATATCCTGCGTCAGTCATCCACCCATCGATATTTTGAGTCTGGACAAGCTCCACCTGGGTGGCTACTGGGTGAGTACCCATAAAGGATCCCCTAACATATACATCATGTTCCACTGTAATGCTATTCCATTGTTGCATGCAAAATGCGCAACGACGCATGCGCCAACAGACAAAATAGAGTCCCTCAATAGCGCGCACAACATCTGCGCGCAGGAGTTGAGATAAGTACTTAAGGGTGGACTTAGGGTTAGGGGTCTTTGGGCTAAGGCTTCGGATTCTGAGTGTTAGTGTTAGTAGGCATGGGGTGTTAGTAGGCATTGGGTCTCAGTGGTTCGGGTTAGGTATGGGGTCTGAGGGCTCGGGTTAGAGTGTTTTGGCCCATTAGGCCATAGATTCTACAACTTGCGCTCTTTGATAGAGGCACATTTTGCCACACAATTTTCAACAGTGCGCTACTTCGCCGGCTTCTGTCAGCGCTGTATTGTCCGCGCACATTTGCAATGCGCCCTAAAGAAGGTGTGCCGACTGAGCCATTGCATCGTAGCTTGTTGCTGTGCCTAACCCGATGTGACCTGGTCATAGGAGTAGGAAGTTCCAACACAGAGATCCCTAAACTAACGTCACATTAATCATTGTGTATATTGCAGGATATAGGTGTTTGCCGTGGTTGTTAACCCCTGTGAACAATCCACGCACAAAGGGGGAGGAGAGGTACAATGCGGCCCATGCCAGATCCCGGAATGTAATAGAGCGCACCTTTGGTCTCCTGAAGATGCGCTTCAGATGTTTACATTCCACTGGCGGGGCACTACAGTATACACCAGTGAAGGTTTGTCACATCATCCTGGCCTGCTGTTGTCTGCACAATATAGCAGTACAGGCAAACTGTCTGGGGAACATTGATGATGCTCCGCTTGAAACGGCGGAGCGTCCAGTACCTCCCCCCTGTGAGGATAACGTTCAGGGGTCACAACTATGTGCCCACATCATTCGGGAGTACTTCCCATGTAAGTCTGAAACTAATAACAACCAACTATAATGTACCTTGATTATGGTTACTAATACATCTCTTTTCTCCTTCCCCATTGTCATACAGAATATCCAACAGTCCACAGTAGAGGATAGCTTTGTGATGTAACATATGTCTCGTGACGCATTCTTAATACTGGATCAAATACAGCCTGCTCTGATATCCGTTAATGGTAAGTATGCGCACATTCCCATACACATCATATATATATTGATATCTGCCAACCTCCAGAAGCTAAGCTAAATGGATGGTCTGATGTATTCCACAATGTCAATGGATATAGGCCTCACAATCGTATTAGAAAACATCTTCACAGAACAGTAATGTTACCATTGTCTGATCATGCTATTCCACATCCCATGGAGGTCAATGCAATTCCTAGCAATCTGGATATATGAACATACCAGCATATTGTAAACCATAATAAATGTACCTCATGGGATGCAAAGAGGGGATCTCTCCAGTTCTTTGTCAGCGAATGCTGGTAAAAGCATTCTCAGTCAGATAACAGGAATAGTCTCAAGGATGTGTTAACTAGGAATCATTGTGCAATATATCATATGGATTGTGTGACTCATATCATCATATTGCCATTACAGAACTGTTGCCGTGTGTCAACACACTGTTTACCCATACAGACATGGGAAACGACCTGTACAGCAACAGAACATCAGCTACATCAATGTCGTCTACATTGTAAGTGAGTATTTGCGGGAAACATGTGCATGAATGCATGAGAGGAAATGACTAATAACTCCATTAATGTAGGCCTAACTTTCTTTTCCCCAAGACATCGCCTATGTATTGCTGAAGTGGTCAGAAACGTTTATCGGACCATGCAGACGTGTCCTGGGGGAACAGATCTCTTTGTTGAATACTCCACTTGATCTATCCAAGGTAGAGAACCACATGTGGATGTCCGAACATGTATCAATGTGTGATAGTTGGGATCTTCCATTTCTTTTACAGGCTGCACTGGTCTCTCTGTCTGTCTGTCTCTCTCCTCATCCCACCCACCCCTGTTTACCCTTAATTTATTGAGTCACACAAGTCTTCGACACCTGAACAATTAGCAACTTCTGCTAACTATCCCAATTAACCCTTTACACTATGTTTTCTCTTGTCTTCTTCCTCGCATCCTCTGCCTTTTCCTCAGACTCTTCTTTACTTCTCCTCTTTTTGTCTCCAACATTTTCATTTAAACTCTCATGCCCACCTCTCTCCTTTTATTCGCCCATCAGCTAATCTTATTCAAGCTGTGGTTAAACTATGTGTCTCCTGACTGTCCCATCTGCAGATTACATTATATGTCCACATGGGGCAGATACCTTATTACATAATAGTGCATCGCACTTTACATCTGATCCCTTTCCTCTCCGACTAATGCATAACTTTCCACTTGACACAACTTCCTTCCAATGTATCTCTCACTTACTTATTAACCTTGCTATTCCTTATCTACTCTTCCTCATGTCCATTACCTTTAGCTTGGAAGTGGTGATTTTCGAATCTTGTGGGGGGCTTTGGGAAGAAATCAGTTATCAACAGATTTACGCTCAAAACAGGGCCCTCCATTTTCTGGCGTTGGCAATATTACATACTGTATATTTTCGTGTTCTTCTCCCCTGTACAGCGCCACGGAATATGTTTGCACAATACAAATAAATGATAATTAGACTAATAATATTCCCACATCCGGACAAATTAGTCTGGGCCATCATTATCATCTGACAGATGGTTAGCTTGTACGAGATCCCAAAGCATAACATGTGTGCCGACATACCTGCATCTGTTGGTGGCTGCTCATATGGCATATGTAAGGTTTCCACTACTATATTATTTGTGTGTTTGTATTCCAGATCACGGTCAGAACAAGGCATGACGATAAACATCATGACATTCCATGGCCATGTCAATGTCCTCATGTATGTGCATGTGTCCGTTTCATTGCTTTGTTGGATCCAGTTTGATACCTTGACTGAATAGCCGATATGTGTCACGAGACAAATTCACTATACAATGCAGATGTGAGGTGACATCTGTCAGCCGATGTTCCTGGTATATCCACAGCATGTGTATACTCATATAGTCTACCTCAATTCATATGTACCTATTGGTTTAGACATTCTATCCTCTCCTCTACTTGGACTGTTGTGAAGCCTGCAGCACAAACCCTTCCAGATCTTTTCTTCAGTGCTGATGTGACCCTCCCTTTGCATATGGGGAAGAGTAAATCCAGGCTTGGGACTTAACAGTTAAGGAGGTTACGTTAATCTTCAGTTATGCATATGCAACAACAGTGAGTATAGATGCTCAATCAGAGAACAAACTACCCTTGATATTGCCTGGTTTGTTGTGAGTTCTCTGGAATAAGTAACATCTGACTGAAATGGTCCTGGTCAGGTCCCCATTTTTTTGACCAAGGTTATCTATGTGCTGCTTATTGTTGCGTGAGAACTTACCTCATGGGCTCATAGCATTCACTGGTTGAGCACTTATACTTCTGATGTTGCATCAGAGTGTCCGTTTAACACACAAGCATACATTTTGCTCTCCCCATATGTATATCACCTTATTCTGGATTATTGTGGTCTTTCCTTATTGACTGTTATATATATGTAGTAACAATG
Source organism: Discoglossus pictus (assembly GCA_027410445.1). NCBI lineage: Eukaryota > Metazoa > Chordata > Amphibia > Anura > Alytidae > Discoglossus > Discoglossus pictus. Next base: position 316,413,187 of record CM050163.1, on the reverse strand, counting down.
AGATCTATTATATTGCCTAATGTTGGGTGATACACTGTAAATCCCATGATCATCTATATCAATGTAATTTACCTTGCCTGCATTCTGCTCTCATATCCCTATTTCCCTGTGTTACTTGGATTTTGTATCCTACCCCCCTCCACCATGATCCTTTGCATACCTGTGATGATTAGTCAACCTGTGGCTTTGTGGCAAGCTTGCTTTGTTAATTTCTGTAAATAGTAAATATGATTTATCCGAGATGTTGTTTGTGTCTGCATCGTCAATGTTGATACCATAGCATTTCTGTAACATCAATGAAAGGACCTTCAGACTCCACATCTGTGCTCTGCACCATCAGTTAGGGGTGTCAATAGAATTCTCACAGTGTGTTTGCATTACTGATTTCAACCATGAGGGAAGGTTGGTATTAACAATCTATATGACACAGAAACAGACAAATGAGACAGGTGTCCAAAAGTGGCTCACATCCTAATAGTGAACATACAGGGCCTCATTCAATTGTGATTTGGCCAATTGAATAGGGCTCTAAATAAGCACATAACATATATATTTTTAAAAAGTTTTTAGTTAGTGAAAACCTTGCTTTTGGATAGATGTTTACTAGCTAAAAAATTATTAAAAAAATATATGTTATGTGCTTATTTAGAGCCCTATTCAATTGGCCAAATTGCAATTGAATGAGGGCCACAGTATCTAACAGAAGTGAGTACACCCGTCACATTGTTGTTAATATTTTAGTATATCTTTTCATGTGACAACACTGAAGAAATGACACTCTGCTACAATGTAAAGTAAGGTTGCTGACCCATCAGTAACTCAATACACAGCCATTAATGTCTAAACCATTGGCAATAAAAGTGAGTACACCCCTAATTTGAAATGTCCAAATTGGCACTAAATGTCAATTATGTGTGGCCACCATTATTTGCCAGAACTGCCTTAACCCTCATGGCCAGGGAGTTCACCCGAGCTTCCCAGGTTGCCACTGGAGTCCTCTTCCACTCCTTAATGATACATCAGAGCTGGTTGATGCTAGAGACCTTGCACTCCCCCTCCGTCAGTTTGAGGATGCCCCACAGATGCTCAATATGGTTTTGGTCTGTCGACAAGCTTGGCCAGTCCATCACCTTTACCTTCTTTAGCAAGGCAGTGTCGTCTTGGCGGTGTGTTTAGGGTCGTTATGTTATGTTGCCCTTCAGCCCAGTCTCCCAAGGGAGGGGATCATGTTCTGCTTCAGTATGTCACAGTACATGTTTGCATTCATGGTTCCCTCAATGAACTGTAGCTCCCCAGTGCCGGAGGCAGTCACGCAGGCCCCGACCATGACACTCCCACCACCAAAAGTATACATCTATACTGAGCAAAAGTAGTTGAAATAATACCTAAATTACAGATAAATGGATAAGTCACAACGAACACAAAAACATTGATATGAGATGAAACCCTCATTTTGAACCTAAACAGTGATGCAGAGAGAGGGGAGGCAGCATCTGACATCATTAGGTAAATGCATATAGGTGGAATCCACACAACATATTATATAAAGCATATATAGACATATATATATATATTTTTTTGGTCTGGGCCTGCATGCATGCTGCCAGCACTGAGGAGCTACAGTTCTTTGAGGGTACCCATGAATGCCAACATGTACTGTGACATACTGAAGCAGAGCATGATCCCTCCCTTCGGAGACTGGGCCGCATGCCAGTATTCCAACATAATAACGACCCCAAACACACCTCCAAGCCGACCACTGCCTGGCTAAAGAAGCTGAAGGTAAAAAGTTGATGGACTTGCCAAGTAGGTCACCAGACCTAAACCCTATCGAACATCTGTGGGGGCATCATCAAATGCAAGGTGGGGAGTGCAAGGTCTCTAACATCCACCAGCTCCATGATGATATCATGAAGGAGTGGAAGAAGACTCCAGTGGCAACCTGTGAAGCTCTGGTGAACTCCATCCCCATGAGGGTTAAGTCAGTGCATGAAAATATTTACACTTTCACTTAGGGGTGTACTCACTTTTGATATTTACCCTGAATGAATATCTCCATGTGTCAGAAACACGAATATCATGCATCGCCGTTACTGGAATCAAACTCAGGAATATTACCTCCACCCTCAGCTGCACTAATGGCTGTTACCCCAACCCTACATTAACACAGGGCTGTTATATTGAAGTAAGATGTATGTACTAATACAATAACATTGTTGTGTAGCATTCATCTGGTGTTTAACAATCATGGTACAGTACAAACGAAAACAAACAATGATAATGTGAGCAATACATAATATTTATTCTTATGTTTGCAAATTATAGAAACAAAAAAAGAAAATTGGAGGCAAACATTCCGTCGATTTGAACCTAAAGAGATAAGAACAAGACATCAATTAGAACAATATACGCATTGACTGCAACACCTCAACGTCAATAGATCTTGGACATCAATTGCTTCTATATGCAACATGAACATGTTCTCACCTATTTCCGCTTTCGCTTGTGTTGTTCATGACTCTCCTGGCCTTTGCCAACCATTGCCCTAGGCCGGCCACGACCTCTTCGAAGGGTTGGCGGCTCTTCTGCCCTGGATGCTGGGGGCAAGGTCTGGGAGGTTGAGGAGGTACCCTGTTCTTGGGGATTGCCTTCTCGGGCCATTTCGGCCCTTCGTGCATACTCCTCCATTACACTGTGATGCCGCCTTAACTCCTGCAACGCCTGGTCATTTTGCTGGCCCATCTCCATGAGCTGGTGATGCCGCCTCAACTCTTCAAACACCCGGTCCTTGTGCCGTCTCATCTCCAGCATGATTTCTTGATTTTGCTCCCACTCATGCTGGAGATGAGCAAGGAAATTTTGGCACTGGGCCGCTGACAGCGCCGGACTACCTGGTGCAGACCCAGACCACGGTGTCCTCTGGGTGGAGGCACGGCTGTGTGGAGTGTCCTGCCGGGCCGGAGTGGCCTGCCGGTCCGGAGTGGCCTGCGGGGCCTGTGGGGCCGGAGTGGCCTGCGGGGCCTGCGGGGCCAGTGTGGCCTGCGGGGCCTGCAGGGCTGGTGTGGCCTGCGGGGCCTGCAGGGCTGGAGTGGCCAGCGGGGCCGGAGTGGCCAGCGGGGCCTGCGGGGCCGGAATGGCCAGCGGGGCCTGCGGGGCCGGAGTGGCCAGCGGGGCCTGCGGGGCCGGAGTGGCCAGCGGGGCCAGAGTGGCCAGCGGGGCCAGAGTGGCCAGAGTAGCCTGCTGGGCCTGTGTGAGCCACATGCCCTGCCGGGGGCCCATGCTCCAGGGCACCATTTCTTGTGGCTCCAGACTGTGGGCCCAACTGGGATGGGACCACATTGGATGTACCCACATTTGGCCAGCCCACATTGGCTGTGAGCCAGGCGGCGCCATTATCCTGGCTGGAGGGGCCATTGCTGGAGCCAATGGCTGGCATCTTGTGGAGGGCCCAGGTGGACTTTCTGCTGGTGGTCCTGCTGCAGGTGGTCTTGCTGCAGGTGGTCCTGCATCTTGGCATGGTGCAGGGTCCTGAGGAGGCAGGGGACACCTGGCTGGTACTGAAATGAGACAAGATTTGTGTTTGAGTATTGTTGTTTCCATATCTCTGAGATCATAGTGACTTGGAATTGGCTGTGAATGTTTGACGCAAATAAAAATTGATCTGTATCATTAATATTGTGGATCCAGGCTGGGATCTTTCCTGTTATGTGACAGCGACTGCTGGCAGCAGCAGTTGGACCAAGGGGCTGATAGATGGCGCTGCCGCTGTTATATACATCATTTTCACCTTACACACAAGCCCAAAAGCACTAGCCCTCACCCTAATCCAAAACCCTTACCTTAACACCACCATAACCCACTAAATCTGCATGATTATATAATCTCCAGGAAAATGCTGTGACATGTAGAGGCTGCTCACTGCTGCTACCAGCAGTCACGGTCAGATAACAGGAAAGGGCCCATGGCTCATATGACTATATGTAATGCTGGTGCGGTGTGCCAACTGCAGTTAATTAGGACACGTGCTCATCTGAATCTGTTGGCCAGTGTGTGAGACAGACCAATCTGTGACTAATCCTCAGCAATGTGAGTTAACATGTTAATGTAACATGGTCCAGATTAGGCTGTTACACGACACAAACTTGCAGTCCATCAGAGTCTGTATCCGCATATGCTGCAGTGTGCACATCCATACATGTAGTCTCATGGGGATGTAACAGATATACCGGACCTATCCTGTTGTATGTGCGCATCTCTGGAAGTGCACCGCCACCAACTCTAGCTACGCCAGCCCAGCAGGCTGGGTAAATGGTTATGGGTTTCGGGTTCTGGCTACAGTTAGGGGGTATGGGTTAGAGTTAGAAAGTGGGGTTTAGGGTTAGAGGGTTAGGGGCTTTGGGTGTACCATCTATTTTTGCTACATGGGGACGCAAGCGCAGCCGCATCCCTAGAGTCGTCGGCGGCGGCACTCTTCCAGCACATACTGAAATGCCCACATAAAACAGGATACATCCGCTATACCTAGTTTCAAGATGTACATGGGTTCTAAGCAGTAGGAGTGTTAAGCCAAACAGCTATGAATGGGCCAGTTTAACATGAAGTAGAGTGTGACAGGGGAACTCATGACAATAAACAAACAATTGCAATGGAGTTGTCATGTATGCTTTATATGCACTGGGAACCAACAGCAAACATAACAGTAACATCAATAGATTTGCAAAACGGTATCATAATCAGTTGTGGGAGGAGGTATTGGACATATATTTCATTGCTAACAATTCTGACAAGTATATTTCTTTACACTGGATTTACATGATTTTTGCTGCCTCATATATCTGTAGTCACAACCAGATATCTTACAGTGCAATTCAACGTCAGTTATCTATCTGTGTGGGGTACATGTGCGTACATATGAGGGTGTTAAGGTGTACATGGTACTCACATTGCAGGCTTCGTGGCCGACCCGAGTCCACCAGGCCAAGGAGGCTAACGACTGCCGCTGGCTGGATCATGTCGCGCACTGTGGCCTCCCGACCGGGGTATGTAAATGTTTCTGGCGGCCCACCATCGGTTCCACGTGCCGCATTGGGACAGATTCTCCCTTCACTGCCTTCTCTCTCTCCCTCCATCTCTCCTCCTCTCCTCACTCTCTCTTGCTCGCTCTCAAAACCATCCAACTCCAAGACCTGTGTGTCCACTTGCACAGCATACAACACAGTCACAGATTTATGAATTTCCCTCACTTTTAAACTATTTGTGGCCTTGATTGTCATCTTCCTATTGGTTAATTGATTTCAGGTTTGATTTCAGGATTACGGGCTTGAGACTTCTGCCCGTAACGCACGACCGTAGCTTCATGGTGAAGCACGTACGGGTTTGGCGGATGATTGCCCTCCAAGCCCGTAGCTCGTTATTCAAACCCGTGCGGGCTTGCATGATAGATAAAACACGAAGATTGAACATGAAGTTAAATATCTTTATTTGCGGATATGAGAGTAGGGGAATGTTGAGCTATTAATTCTAAAACCAAACATCACTTTCACTTCTAATAAAAGTACAGGATGGCTTTTCTATGCCAGGACTTGTAAGTAAGCCCTTTACGACCCGTAGGTCTATTTTACCCATTTACGGACTTGACGGAGGCTAATCCCGCAGCCTCCTACGGCCGATAATAGAATGAGGGCCATAGTATATAAATAATATGTATAAAATAGAATCTGTCCCAATTACAATCCCTACCAGAATCTTTATAATTTTTATTTTGTTTATCACAGCTTTCCAAATCCTCTACTGGATGGCGCAGGGCACATTAAGAGACTTCAGTGTGCCTTTTTAATTAAGGTTATTAATATTTATTTTTATATTACAGCTCATAAATATATTAGTTAAATATGGAAGGGACAATGCGAACAGAAAAATCTCATGGAGTCATGGTGTAATGACTTTGATAAATATTTTAGTTGTGATTATACATTTTAAATATATTATTTTGTAGATCTTTACCTGAAAATATGAGAAATTGAATATAAAATAACACATTCTCTAATTTATTACATTGTATATACAGTTTTACTATTGTGAAATCTAAAACTGTATATTTTCTATTGAACTTGTTCAGAGGAGAGAAGATTTTGAGTGCCCAGACAGTTTGGTATAAAAGATAAAAACACAAATGCTTTTTTATTTTTTTACTTTATAATTTTTTTTTGCCTTTTATCAAGTTCACTTATTTAAGATAAATAGAATGTGTAAAGCTCTCTGACACTCCCAGTGTTTTTGGTGTCCTACTGTAAGTGACATTGCTAATGCTGTCAACAATAGTCTGCCAAGGAGTAAAGTTATACAACAGAATATATCAATTATAATTAAAGATCATTCACTCTGCATATTCTCTTTTATCAGAGGACATTCTCAGCCTTATTAAATTGCGATTCAGGGAATTTAAAAGGGCTTTATTTAAGCACACAGCATATTTTTTTACAGAAGTTTTTTTTTTACTATGAAGTAGGACTGTAAAAAATCATTTAGATGCAACCATGTAATCAAGGCAAAGCATGTACAAGTACAATGCAAGAAGATGTATGTGCTATGAGTTTACCAAGGTATTATAGGGCTCTATACAATGTCTCTTGTAAGAACTCTCAGAAACCTGACTCACAGCTAAAGGAGTTTTGAAAAGCAATTTTAAGGAGCTGTTCCATTGATCTCACAATACAGAATCTTGTCAAATTCACTCACTCACACCCAATGGTGTACATAGCTCTCTACATATACCGAGTTCTTAAGCCTGCCTAAAGTATACCTATAGGAGGCTCTGAGTTTGAATCTCAGTAGTCTCTGTAGCAATACAGACTGGTAACAGCTAACATGAACACACTATACTAGCATCCTTCCATATGTCTATCGATCTATCTATCTACTTCTGTGAGATTCTCAGAATATTCAGTGTCCAAATAATCTTTACAAAAAGGTGTGAAAGAAAGCGAAAGGACAATGCACCTGTCCTTTTGTCCATGTGTAGAATATTGTCTCCAAAATGGTGGATAGTTGCACCATTTTGGAGACAATAAAGGCGGAGGTTAGCTGCTTCCTCTCTGGTCTCCGTTCATGCCGTGTCCATTCAACCAATACACGAAAAGACAAAAAAGGAAGATTGGGGAGAAAATGGGCATCACCTTCTAGTGCAACTTAAAAATGATATGCAATAGTGAAAGTACAAAGAAAATAGATCCACTCACATTTTCAAACCTCATCAAAATGAGGTATGTTTTGCGCCTCACAGGGATATCCCTCCTGTAGATGATCACAAGGATCCGTAGTAGATATAGTGGATTCCTTGAGGATCTACCTCCGAGATGCCACCACCAATTACTTAAATCCACTTCAGGCTGATAATGGTAGGTCACCAATCATATTTTTGCATATATATATATATATATATATATATATATATATACACATATAACAAGCTCATAAATCTCATCAAAAAAGTGCATAGATAAAAAGATAAGATCTATATAATAAACAATATTATCAACAGTAATATTCAAGCTTATCAAACGCATTTCACCACAGCATTGGCTTCCTCAGTATTAGTTTAAGAAGTGCTTGCGTAAACTCACAGCACTTTGTCCATAAGAGAAAAAAAAGTTGTAAAAGTCTACATTTAGCTACTCGCATTCCAATTGCGAGCTACCCACAATCACTACGGACCAGCCAAAGCCGCAAAACCAGCCTTAGAACTCCATTGGTTTTAGCAAAGCTCAAAGTGCAAAAAACATTTGTTAAACAAAATCAATATTTTATTACACCAGTAGCTATCAAATTAAGTCTGATAAAATGAATCAAGTTTCTGTCAAAAAATTTACAAGTTCTGAATAGGACTCACAAGGGATTTTTCAAACACTTATCACAGCTGCAGCAGTAATTTTAAAATACACTAATGTACTTTAAAAGCACAGGAAGGCATACATATACATTAGAATTAATTGCACGACAGTCTCAAACCCACAAATATGCCATTACATATTTTTTTTTTATGTTTTTTTGTGTGAAATGGATCCCAGGACTTAAGAGGTTAATAAATATCATGGAACTCACATGGACTAAAACAGTTTCTTCAATGATTTTTATTGATTTCTACATTGCTGGATTGCAAGCCTGATCAAAAAATGTACTTAACACAAATTCATTTGTAGTCTCTGAGTGAAGTTTTAGTATAAACTCCATGTTTTACTGACGTCATGATGACGGTCTCATTTACTATTGGCTCTGTCAAAGAAGTATTGCAAGTGTCTAATAAGTAAATTACGGGCTTCCTTAAATATTGTCAGATCATATGATCATGCCCCCTGAAATCCTACTTATGAGTGCATGGTTTCTGTGTGGAGGCTGTGAGAGGGCAGTTGCGAGTTAGAGACAGTTGAATGTGTCAAAATGTTTATAAAAAAAATGTAAACTGCATCCTATTACAGGCTAGAGGAAATTGAGGGCTTGCAATTGAATGGGACCCATAGAAAGTATGGCCCTCATTCAATTGCGATTTGGCCAATTGAATAGGGCTCTAAATAAGCACATAACATATTTGTTTTACAGAAGTTTTTAGTTAGTAAAAACCTTGCTTTTGGATAGATGCTTACCAACTAAAAACTTCTTTAAAAAAAATGCTATGTGCTTATTTAGAGCCCTATTCAATTGGCCAAATCGCAATTGAATGAGGGCCTATGAATTTAAAACTATTTTTTAAATATTGGTCATTTAATAAGAAGAAACTGGGCAACTAGTGATTTAGACGTTTAGAGTGTATATATCTTGTGTAGCTAATTATTTGTTTTGAGTTCTAAAAAGCTTTAAGTAAAATTAAAATGTATTGGAATAAGCTGCTATATATAGAGCTGGAGCCCAGATTCAAGTTCGTCTCTATTCCTTTTTTTAAACAATACAATTTACAGTTTTTCACTGTTTTTTAAAACGAATGTATTTATTTACATATATGTTTTATATATTAATATATGTTTGTAAATAAATACATTACAAAAAATTGTAGTAGTATTCCAAAATGCTGCATTACAGAGATAGTATAATGCCCATCCCATGGCAGGGAAGGGGTTACATAATAATAAGAAAATGCAAAGGGTTTATGACTCCTCTACTTAAGACCCACCACTCCCTATAAGCGGAGTATCCCTCTGGATTCTCCCTCAATACCAGCAACCTCCCCATATAAGCCTTGTCATCCCCACGTATTTTACCTCAAAACTTGGATCTAAAGGGAACCCTATGGTATAGAGGATAATGTACAGTAAACTGGTGTTCCTTAATGGCCTCCTTCGGCACAAGGGGTGGAGGGAAAGGGTCCAATGCCCCCCCACCCCAGGGTATTGAGGGGGAAATGCCACTAGGCACTTGGGCTCATGAAGGATAGCTGGTATTGAAGGGGAATCCCAGGAGATAACTGGACATATAGCTTGTGGCTTGAATTATAATCAACCCCCTGTACTCAATAATTTGTGATTTTCATAGGCAGCATATGAAAGAAGTTGTAAATAACAAAGGTTTACTCAGCTAGGTTTATAGGATGAATGCAGATTACAGCAGATGACAGCTCTGCAATACAGGTATATCAGCAATTATCAGCTGGAGAGCTAGGAGTCTACGTGACTATCAGCATGAGATGAAGGTATGATGTTCATGGCAACTGGTCATGAGTTCCGTGGTGGGCTTAGACTAGAGTGTTAACTCTTTATATACCCCTTAAATCACAGTTTTGTTCTTCTATATATAAAGACTTAAACACTAAACCACATATGGCTTAATGTGCTTATCCACTAGTACTGGTGGCTTTAGGGGTTATAATAATAATATTGCTGTTATACTTCTGGTTATTCTGCTGACAAGGCCTTATTTATTCGCCTGTGTAGCTTTAAAGGCATATCTAAGTGAGCTGGATTATGAATGCATCTGATAGAAGAGAATAAGTAGAATATGCAAATATTTATTTTGCATGACAAAATCCCAAAATAAACATTTAAACACTTGCCTTGAAGTTTGCAAAATATCTTGTAATATCTAAGTTGTAAATCAGGGTTAACACCATCCAAATCCAGGCTACATAAGCATACAATTATTTGTTTTGGCCAATCCGGTTAGCTGGAACTTTGGAATTAACTCTGGGTTTCTGTTTGTGCTGAAAAGCAGCCTGGGAACTGTAGTGTATCTGTGGTGAAAGGCATGGGCAGAACAGACAGAGAGCAGACTGCACATTCCAAGCAGTGCTGACATCAGTGCTCTCCTACAGGCTAAGGAAGACACACAGGGTATGTAAGGATTTAAAAACTGCTCCGCCAATGGTGCATGCTGATTGGATAGGGATCAGGGGCTTGTATAGCCACCCCTGAGGGTGTCAACATAAACATTGGAGGGATTTTTTTAGATATTAACACAAATAAAATGTTTTATAAAATGTGCAGCATACATACATAAACTGCTTTTTGCCTAAGCATTGCAGAAATGTATTAATCCAGCTCACATAGATATGCATTTAAGTGTTATTTCCAAAGTTAGCAAAAATGAGGAAGCTTGCATTTCAGTGAAAAGGAGGAAGCTACTATTTCAAATCTTATATGAAAGCTATCTAAATAGTCTACATCCTCAAATTAGTTCACATCTTCATATAGGAAATGTGAACCAGAGCAAAGGGACATAATCACCATTCCTATTCTAATCTGGCTTCTGGCCACATCCTGTATCACATATATAGTTGTCGTAATTGCGAGGTTGCCAAAAGTTTTTGGTAACGCAATGTTAAAATTGCGGGCTCGCACAGTATTTTGCTGCCCAGCAATGAGCACCAAAGGCGCTCATTGTGCTGGTGGAGATGAGCGCCCCAGGCGCTCATCATCGAGACCCGCGGGTCTTAGGCAATGAGCGCCGAAGGCTCTAATTGTGCTGGTGGAGATGTGCGCAGCAGATGCTCATCCCGACGAACGAGGGAATTAGGCAATGAGCACCAAAGGCGCTCATTGCGCTGGTGGAGATGAGCGCCGCAATTAAACAAGACAAAAACGCGGCCGAAGGACGTAAATACGAATCCTAAGCACTAAGACTTAAGGCAAACCAGTAACACTTTATACAAGGTAGTAACATTTAACTCAAGCCAGTAACACTTCACCCAAGGCAGTAACACTTATCCCAAGGCAGTAGGCCCCAAACCTACATTGGCCTATAAAGTAGAAAGGCGCTCACTGCGGGGGTCGCAATGATCGCCGAAGGGGATAATTGCAAAGCAGGAAAGGTGCGGCTTACCAAAAACGTCAATGAGCGGTGAAGCCACTCATGGCGGGACCTGTAAAGTAGACGGGGGAAGAGGCTTGCAATGAGTGCCGAAGGCGCTCATTGCAAGACACGCAATGAGCAATGGGGGAGGAAAAAGAAGATGACCCGAGGGTCCTGGCTCAGAGGAGGAGGATATCATCTGACTAGTGGGGTCACCATGTGGACCACCGGCAACTCCACTATCTCCCTCCTACAATGACTGAGCATCTCCTACTGAACTTATGGTGATGAGAGTAGCCAGCCACCACCTGTGTGGCCACCATTATTTTCCATGGAGCATGGGCATGGAGTTCACCAGAGCTTCACAGGTTGCCACTGCAGTCCTCTTCCACTCCTCCATGATGACATCACTGAGCTGGTGGATGTTAGAGACCTTGCACTCCCACACTTACCATTTTGAGGATGCCCCACTGATGCTGAATAGGGTTTAGGTCTGGAGACATGATTGGCCAGTTCATCGCCTTTACCTTCAGTTTCTTTAGCAAGGCAGTGGTCATCTTGGAGGTGTGTTTGTGGTCTTTACCATGTTGGAATACATCCCTGCGGCCCAGTCTCCGAAGGGAGGGGATCATGCTCTGCTTTAGTATGTCACAGTACATGTTGATATTCATGGTTCCCTCAATGAACTGTAGCTCCTCAGTCCTGGCAGCACTCATGCAGGCCAGACCATGACACTCCCACCACTATGATTGACTGAAGGCAAGACACACTTATCTTTGTACTCCTCACCTGGTTGCCCCCACACATGCTTGACATCATCTGAACCAAATAAGTTTATATTGGTCTTATCAGACCACGGGACATGGTTCCAGTAACCCATGTTCTTAGTCTACTTGTCTTCAGCAAACTGTTTGCGGGCTTTCTTGTGCATCATCTTCAGAAGAGGCTTCCTTCTGGGACGACAGCCATGCAGACCAATTTGATGCAGTGTGCAGTGTAAGGTCTGAGCACTGACAGGCTGACCCCCCACCAATTCAACCGCTGCAGCAATGCTGGCAGCACTCATACATCTATTTCCCAAAGACAATCTCTGTATATGACACTGAGCATGTAAACTCAGCTTCTTTGGTTGACCATGGCAAAGTCTGGTTTGAGTGGAACCTTTCCTGTGAAACCACTGTCTTTTTCAGATGCTCAGAGAGTTCTTTGCCATGAGGTGCCATGTTGTTCCAGTGACCAGTATGAGGGAATGTGAGAAAGATAAAACCAAATGTAACACACCTACTCACCATTCACACCTGAGACCTTGTAAAAGTAACGAGTCACATGACACCGGGAGGGAAAATGGCTAATTGGGCACAATTTGGACATTTCCTATTAGGGGTGTACTCACTTTTATTGGCAATGGTTTAGACATTAATGGCTGTGTTTTTGAGTTATTTTGAGGGGAAAGTAAATTTACACTGTTATACAGGCTGTGCACTTACTACTTTACATTGCAGTAGAGTCATTCCTTCAGTGTTGTCACATGAAAAGATAGAATAAAATATGTACAAAAATGTGAGGGGTGTACTATCTTTTGTGAGATACTGTATATATTATACATAATAGTAATAAAGGGTTAATACACATACAAAGTATAAACATTCCCCTAGGGGCCTGATAGGAATATGACAGGTGATACTAGAGTGGGTTGTTAGACTGTGATTTTTCTGACCTCTCTGATATGACCTGCACACCTAGAGTGACCCTACATGGCATAGCTCACAGCTTCATTGCAGTACACAAGCCCCTTCACTACCACCACCACTTAGCAATGCTGAAGGGGACCAGAGGAACATACACCACACTAAGCTACTCTAATGGCCATTTTTTATTTGTGAATTATTGTGCAAGTAATTGTAATGATTATTAAATGCTTTCACTATATTTTAGAGTCCACTGGTGTGTTTATATTGTCTTTTACAGTGTTCAGAAGTTGTCTGTAAACCCTTTTGCCTCCATTGGCGGGTTAAGGGCTTGAACGCCATGGCGTCTTTGGGAATTCATAGCAATTTAATAGCGATTTTAGAACGTAACAGTTACAGGCTTGAGAAATCAAAGGGTTTGCGGCTGCGGATTGCAAATTTCCACTTCCTGCAGGGTTTTTCTGCCTGTCAACGTCAGATAATTTGCTGGTTGCTTTACGGGGCCAATTTAATAGACATAAGTCTTGTGGGCTATGTTACGGGCTACAGTTTTACATGTTGAGGGAATTTTATGGGGCTGCAGGTGTGGAAGAAGGAGAAATGTATGCAAGAATAAGTGAATTGTTTTTTACCAATGTATTATTTGTGTTGAAATGTGGATTAATATTACTACAGTAGCAATGCCAACCCTATTGTAAAAAAACCTGTGGAATCTGTTCATCCACACTTACTTGATTACTGTACCTTACTGTGATTACCAGCCAGTTTTTCTTATATATAAATACAAACAATATCTTAGTAAAGTTTATAAAGTCATTAGTCTTACTCCAGCAGTACCTGAAAAAGGGTGATGTCACAGATTTGATAAAGGAAGCTTTAGTTGTGGAGATTAAGCTCACTCTGCATTGATGAAATTAAATTTTACTGCAAATATGGATTATCCAAACATATCACATATAATAGTTGTCAAACTGTGAGTTGTCGTCCTGCTTGCAAGCCTCACGAGGCGAGCCGTTGAGGCATTGAAGCATTCCAAGATCGCCAAAGGCCATAGCACGGAACTCAGCGACAGGCATGTACAAGTTACAAAATATACCATTATGACGAACGCTAAATGCTTGCGAAGCAGGTAAGACTTAGACAATTGCCACCATTTTACAACACTAACTTGCAAATAACAACATTACAAATCTGAAATGGCATTTTTCCCGCCCAAACAAATGTTTTTTCCTCGCGCACGCAGCCTATATATACTGCAGTTTGCTAATTTCTAACACTTCCTCCTCAGGTGATGAACAGCCCAATTGTACATTTTCTGCTGCCGGAAAATCCAAAGATTGTTAGCTATTCAGGATATTAATTGGAGCATATTAATTACAAATAGATAAAGTATATTATTAATTAATTAATTATTATTAAAAAAATGATTATTATTAAAAAATATATATGCTAAATCTCATTATTTTCCACTGACCTTATTTTAAGAATACATAAATTATTAGCTATTTCTAATACATTTATTCATTGATTAATTAATTATTAACATCTATTAATGTATTAATTAGTAATAATAAAAAAATAGTATATTTTACACTGCACTAAAAAAGGATATTTTACACTGCACTAAAAAAAATAGTATATTTTACACTGCACTAAAAAATGTTTATATTTTACACTGCACTACATTTGTATTACTGCTCATTGGCTGACAGGGTTAGGACCCTCAAAGCAGTTCAATCTTTTTATCAGTTTATTATGCTCTGACATCTGCTACATTTTATACTGCCTTTATTTCTAAATACATCAGTGCTTAGGCCTTTACGTTTTGCATGTATCCCAATTAAACATCATACTTTCACTGATTAATGAATTGATTGAATACAAACATTAAAAATGCTTTTCATGTCATTTTACAGTTTGCTCATCTCTGCACCTGCCTGAACACAGAGTGTGAGCTCTTCAGCGTTTTATCTGCAATTACATTAACTTTACAGGTATATGATTTAATGATGCCCTTCCTTAGGAAAACATGATTAAGTCTTTTTTTTTTTTGCATTGATGACAGTTATTGATTCATTAATTAACGTATATTAATTTATTAATTAGTAGTTAATAATTAAAAAAAAATTAGAATGACCTTATTTATAAATACATAGATGCTTAGCTATTTACCTTTTATTGTATGCCAATTAAACATCATACATTGATTGATTAATTAATGAATTAATTAATTGAATCCAAAAATTAAAAATCCTTTTCAGGTCATTTTACAGTTTCCTCATAGCTCTTTGTGTTTGGATATGAAATTTACTTTGCAATGATGCCGTTCTTTAGGAAAACATGATTAGCTCTTTATGTTTTGCATTGATGACAGTTAGTGATTAATTAATTAACATAAATTAATAGTGATATCGCAAACATCAAATTTTAGGTTCGTGAACAGCGGACGTGAAGTTCTGTCAAATGTTTGCGAACGGGCGAACCCGGGGAACCGCCATAGACTTCAATGGGCAGGCGAATTTCAAAACCCACAGGGACTCTTTCTGGCCACAATAGTGATGGGAAAGTTGTTTCAAGGGGACTAACACCTGGACTGTGGCATGCCGGAGGTGGATCCCGTAGGCGTTTGTGATGTGACATCATGTGCCTTCGCAAAGAAGTTGTACCTAGGTGGGTTTTGGACTTCCCATGACTCAGTTTCTTTTCGAACAGGTTGCAAATGGCATCGCTGTTTTCACAGGCAGACATACCAAAAAATTGCCACACTGCTGAGCTCTGCAATGACGGCATTCTGGTGGTGGCAACAGCATGCGTTGACTGGCGTGCTGTCTGGCTGACCCCGGGTGCCGATGCATGCTGTCTGACTGTGCCACTAGCTACTTGCGACGACCTCCCCCTGCTTCCAACTCGTCTCCTCCTCCTCTCTGTCTCCCCATCACACACACAAAAAACAATATGTATAATAAAAAAACACAATATATCTTACAGATTTAAAGAAATAAAAGGCCACAACTACAAGACCATCACAAAGTGGAAAAGAACTTCATCCATTAATGCTTCAGGTAAAAAATTTTTTTTTACTAATGTTATGATTGCCGTTGTTTGCTATATAAGAAAACATTGCAATTGAAACTAAAACGCCTGTATTTCCAATTACAGATTACAATGGCGGACAACGGAGAAACAAAGAAAGAACGGAAAACAAGAATGGCAAGGGAAAGGAAGCAAAGATGGAGAGTGCACAGTCATCTGAGACTTCAAGAAGATTAAGAGAAGAATACCGACAGAGACTTGCCAATAAAAGAAAAAGGACTGAAAAAGGACAAACTGAGTCTGATGGAGCTACAAAGAAAAGAAAAAAGTAAAAAACGTAATGTCTGTGAAACATTGCCTAGTGACCAAATATTGCCTAATGACACCGATGTTGATATACATGACACCAATGTTGATATACAAAGTTGTAGTTATATCTGTGTGTACGAAGCTCAGGATAGTCCCTTATTTACAGCACTACCAGTAGAGAGTCATTCTTGTGGATTACTCAACGTGGTTTGTTAGTTTTGTAGGTCCTATAAGGGAAATGTAAGACTTGCAGAATATTTAAAAAGTATAATGAGTAATCCAACATTTCCAAATTATAGTAATAATAAAAACACATCAGGTCTTATAACAGTGCAATTTCATTTACTTAAATTGGTGCAAGTACAAGGACAAATTAACTACCAGACTTCACATTTACACCCACAAGCAGGAGAGCAAAGGAAATGTGCACAGTTATATGTCCTAGATACAATGGAAGCTGTTGAACAATGGATGATGCTTCTTGAAAATAAACAATGCTTACCCATAGTCTTTAAACAGCTGGATAACATTATGGCCAACAAACCATATATTTAAAGCATACAAAAAATTAGCAAAGGTTGAAAAAGAACAACAGGCACATGCTCAAATAAATCAATTGCCTATGCCTAGAGTAAATATGGTTCTGAAAAGAGATTGCCATACTAACCAAATATGTTATTATTAACCAATAGTAAATGAGGTTGCCATGGTCTTTAAAAATAATTATGGCGAACCACCATTTGAGCGGGATATTAGAATATATCCACGCAATGAAGAGCAACCTTTTATAAACATAAATATATTAAGTAGTAATTTGGACCCAATGACATTTCCCATTTCATTCCCAAATGGTGAGCCAGGATGGCAACCAAAATAACAATTGCAAAGTTATCCCAATAGTAAAGTTTGTGTTAGAAACAATATTTCTATGCTGGAATATATAGAGGCACAAACTGCTATTCGGGATCATTTTAATCCTTTTTTATGTGGGGGGGGGGGGGAACTCACACAACAATGGATTATTGATTCATATCTACAACTCGAAGCAAATAATCTAAATTCTATCACATCTCAACAAAACAAGCTTTGTATAGAACAATATTGTGGATTGATGGATTATGTCGCTGAAATGGCTACAAACAGAGACATTCCAGCTGGAATAGCAATCATTTTGCAATCCTCTTTCTAAGGATCTCCTCGCAATATGCAAGAAAGTAACAATGATGCCATGGCTATTGTGACTAAATTTGGAAAACCAGATGTATTCATTACATTCACATGTAATCCACAATGGCCAGACATCAAGGAAAATTTGAAACTAAATACATTCATACATGATATAACTAAAGCACAGTTATTTGGTAAATGTGTGGCTTTTGTTTATACCATTGAATTTAAGAAAACAGGCCTGCCACATGCACATATACTTTTAATCCTACAAGAAAAAGATAAATTGAATACTGCAGAGTGGATTCAGTGATTAGTTCTGAACTGCCACATCCACAAATATATTCCAAACTTTATGACATTGTAACACACCAAATGATTCATGGTCCATGTGGAGATATAAATCCTAATTCACCATGTATGGAAAATAAAAAATGCACAAAAGATTTCCCAGAACAATTTCAAATGCAAACTTATGCTAATTGTGATGGATACCCTTTATATAAAACAAGAGAAGGACAAACTGCTATTATTCGTGGACAAAAGGTCAATAATAGATATGTAGTTCCATACAATCCACATTTGCTGATGAAGTGAAATGCCCACATAAATGTGGAAGCTTGCACTTCTATCAAATCCATAAAATATGTGTATAAATATATATAAAAAGGATATGATGCAGCAACTGTTGTTGTGCAAGGTGCACAAAATGAACAACACAATCCAATTTTACATGATTAACTTTCATGTTATTTAGATGCTCACTATGTCAATTCTGTGGCGTCTTCTGAAATTTGAGATGCATGATCAGTCACATGCTGTGTATCGATTAGCTGTACATTTGTCACAAAGTCAATTTGTTTGCTTTACTGCAGAGAATGAAAGAAATGCCAAAGCCCAAAATGAAAATAGAGCAACAACACTTACTGCTTGGTTTCAATTAAATTGCGACGACACAGGACAGACAATTTTCATATATCGAGATTCCATATCACTATGGCCAATAACTAAATAAACTTCCTGGCAGATGATACGGAATGGGAGAGACGCCTAGAAGAAGCAGCACTATGTCAAATGCCAATGCAAATGAGAGAACAATTTGCATCTTTTGCAATGTACGTGATGCATTAGCTTTGTGGGAAACATTTAAATTAAATATGTGTGAAGACTTTTTAAAACGTTACAATGAGACCATTGAACAATTAAAAGCATTAATGCAAATTCAAGAAGTCTTTCTTTGTCATGGGTTAAATTGTTCAAATTTGAATCTGCCTGATCCAGGACTCATAGATGAAAAAAACTTTGAGCTTCAAAACCCCCCCAAAAAAAGCAAAATTGCAACTTTAAATACATTACAATTGCAAGCATTTATCGCCATCACAAATGCAATAGATGATGATATGCTCAAAGAGCATTATTTCAATCTAGATGGCTGGATGAGGAAAAACGTGTCTATATAATTTATTGATGAGTTTCATTCGAGCACAGGGTTTAATAGCACTGCCATTTGCAACAACTGGAATTGCAGCACTATTGTTAGAAGGTGGGAGAACTGTGCATAGTGGATTTAAACTGCCAGTTCCCATTCTAGAAACATTAGTGTTGGATATTAAAATACATTCAGTACAAATTTAAACAAAGTAAATTAATTATCATAGATTAGGCAAAAATGATGTCGAGTCATGCCCTGCAATGTATTGATCGTTATTAAAATAAATTATGGATAATTATTTGCCATTTGGGGGAAAGGTGATGTTGTTAGGAGGAGGAAATTTTAGGCAAATATTACCTGTTGTGCCACATGAAAATAGGACTGACACAGTCGAAACATGTATAAAGACAAGTAAACTGTGGAGAATATTTACACACCTTAAATTAGAACTAAATATGAGATCTCAAAGCCAAAATGAATGCAATGGTTGGCTAATTCAAATTGGAGAAGGAAAACATCCTAAAATAACTAATCTACCTGATGATACCGTTGAAATTCCATCAGAAATGATTTGCAAAGAATCACTAATATCGTCAATCTTTCTAAATACTGTCAACAACGAGGATTACTCAGACATTGCAACCAAACTGACATTAACATCAAAAAATCTAGATGCCTTGAATCAAAATAATAAAATTTTAAAATGAATCAATGCACCCAAAAAATATTATTTTAGTGCAGATTCAGTTCTGGCTGATGACAAAGACAGTGAAGTTAACTTTAGTACGGAATTTATCAATTCTTTAACTCCCTCTGGAATTCCACTACATATTTTGCAATTGAAAAAAGGAGCAATTGTCATGCTACTGAGAAACATGAATCTCTAAAAAGGACTTTGTAATGGGACCAGAGTAATTGCGCAGGATTTAGGAGAACATTTCATACATGCAGAAGTTATGACTGGTACCCATAAAAGCGAACAAGTTTTTATACCAATAATTGATTTGTCTCCAAGTGAGAGTGGTTTGCTTTTTGTCCTTCAAAGGAGACAATTTCCTATCTTCATGGTATTTGCCAGGACCAGAAATAAATCCCAAGGTCAAACTTTTAAGTCTGTGGGTATTTTCTTACAGGAACCTGTATTTGCCCATGGACAACTTTATGTTGCATTTTCAAGATGTAACAATCCAGAGAAAATTGAAGTTTATATTTAAAAAAAAAAAAAAACAGTCAGGGTGATTTATTAGATGATGGCAGTATTTTTTCAAAAAAACATTGTCTACTATGAGGTGCTGTAACGTAATTTACAAAAAAGTATAATAAAACAGATGTACCAAAAAAAAAAAAAAAAAGGGAAAAATGCTTTTATCTCAATGACAAATTCACAAAAAAAACCCAAAAAACATAGAGAACAGTGGTTTTATTTCGAGGGCGAACTTTGATGTCACTCGGACTCTTTTTAGAGGACCACTATTTCACATAGGAAACTCTATGTGCCATTTTCAATAACAACAAGAACAACAAAACACAAGTAAAAAAAAAAAGAACAAGAAAAATAAACAGTGGTTATATCCCAAAGACAAAGTAAAACATTGGAATGTCTTGGAAGTGGCCTTTTGGCAGGATTGGCCCCACAAAACATTTACATTGCATTTTCTTACAATTCCAGTTTAAATATTATTATTAAAAGTTAATATTGGAAATGTTAAAATTGTATTTTACAAGGTGTGGAAAGTTGTTTTATTGTATGTAATTAACGGTTCATGTTAGTAGGAGGAGGATAATTTCTTGGAAAATTGAAATGTATAATTAAATAGAGAGTATTGATCCAGGGAGTAGTCCAGTTGCCAGTTACTGGGGTCAGGAAGGGATTTTTGTATCCCTTTGACACAATTGGATAAGTTTCACTTGGGGGGGAGGGTGTTTGCCTTCCTCTGGATTCAATACCTGTGTGGTTTACCAGTAGTTGAACTACAAGTTGGATGTTACAAAGCATTGTGTAATGGTTTACAATACTCATTCATACAAAGTTGACCTATTGTTATATTACTCCTGCATAGCTGACAATTGAAAATCTTAATATTGTTAAAAAATCATGGTTTAGCAGTAGTTGAACTACAAGTTGCATGTTAAAATTGAAATGTATAATTAAATAGGGAGTATTGATTCAGGGAGCAATCTGATCGCCAGTTACTGGGTCAGGAAGGAATTAATTTTTTTTCCCCTTTGACACAATTGAATAAGTTTCACTGGGGCGTTTTCTGTTTGCCTTTCTCTGGATTCAATACCTATGTGGTTTACCAGTAGTTGAACTACAAGTTGCATGTTACAAAGAATTTTGTAATGGTTTACAATACTCATTCATACAAAGTTTACCTATTTTTATATTACTCCTGCATAGCCGACAATTGAAAATGGTAATCTTGTTAAAAACTTTTTGTTTACCAGTAGTTGAACTACAAGTTGCATGTTAAAAAGCATTATTTAATGGTTTACAATACTGATTCATACAAAGTGGATCCATTGTTATATCATTCCTGCATAGCTGACAATTAACAAGGTTAATATTGTTAAAAATAGATGGTTTACCAGTTCTTGAACTGCAAGTTGCATGTTGAAAAAATAAACACATTTACTATAATTGTTGTACTTCTTCGTAGATAACAAAAAGGTTAAAAAAGTGTCATATTGTTAGGCAAACAGCATTCCCAGCCTTACAATTGTATTGCCGTAATTTTTGATGGGAAAGTCGCTAATATATTTAATAAACAAAATTTAGGATCTGTTTTGGTATTTTCAAGTTGTTTTATTTTTTATATGTGTTAATAGTTTTTCAGAAACAACCAAATATACTGATATATACTTGGAAACTCCAGACACTTTTCACATAAAGGGCTTAACCCTTCAATTTGCCAACTGGCTTTTAGAAATGTGTATTTAATGTGTAATCAGTAAAAAGCAATATATATATATATATATATATATATATATATATATATATATATATATATTAATCCAACTCAAGCAAAAAGGTTTTATTATGATATATTGATTTGAAATCTACTGTTCTGTCATTGGACTCAAAGATGAAATCTCACATCACTAAACAATATCAAATGCGTTTACTAAAAATGAATTACATGAATATGTACACTATATTCGATTACATTTTAAATTACTTATTGTAAGATTGAGCAGTATATCTACCAACACAGGTGATGCCTTATCTATGAAAAATGTCAGTGAACTGCAAACTACAGTATTCTCGGCTGAAACGCATTTGCTAAAAATGTTCTTTATTTTATCGTTAATGATTTTTAGAGAGTTTATGTGAACAAAGGTTCAAGTGAATACTCTGGGAAATTAAAAGCAAACAAACCAAAGTAATTATTTATCTGTCATACATTGGAATACATTACCAACCATGGGATTTAGAATAACAACAATTCATGTAATGTTGCAAATGGATATAGATGAACTACTGTAATTGCATCACTGCAAAATGCACCAAGATAATGTGCTCACAAAGCGTATTACTGATTAAAAATTAATAAAAACAAATGATGTGTATTCCTATGTCTCAGTTTCATATGATGCAGTTAGTTTCCACTGGGATGTTAGTTTAGATTATTTTTACTATTCAAAATAAAAAGGAAAATGTACATTTGTAAAACTGTGTTTCCAGTTTATTAATGATTATTATCTTTAATATTCAAACCTTTGTACTTGCAAAAGTGGTTCTTGAAATCAAAACACACTATTATATATTAATAATAATTAAAATATTAATATATTCATTCTAACACCTTAATATGTCCAAAATGTAAAGTGCCAGGATATTTCAGAATATTAAAATTGTATTTTTTTTGTAGTAGTGAAAGTTGATATTACTAATGTTTAACTCAAATATGTAAATCCAATATTTTCTACCTCTATTCAAATATTTCTCACGCTATCATTTTTATTATGAAAAGTTAAACACAATGAGCCCGATTCAATTGCAAGTCCGCATCTCGCAGGATACAGGCCGAATGTCTGCAAGCATGCTGCAGGCTCCCGTTAGTCTCAGATTCTGGTGCTATTCAATTGAACAAGCCTGCAAGTTACAAACCATCAAAATACAAAATAATAAAAATTAATGCTAATACAGTTCTAGTCCATATTGGTGGCCTGATATGTATTAACTCATTGATTCCCAAGATCGATATAATCCTGAAATCACACATAAAAAATATGATTATTTATTGCCGATTTGCGAGATTGAGACTGTTGTTCAATTAATTCTAATGTCTTTAATAGTTTTCCCTGTTATTTACAGTGCAGTATTGATTTTTTATTTGTACTTACAGTGCTACAGACAGGTGTTAAACCCACTTACATGTCCTCTCTAGCACGCGTAGGATTTTCTCCCACATTTGTCATTTACGGGTGTGAAACCATTTGCGGGCTTGGGGAACTGTAGCAATTGAATAGCGATTTGTGATTTTAGCGATATGAAGTCTTGCTGACGTGAAACATCAAGGGCTTTGGGAAGCTGTAAGTTCCAGGTTTAACAACCGCAAGGATTTCAAGCCCGTAACCCGTAACCTGTTTGAGCCCACAAAAAAACGCAAATTGAACAGCAAATTAAAATACTTACTGTACACTTACGGGCTCCAGTAACTTACAATTGCTCAATTGAATCAGACTCAATATAGTGCAGTATTAAATACACTTTGCACTGTGTGAAGAAAAAGGCCTTGTCTCCCTTCATGTCCCTTACACCTGGAACTACACTGCCACCTCATGCCTCAATGACTCCCCTTGCAACACCTCCTACAAGTAGGAAAAAGCATAGTGGCACAGGGGGTGGGGGCCTGTTCTCAGGCAGAGGGGTATGGTCATTGTCCACATTTCACCAATTGATGGTCACCGAGGAATACAATTTAGAACAGATTTTGTAGTACTTATGTGTTATTATTTCCCTTACTGATTAACCTTTATTTTTATTATTTTTATTTTACACATAATTGTTGTTAGGTTTCATGTGCACCAGTGCACAAATGGTGGTGGACTTGCATAGTCCTACAGTACTGTGTTAATCAAACCCAGCATTAATATATGTGTTAGTTTCATCCTCTTAACAATAGAAAACCAGATACTTTTTCTGATGTTATTAAGGCTGATGACCTTTGTCTATCAGTAATAATGAGTATGAGTTTATATATCACATTATCATAACAACCAGTTATAATCTGTTAACACCTGTATACTAAGTGAATGCGATATCAGTGTGGCTAACCAATATGATATGGAGTTGGCCCACTGCATGTGGTCACAAAAAAGCATTCCTTGTAAGATTATCATCATTACTAATGGTCATGGCAAGTGATTTCTCAAGACAGATACAGCATGGTTTGCATTGCTTGTAGATGAAAATCAGCTTTGCACATTAATGGTTACTGCTGTATATGAAGTGATGAATTATTAGATTTGTATTCATCTGATTATCCTTTCTGTGGTGTAATGACCACGTGTGACTCTTGTAGATGCAATGCATCGTTATTATTACATAGTATGACTATTAACCCTTTAGATTTGTTATCATTTCAAAAAAGCCTCTTGTCCTCTTGGTGTTCGCGCACACCCCATATATGCTATTAATGCAAAGTGGGATACATTTATGACTGAGCTCTGTATATTTTAGCCTCTTGAGTATTGGTTTCTATGTTATCCTTGAGGTTGATATGTGTTATGTGGAGGTATATTTTTGCCAATAATTGATGTTTCAATACTACATTTGCACTTATGGGACTGTTGGGTATAACTTTCTAATGCACTTACATGCTTTTTTATGGTTTTTAGTACTGTATTGTCTCTTAAACTTTGTTTTGCAAGTCTCAGCATGGCTTTAAAAAGCATTTAGGGATGCTCTTCAGTGCATGTAAATGTTTTTTCTAAAATCCATAAAATTACGAATTGTGAGACATAAGTATTTTGTGAGTGCTCAGTAAAATTACAACTGAATAGCCTTTGTGTGAAAATGACTGGAAAGGCATGTCATAATATTTTGAATATGTTGAAATCAATAGAAAAGCAACTCATAATATCTCAAGTATGGGTTCTTCTAGAGCATTTTGAGTAGTAGAAAAAAAAGATTGAATTTAATAAATTAGTAATTTTTTTAAGCAATTACGAGTGGTGTAACCTTACCAAATAGAGAATTGAATAGGGCCCTACGTTTGGGAGTGTTCTTGAGCAACTAAACAAGATGACTTAGTATAAGGCATAGATTTGGCCACTTGCTGTTGCATAGCTTCTATACACCATTTTAAAAACGTATCCTTCCCTTTCTACGATGCAGAGGGTAGTGGTTCTTTAATCTCTTTTCAGTAATAATCTGCAGGCACAAGTGATGCATTAAGTATAAACTCCATGTTTTACTGACTCCATGATGACGGTTTCATTTACTGTTGGCTCTGTCTAAGCGATAAATTACAGGCTTGCTTAAATATTGTCAGATCATATGATCACCTCCCAAAATCAGACTTAAAAAGGCACTGTTTACGAGTTCAGCCTTGAGGTCGGAATTTGCGAGCTGGAGTCAATAGAATACATGTAAATATTTATAGAAAATAACACCCACAGACAAATTTGTGAGTTTGAGGCATTTGTGAGCAGCTAATAGAATAGGGCTTTAGCTGTTTCTCTATTCCCCTGCTTGATCTGGACAGTGGAGTTCTTGCAGATGAATGCAGTTTCATTTTTCAATATGGTTAATTAGTTAAAACCTGTCTTTTGGCTCCTCACTCAACACCATTCAATTACATTTTTAGTTGGTGGTGGAATTTATGCTTGAAGTTATAGACTGCAAGTGTACAGTGAGTATTGTTGTCCTGTTCACTACATTGATATTGCATTAGCAGATGTGTTCACTGCAAGATCAGTCATTTTCCACTATTTATTTTGCTCGATAACACTGACAATACCAATGCTCTCCTGAATGTTTATCTGTCACTGGACTCATTATCAGTTTTCTCTACTTGGTCATTTTACCACTATCTTAAATTTACATGTCTAAAACATAAATAATACTACATTCCCCAGCAATATCCCTTACATAACATTGCTACATTATTGTAATTTTTGATTAACCATACAGGTTGTTAAAACAATTTATTTACACATAAGTAGTATGGTTGCTGCTAATATGATCATCATTAAACTACTACTGCTTTTTGTCAAGTATGTACCACGCTAACAATACTAGCAGCTGTGTTAGCCATGGACATAAACCATTGTTTGTGAAAAACTGGATTTGTGAAGAATAAGTCTCCAGACTTGTAAACACCCCTCTCACACACACATAACTTCCACCAATGTATCAGAGTCTTGCAGAGCTATCAAAAATGATTTTTATTTCTAATTAAAAACTAGAAGTGTGACTTTTTTCCTGCTTAATTATGCTTAAAGTCAGACTTAAACAAATATTTTCTTCCATTGTACAGTGGTCCTTTACCTTTGAAAGCTTCTATAATTCTATATAAACCTTAAATAGTAAAAATGGGTTTGGGACAGTGGCCTAGTGGGAGCTTCAAGTCATATGTAAATTCCTATATAATGGGACAATAATGTGTGCTACAAATTTTGTTGCATGCTTTCACAATATGTTGAGCATTACAATAAAAACAAATCACAGCTATGGATATCATATTGTCAGAAACACAGGCAAAATGAAATCCATTTCTTACAAAAAATTAAAATATGATAATATAGTATGAGAAGAGTGAAATGAAAATTGCAATATTTTAATATTCTAAGGCTTCTAGAATATAAACGGTCATTTTAATGTATTTTTCATTTCATAATATGCTACTTATAACTGACATTGAACATCTAAGAAAAATAAGATTTCCTTATTTCAAGGTAAATCACTAATCAAACTATCTGTATATGACAGATACATTATGGCCTAATTTTCCATCACAGTGTGACATCTCTGTAAAAGTAATTCATAGCACTGTGCCTGTCAATCAGAAAAAAGAAGGAAAGAAACTGCTCAGAATTTAATATAAAAATATAGAATGAAAATAGTTGTAATACAAAATTGTAATAATGCTCTTTTATGTCAATGATTTATTTCAATCAATTAAATGTAATATGATAAAAGTACTGATAACTACTAGTAGTTATGTTTTTGAATTGATTGCATCAGAATTCTTATGAAAAGGAGAAGAAATTTGTGAGAAACTGAACATTATGATGCAAAACTCTGTTAGAAATATTTCAATAAAATGAGTTTTCTTTCAGTTTTACAGTCTTTTTTCATTGAAGTAATCAAAAGATAATATTTAAAAATGGGACTGTTTCATATACTGGAATAAAATGATTGCAAAGCTTGATAACTTACTTTTCACTTGTCTCACATTGTGTAGCGGTTATTGATGGATAAAGACAATAGAACTTGTGAACAAAAGTTGAAATTGATTCCCTTGGAGGAGTGTGTTTCCGATCAGTAAAAAATAACTTTCTGTGTAAACACCACTTCACACATGGAGTGCAGTTAGAGGGAGAGAGGAATATAGTGAGGGGGACAAAATACACACATAGGGCCTCATTCAATTGCTACTTTTCTGAGACGTGGCGATAGCAAGGTACTTTGTTATTTAAATGCCTCCTACTTGTGGGCCCCGATCAGGTTACTTGCTGCTCGCTACTTTCCATTACTATTCTAAAAATCACAAGTTACTTCGCTCAAAGCCTTTGATCTTTCATGGCTATTGCTATTCGGCATAAAGTTCATGGGGATCCTTAAGGACCACTATCATAGCAGCTAGGGTGCCATGGATATCTGTAGGGAACCTCATGGAAGGGATCTAGGTTTAGGTACCATAAAGGTCCATAGCATCCTCAATGGTAATAGTAAATAGTAAACTTTCCATACAAACCCCCATGGTTATACTTAGTGGTCCCAAAGGAACTCTCATGTGTACAAGGGGTGGGGGGAGGAGGGTACAATTGGATGCCTGGGCTCAAAGGCATTAATGTAGTGTGTTAAAGTTAGATAGATATTTTATTAATATGTTGTGACCATATACTGTCATGTTATTATTTTTCTGGATTTGGTATTGATATATTGGCAATCATTGCAGGTTTTCCAGCCAATAAGACACATGCATCAATGGACTATACTAAGCATGCGCTATTCAGATTGCAATGTGTAAAGCGATGGATAGGGGATAAATACAAAGTGCAACATCTGTCATTACTGCAGATCATCATAGGCCTTATTATAACGTCAGTGATTTAGTAAATCCCATGGAAACATAACTGTAGCTGATTTGCAATGAGCCGTGGGAGAGATTTGTAGGCAGTATATTCAAATAATTGTTTTAATTAATTGTATCACAAAAGCTGAGTAAACTGATAATTGTTGTGTAATATGACTACTAATTCAAATTATACCTTTATTCCAAATATAGATCTGTGCTTTTCTAGATATAATGACAAAAATGTTGGAACTTGTGAGATCAGTCACATCAAAAAATGAGGAGTAACATTCCATTATTAAAGTAAACTTATAGAATAAGTTGTTACTTATTAAGCAAGTACTATTTTCCTATTAATATACTACATTTTATGATTACCTTAAGCCTATATATGTTAAAATTCCAATAATATGTGTAATTTCCAACATGTATTTTTATATATTGATTACCGTATATACTCGAGTATAAGCTGACCCGAGTATAAGCCGAGGCACCTATTTAACCACAAAATACTGGGTGAAATGAGTGACTCAAGTATAAGCCCAGGGTGGAAAATGTGCTGCCCACTGTGTCCCCTCTCTCTCCGTGTCTCTTCTCCCCTCTCCCTTCCCTGTGTCTCTTCCCACCCTCCCTTTTCAGCCTCTTCATTCTCAACCCCACTCCTCAACCCCACTCCTCAACCCCACTCCTCAACCCCACTCCTCAACCCCACTCCTCATCCTCAACCCCACTCCTCATCCTCAACCCCCCCATCCTCAACCCCCCCATCCTCATCCTCGACCTCCCTCCTCAACCTCCCTCCTCATCCTCCCTCCTCATCCTCATCCTCCCTCCTCCATCCTCAACCCCCCCATCCTCAACCCCCCCATCCTCAACCCTCCCATCCTCAACCCTTCCATCCTCATCCCCCCCCCCTCAACCGACACTCGGTATCTGCTAATGACGTCACGTGCG
Source organism: Discoglossus pictus (assembly GCA_027410445.1). NCBI lineage: Eukaryota > Metazoa > Chordata > Amphibia > Anura > Alytidae > Discoglossus > Discoglossus pictus. The sequence goes on along the minus strand of CM050163.1, from coordinate 316,384,082 downwards.
TGCCGGGTCAAGACGGAAGGAGCAGAGGCTGGAGAAGAAGCAGGTAAGTGAGGGGGAGGTATTTAGAGGGGAAAAAGTGAGGAGGGGGGTTGATGATGAGGAGGGGGAGGGAAAGAGACACGGGGGGGTTAGAGAGACACGGGGGGGTTAGAGAGACACGGGGGGGGAGTGACTCGAGTATAAGCCGAGGGGGCCCTTTTTAACCTTAAAAAAAGGGCTGAAAAACTCGGCTTATACTCGAGTATATACAGCACTTATCGCCAGATTAACTTTTCAAAATCTTTAAGATTCTTTTATTAAGAATGACGGTGCCCAAAGCATCGAAATAACAACACTATTGCTCTGTTTCGAAGACTTCAAAAGACTATGGAAAGAAAATAAGTCCTGTGACGGCTGCATCCAAGACCCAGCAGGCAAACTTTTGACTATTATATATGTGTCAGGACCAGCAGGACCGGCATGCTCTGGAACGCCTACAGGTTAGGGCCTCATATTGAGTGGGTATGACGATTCTCAGTGACCGCAGGCAGAGTACAGAGATCCTCTTTTGAAAATAACATATAATATTTTCCTGATACTTAAGGGAACTTGTTCCACTGCTAATGATATATACTAAGTTGTACACTATTACACTTCAGCATTTTTAGAACCAAATCAATTATTATTTGGTTCCAAATAATTTAAAATTAGCACTTTATGCACTATTGGCACTTTTCTATATTTAGCACCTTTTAGACCAGGTGTATAGATTTATGCACTTGGTACACTTCCCTGTACATATCAGGAACCTTTACAGAATATTCAGTGACTTCTATTGCACACCCTGCCTCTGCATATTTTTTAAAAATTACTTTTTTACACTATTTATTAAAAGCTAAAAGTTTTATCTATCTACTTTTTAACTCGATTTTAAATTATATAGCTTGTGCACAATAATAGGGAATGCTGTTGTGTCCTTTGCTATAGTTTTATAGTGGACTGAACAAAAGGCCAGTCAGATATTAAACATGAAACTAACCACAAAACCACAAATCCCACCTAAACCTCCCTCCCCCTTTAGTCTCTCCAGTCGTCCACTAATTGACAAAGGTAAAAGGTTTCCAGGTGGTGCCAGCAAGTCTCATTCCTTATCTTAACTTCCCCCAGTATGTGTAGACTGCAAGTAGGCACATCTATCACCCAGGGTGCAAGCAATGGAAAAAGTATAGGCATTGTGTCTGGTTACATGCCTATTGTCACAATATGTATGGATCAATATGGTTCATGCTGATTCATCCATACATGCTCAAGAAAAATACCTTAAAATCCATTGTGGTATTGACCCTTGAGGGCCATAAGTTGCTATTATTTATTCTATCTAGAGATGTCGCGGACAGTTCGCCCGCGGACTATTCGCAGCGATTTTGGCATGTTCGCAGCGGACGGTGAACACATGCGCTTTTCGGTTCGCCCCCTATACTTTATCATTGAGGAAACTTTGAACATCATTTATTTTATTTTATAATTTTTTTCTGTGTAATCTAATAGCATATGCCTGCCTGCCAGCGTGTGTGTGTGACAGGCTAACACCTAACAGCTTATATTGTGCTTACTACTCATACCTGGTGGTGTACCATACATTGAAAACAACCATTTTTTTCCTGTAATCTAATTTCAGTTGCCTGCCTGTGTCAGGCTCACAGCTTATATTCTGCTCAGTGAAATAAAACAACACTTTTTTGACTGTAATAGATTGAATATCAGTTGCCTGCCTACAGGTGTGTGTGTGAGGCCTACAGTGCCTACTCTGCCAACTTTTGCCAGTGCACAGTGACACTCCTATCTGGTGGCACCTTAAATTGCACGCGCAGTGCCCCAAATTTGAAGTGGGAGGACCAACCAAGCATCTTTTTCCATCTCCCTCTTCCAAAAATCAATGCCATATACACGTCCCCTAATAGTGGACAGAGGCAACGCAGAGAGAAGAGTCTGAAGAAGAGGAGTCAGAGGAGGAAGGTGGAAGACCAAACACAGCAGGCGTCTCAGGGGGCTTGTTGTCGCCTTTCGGGGACCCTTGGTGGCTGGGTGGAGGAAGAGAACTTCAATGACATCAGTGAGGACAAGGAACAGGACATGGCTAGCTTGGTATCCAACCTTGTGCAAATGGGGAGTTTGCGGTTGTGCAAAGGGACTGTTTGCGGTTGTTTGCGGTGCATTAAATGGGGAGATTGGTCTGTTACTGTGAAGCGGTTGTAACCCTTACATTACCTGATCGATACAACATTGTACCTGATGTTTTAAAGCATGTTATTCCAAACAATTTATGAATGTTAGGTGATTTATGCCCTTTATGGCTTAAAACCAGACTCTGCATCAACTATGTAATTTTCCGTGAGAGTTTTGCCATGGATCCCCCTCCGGCATGCCACAGTCCAGGTGTTAGTCCCCTTGAAACAACTTTCCCATCACTATTGTGGCCAGAAAGAGTCCCTGTGGGCCTGCCCATTAAAGTCTATGGCGGTTCGCCCGTTTGATGTTCGCGACATCACTAATTCTATCAATAAAGAATTTCAACTATGCTACATTCTTGTATACTCCACATATCTACATTTTTAGTATTACGTTCTACCCAATATAATATATAGATAATTGCTCACAATTCCTTGAGCTCAAGTATCTATGAAAGAAAAACAAATAAAATACCATGCACAATACATAACACAAATTAGTTTTTAAAGCAACAGTATACATATAGTCAATTATGAAAAAATACTTAAATAAAAATGGTTAAATACATTATATGGTTAAATCTTTTATTTAACATGAAATAGTTATATTTGTTTATTGTAATTGCATAGACTAATCAGTAAAATGGCAATGCTACATTGCCACCAAATTAAGTTTAAATAAGAGATGTTAGAATTTCTTTGGTAAAATGAAAACTAGGATTCCATGGTTACAATAAGCTGTTTTGAAGATCTATACTTGACAATTGGTAAAATGTTTTTAGAAAGTAAATAAATAAAATAAATAAATAAAAATAAAATTAATTTAAATAAAATTAAAATAGCATTTAATTTAGTAACAATTAAAAGCAATTAGGCATTTTCTGTTAATTGATGGAGTTCTTATTTACATTTATTTCAACAGATATAATGGCAAATTCATAAGTTTACAATGCAAATCATTATTGAGAAAGGATCTCAATATAAAAGAATACCTTTTTAATATTTTTATATTGTATTTAATTAAATTTGCTTTGAGGAAATCAAAATATAATTTTAATCTAAAATGCTGTTTATGGTGTTTTTGACCAGCAGTTGTCCATGCGGTTTTTCAACCCAAACTGTCTTTGCAAAGGTAATTTATTGTATCCACACCGTTGATCTGATATGTTATGCTCCTGCTAATTCTTTTATCACCTCTGTCATGCACTTGTGTATAATTTTCAGCAAGTCTTCTAGCAATTTATCATTCACTACTTTTTTTGACAGTTCTTTGTCACCTGTAATATCATTGTTTCTTATAAACAATGACATGCCAGCTAAGCACAAAGTATAATCTGAAAGCATTCACATGAAAAAATGAGACATTGTTGATATGTTGCAAGACTTCCACAATACAGCTGAAATGAAAAATCATAGTATAATAATTCATTTTACAATATCCTAATTGGACACTACATTTACAATGTGTATGTAAAATGCATGTACTAATTGTCTGTTTTATTCAAAATGTACGGTAGGTAATTTTCATATTATTTGAACTATGTTTAATCCAGCCCCAGTTATGCTTCGAGTATCATATACTGTACTTATTTAAATCATTAGTGCATTTACATGACCCTTTTGGTGAATAGCATTATATACTATATTAGTACATGTGAAACGAACAATAATTTAATTACATGTCGGACCTTACATTACATGCTGCAAGTTAGATTTTCATCTCTGACCCACACATTTTATATAGCTGTTTGTGGGTCTGTATATTCAGGTTAGGTTGACTGCTATTTTTCACTGAAGTAAAGATAATACATACAATACACTTTAATTAACAATGTCTAGCTTTCATACTACCTAATCTTTGCAATAACATATTATAAAAAAAATAATGTATTTTATCACAAATGTGATGTCTATATGGTGCATTCAACAATATAAAAATTCAAATTACTTGGAGAGACTATGCACAACTGTTTGGATACACAATGAGTAGACCTTATTCAATAGATGCTTCAAGAAAAAGACAGACTACACTTTGTTTAAAGATGGTAAACAGGCTGAAGGTTACAGCAGACTGTGTTCCAACAGAATCATGAAACCAATTCTGGGGTAGGCCAGACAGTTATAGCAATGCAAGTTACACTCCGATAGCAGCATACATAAGGTAAGCAATATCAGTTTCAGAAAGGAAAATTAATATTGGAGCTAATCCTTATGCAAGGGATGAATCAGTAACTCACTAGGAACTTCTCAGCTCTTATTTACAAAATCATCCAAAATACACGTCCCATTTTTAGCAAAGTAACTCTATAATATGAAAGAAATATAAGCAAATAGTATTTTTTTTTCTGCAAAGACAAAAGTTTATTTTTTGCAATTTTATTGGGTTACCAGATATGAGCATTGTCCCACACAACCCATCACCTTATACTATGTTGGGCAGAAATTATTTTATACCCCATGTCTATTCTACTTAATTGAGGAAACTGTTGTCTCAAGTCTTTCACACTAGAATTACTCAGTGAACTGTCAAATAAATGTATGTAGCAGCTATGTTAAATTGTTTGTACTCCAGGAATAGATGGTTGAAAACATGAGCCGTTTCAATTTGAAGCCTGTACGTCTGTGGCCCTGCTGCAGGCTTGCAGTCTGCTACAATGCTGGTGCTATTCAATTAAACCAGCCCACAAGTTAAGGGCCGAAAAGCTGAAACCGTAAACCATGCACTCGTCCGTAGCGGTTCATAGCAGAAATATGTTCAATTAAGCAAGAACATAATCACCAATTTTGAAACAGCCAATAGAAAATGAGACCGTCATTATGATGTCAGTAAAACATGGAGGTTACATGTCAAGCAATTAGCGTTTAGGGGTCCGAAATGCAATCAGACTTTCAAAACCGCAAAATACCAAATAACAAAAGTGAATGTCAATACTGTTCTAGCCCATGTGGGTGGCCTGATATGTACTAACTCATTGATTCCTGAGATCGATATAACCCCAAAATGAAACATAAATATATTAATATGTTATTGCTAATTTGCGAGCTTAAGACTAATGTGCAATTAATTCTAATGTCTTTCATCGCTTTCCCCGTCATTTACAGTGCAGTATTAATTTTTTATTTACATTTACAGTGCTACGGACAGGGGTTAAACCCCCTTGTGGGTCCTCTCTAGCACTCGTAGGATTTTCTCCTACAGTACATTTGCGAGCTTGGGTATTTGTAGCAATTGAATAGCGATTTACAATTCTAGCGATCGCAACTCTTGCGAATGGGAAAGATCAAAGGCATCGGGAGGCTGTAAGTTTCGGGTTTAACCACCGTAAAGTTTTCAAACCCGGAACATGGAAGCCGTTTGGAGCCAGCAAACAGACATCAGTTGAATATCAAATTAACTTAAGGCCACACTTACGGGCTGTAGTAACTTACGATTGCTCAATTGAATCAGGCTCCATGTCTTTACCCCCTCTGTACTGCATAGACGCAAGTCACTTTATGGATTTTCTCAACTTCCAAGTTTAAAAGCAAACACAACAATTCTAAACAGTCTAAATAACAAAAATAAATAAATAAATAAATGCTTTTTTGATTTTAAGCTGAACTTCCCTTAAAAGTCAGGATTTACAGAAATGTCCAGTGGAAGAGGAATTCCCACCAAACTAAACATTTCAAACTTAGAACAATCACATTTGCTGCATATGTTTCCCTCACAATGTTGCATTTTTACAATTTTACTTGATTACAAGTGACCTGTTCCCTAACCATTGGTTTACAGTGCTATTGATGTGTATGTTTGTTTTTGTTTATAAATCAATGATCTAATACAATCTAGTTGTTTGAAGTTGTCTTCCTCAATTCTCTCAAAATGAGGATTCAGTGGTGTGGATGGATCGCCATGAATACTTTTTTAAAATAAAGGCAAATTAAGGAGATTTTCTTTATTCAAATTATTGAAATACAAAATATGTACCAGATTCACAATAAATGGTGCCTGTTAAGCAACTTAATGCTCAGTTCATTATTACTAACCAGTCTGCACAAATCTAGGGAGTTAAGGATAACATATTTTAATCCCAACAAATTCCATCACATTTTCCCCTTCTCCCCTTGAACAAAGAAAATCCTCTTCCTATATATGATGACCTAACTCTTCCTAAACCCGTTTTCAGTAACATAAAAGAACTTTGTAAAATGTTTAAAGTTGCCATACCACTTTAAATTTCATAAATTGATAAATTATTGGAAAGTATAAAAGGTCTGAAACATCTAAAATGTGTGCATATAAACTATTTTATACCTTTCTTTAAATATGTCCAAACTTTTTTGTAAGGTGAGCTGAACATTTGCAATTTATGCTAAATTTCAGCTGTAAGTCAAAGCTATCTTTCTTCCTTCTACCAGAAATATATAAAAATGACAGAAGAGGTGATATCTTGATTTACAGGTGTTATGCCAGTGTGCTTTTACATTTCCACCTGTGTCTATGTGTCTCACAGCTGGTCTTCTGAATAGTGCCAGTGGCTCTAATCAAGAAAAGGCTTGAAATATGACATTTAAATTAATTCGGAAATCTGGTACAGCTTATAAAATATTACAGAAGATCTTGAAGCTGAAACCTTTCAGAATGCAAAAGTACTTGCAAAATGATTAACTATAAAGTTAACATTAGGACACAATTTCTTTGCATTTTTTTGAAAATCAATAGAATGTATGTGTTCCAAAGCAGCTTTCTTGCATCTAGTGTTTAATGTATGACATTAGTAAGGAATGTAGGAGTTGTAAAGCTATCCTGGAAGGTCATTTGTTAGATATTGAAGTACTTTTCAAAGTAAACTACAGTAGTTTCTATAAACTTCTATATAATTATTAGAATGTTAGAATATGCAAGTTGATGTTAGTCTGTTGTGCTCAATGCTTATTCAAACATATATTTTTGTTGTTAAAGCAAAATTATAATTTAAATAGAAAAGGATTAAAGTTGGTTTCTCACTCTCAAATGACGGCAATGAAATTGTAAGTGAGCTAATGCTATTTGGTGTATAATCACATATATAGTTGTGAGCGTACGAGTTGTTGCTAACGCAGGCGCTCCATGCCAGCACCTGAGGACCTCGCAAAGCGAGGGCTTCAGTTGCAGCAACTGCGACCCTTGCAAAATTCACAACACAAATTCCCAACCCAAAGAACTGCGAATCTCGCAAAGTTCACGTCGCAACCCAAAGAGCACGACACACACATTACGACACTCGCAAACAACATACGACACACGTTCACACACATTACGGCCTCGCAACACTCGGACGCAACTCGCGAACATTACAAAATTAAAAACACAATACATACACACAGCACATACATAAAAAGCTTACCTACACCAAGAGGGAGCACCCAGGACCTCAAAAATGCTACTTACAACTTAATTACACTCAAAATAAAAAAGTTTAGACACTAAATAATTTGCTAAGCGACACAAAAAATGGCCGACGAATAAAACGAAAACGAGGCTACACACGCAAACACCATACGAGACACGTTACCACACATTACGACCTCGCAAACATCGGACGCAACACGCCGACATACAAACATTTAAAACTTAAGAAATACACACAACAAACACATAAAAAGCTTACCTACAGCAAGAGGAACCATCCAGCACCTCAAAAAAACAAGTTACATCTACATTTAAATCAAAATAAAACACTTTAGACACTAATACCATCGCTAAGCGAGAGAAAAAATGGCAGACGAACAAAACGAAAACGTGGCTCCAGACGTAACTACACTACACTTACTCGCAATAATGAAACACATACTATGCGGAACATATCACAATCATATTAAACACCATTTTGAACAGTAATACGCAGAAAATGGCGGATGGAACGCAAATTGTAAGCTGGAACGCAAATAGCGCATGCGTATTGCGTTCTAACGGTCTCACTTTCCAGAACTTTCTACAAGTTTATAAATACTGCCTATTTCACACAAAAAAATACATTTCTCCTCAGGTGATGAACGGAGTGACTTCTGAGATAACTGCTGCTTTTACTTGAGAAGACAATTCTTTACTAATTTACTACTTTACACCGTGCAAATTACAACTGAGAGGTAAGCTATAATATATTACATTTTATTTTCAGGACAGGTCAAACAAATAAAAAAAATAAACTAGGATTTATGTAGTTACATATATGGCACAAAAAGAGGTTTATGTATAGTGACATGTGACACGCACATATATGTCTATAATGTATAGTGACATCTGACATGCACATATATGTCTATAATGTATAGTGACATGTGACACGCACATATGTATAGAATGTATAGTGACATGTGACACACACATTTATGTGTATTGCCCCTGCATACTGACATGTGACACGGACATATATGTGTATCATGTTTATTGACATGTGACACACACATTTATGTGTATTGCCCCTTCATAGTGACATGTGACACGGACATATATGTCTATAATGTATAGTGACATGTGACACGCACATTTATGTGTATTGCCACTGCAACAAAATTAGCTTAAAACAAAATCATTAAACAACTACATTTAAATGACATTATATGTCATGTATACTGATATGTGACATGCACATATATGTGTATCATCTATAGTTACATCTCACACACAGACATTTCTGTGTGTTGGAAAAAAAAAATATAAGGTTAATTTAACAATTTAAATATGATTCATGTATAGTGATATGTCACATGCACACAAAATAATTACATTGAACTATGGAATGTGCTTTATGTATGTGACATATGTGTGTAGCCCCCACCAAAAAATAAGGTCAATTGAAAATAATTACAAAAGTATATTTAAATGACATTAATTTAGTGCAATTCAATAGATCATATAAAGCTGAATCTTTCTACTTTTTTTAATATTCAAACAGACTCTCATCAACAGCGTCACTCAACAATTTGCACCGTGCACTGTGAAGCACAATCCCTTTTAAAGAACACCAACAAAGAAGAAGAGGTAAGATACAACAAGACATTACATGCTCAAAAGGCCATGCTTTGCTAGATGAAAAATTATAAATATACAAATAACTATTTCACTTTCTTTTTCAAACAGACACTACAAGAAGACCGGCGGATTAAGATTGGCAGGAGGGGACCCTCAGTCATTCGACACTTCAATCAAGGTAAAGTATTAAGTATAAAAAAGAAAGAACCATGAGCCTCATTCAATTGCGACTTGCTCAATTGAATAGGGCTCTATATAAGCACATAACAGATTTTTTATACAGAACTTTTTAGTTACTGAACTTCTAACCACAATCAAGGTCTTCAATAACTAAAAAGTTCGCTCAATAAATATGTTATGTGCTTATATAGAATCCTCTTCAATTGGCAAAATTGCAATTCAATGAGGACCTATATATGTTTAATGGCCAAGGGCCTCACTCAAATGTGATTTGCCCATTTCAATAGGGCTCTATATAAGCACAGAGCATATTTTTTAAAGGAACTTTTCATTTAGTGAACACGTTGCTTTTGGATACAAGTTCACTAAATACAAAATTCGGTAAAAAAATATGCTCTGTGGTGATATTGAGCTCTATTCCATTGGCCAAAACACAATAAGGAGTGACAATATAACAAATGCAGCAACCAAAGGCCCTCATTCAATTGCTATTTTGGACAATATCATATGGCTATAAATAAGCACTTTTAGGCCCTTATTCAATTGCCATTTTGCTAATTCTATAGGGATCCAAATAATCACATAACATATATTTTTTAAAGAACTTTTTCGTTAGTGAAAACCTTGCTTTTGGATAGATGCTTAATAACTAAAAACTTCTTTAACAAATATATGTGATGTGCTTATTTAGAAAGTTATTCAATTTTCAAAATTGCAATTCAATGACGGCCTTAGAGTACTATTACATTGTAAAAAATGCTATTCAATGAGGGGCAAACTATGCAACATATGGTACACACAAAGGCCCTCATTCAATTGCAATTTGCCAAATTGAATAGGGCTCTAAATAAGAACATAACATTTTTTTTTTAAGAAGTTTTTAGTTAATAAAAATCTATCCAAAAGAAAGTTTTTCACTGACTAAAAACTTCTTTTAAAAAATATGCTATGTGCTTATTTAGGGCACGATTCAATTAGCCAAATCGCAATTGAATGAGACCCAAACTGCTACACACAAAACAGAATTGGAACAAACTCACACAAACACATAGCAAAATAAATTAACTTTCTTATTCAATGTTTAGCTACCTATAAGCCTTACAAAGAAGCCTAAATAAGAATAACAAAAGTGTTGCGCACCTAATAAGATTGTACAAACAAACACTTAGGAAACTACATTAACATTCTTCTTTAATGTTTAACAACCTATAACCAGTACATTCAAGAATAAATAACTTTTGCACAAGTGGTGCGCACAAAACAGGATTGTAAAAAACTAACACAAACACATAGCAAACTACATTAATTATATTATTTCATGTTTCACAAACTATAACCATCCCAATAAAGGTTAAATAAGTATACCACAAGTGGTGCGCACAAAACAGGATTGTACAAAAACTAACAGAAACACATAGCAAAATAAATTCATATTCTTATTTAATATATCACAACCCACAAGCCTTACTAAGAACCTTAAATAAGAATAACAAAAGTCGTGGGATTGTACAGAAAGTAAAAAATAAAAAAAATATAAAAAAATAACCATAACTGATACAATACAGCCAAATTCATACATTTTTTACTTATTTAAAAGACATTTCACTCAAACAACATTTTCTATTTTATATTACAACAGATACTGCGGGAAGACAATCGGACGAGGACTTTCTCCACAGGACCAGACCAGCGGACGAGGAATTTCAACACAGGATCAGACCATCGGACGAGGACTTTCACCAAAGGACCACAACATCGGACGAGGGCTATCGCCACAGGACCACAACATCGGACGAGGGCTATCGCCACAGGACCACACCATCGGACCAGAACTTTCAACAGAGGACCAGACCATAGGACCAGGATTTTACACACAGGACCACACCATCGGACAAGGACTTCCAACAGAGGACCACACCATTGGACAACGATTTTCAACCGAGGAACAACAAACATTCGGATTTAAATCACACTTCAAACAAGGTACAGTATACTAAGTAATAAAGTAGAAAACTAAAGAAACTGCTTTCAGTTGCATCCGTGTCAACATAAAAATTTAAAAATTTATTTACTATCTCCCTTATTCTATTTAAATTGCCACTATGCAATACATAGCTCAATAACCACATCAATTTTTTTTTTAGCAAAGAAGTTTTGCAGTGGTAAATATCTATCCACAAACAACGTTTTTAATAAATAAAACCATTATTTTAAAAAAATATGTTACATGCTTATTTACAGCAGTATTCCATTGGCCAAATTCTTAGCCAGTGAGGACAGGAATTATAATTTTAACTAAATATAACTGATACATTAATGATTTGCCTTTTATTTCACCAATTGTGCACAAGAATCTTTAACAGGAATTACAAATTAAAATATACACAATTACATTTACTTTTTTTTCGTTTATAGATTAATATGGCTGATAACGAGACCAAAGAAGAAAAGAAAAGACGTCAAACTAGAGAAAGACAAGAGAGATGGGCCGCCCAGCAGACACCTGAGGAGAAAGAAATTCGACGACAAAAAGAACGCAAAAGACTTGCAAATAAAAGAATATCAGCTGCAAAAATGAAAGATACAACAAAAAAAAATAAAAAGATAATAAAGCATTTACAAACTGTTCCTCAAACATCAGATGACATTTTACAAGATACCAGTCAAGACACACTAAAAAAAGCAACTACAAAAACAAAGCATTACAAACTCTTACTAAAAACTTACAGGACATTTCAACAAAACAAGGACAACATATACCAAGAAAAGCCACGAAAAAAACTAAACATTTAGAACCCGTTGTTGAAACATTTCATGACTTTTCACCTGATGAATATGAAAGTCAACATCCGATATGCTTTGCAAATTGTCCTTTACTGAAGTCTTTAGCAGTAGAGGTTCATAGTTGTGGGGACATGAGTACTCAATGTCAATTTTGTGAGGCTTATTATTTTAAACAGGAGAGACCCAGAGATGGACAATTTATTAGTTGTTGTCAAAAAGGCAAGTTCAAACTTCCAGAAAGGAAACAATTTCCAAGCTATTTACAAAATATTTTGACTGAACCTACTTTTCCAAATTACAAAAATTTTAAGACAAACATAAGATCCTACAATAGTGCCATATCATTTGCATCTATGGGGGCAACATTGGCTGCTAATGTACCAGGACATGGTCCTTACTGTTTTAAAGTCCAAGGCCAAATTTATCATTGTACTTCACATTTACATCCAGAGGAAGGAGAGCAAAGAAAATTTGCTCAACTATATGTCCTAGATACAATGGAAGCTGTTGACCAACGTATGCAGATGGAAGAAAATAAAAAATGCTTACCCAGTGTTTTCATAGAGCTAAATAACATTATGGACAACAATCCCTACAGTAAAGCTTACAAAAAATTGGCAGAAGTAGAAAATGAACAACAACTTCATGCACAAAGACATCAATTACCCATGCCAAAGGTTAATATGGTGCTTAAAAGAGACAGACATACTGATAAACGTCGTTATAACTTGCCAACATCAAATGAAGTTGCAATGGTATTTCAGAATGATGAAGGAGAACCACCATTTCAAAGAGACATTAGAGTATATCCCAGAAATGAGGAGCAACCATTTATTAATATTAATATCTTAAGTCCAAATTTAGATCCAATGACATATCCCATCTTTTTCCCACATGGAGAAGCAGGTTGGCAACCAAAATTAACCCTTCCCAGTTACCCAAATGCTAAAGCCAGAATCCGAAATAATGTTTCTATGCTTGAATTTAAAGTAGCTCAAATTGCCATTAGAGATGAATTTAATCCAATTTTATGTGGTGGAAAACTAACACAACAATGGATTATTGATTCATATTTGCAAGTTGAGGCAAATAATTTAAACTTTATAAAATATCAACAAGATAAACTACGTGTAGAACAATATTGTGGACTCATGGACTATGTTGCTGACGTGGCTACAAGCAGAGACATGACAGCTGGCAAAGCCATCATTTTACCATCTTCCTTTCAAGGATCTCCTCGAAATATGAGAGAAAGATACAATGATGCTATGGCTATTGTGACAAAATTTGGAAACCAGATTTATTTGTGACATTTACATGTAATCCACAATGGCCAGAAATTAATCAAAATCTACTTCTTGGACAAAGTGCTTCAGATCGACCAGATTTAGTAGCCAGAGTTTTTAAGATCAAATTAAATGAATTAATATGTTATTTCACTATAAATCAGTTATTTGGCAAATGTCTTGCTTATGTATATACCATTGAATTTCAAAAAAGAGGCCTTCCACATGCACATCTTCTCATAATACTTCAAGAGAAAGATAAATTAGATACTTCGGACAAAGTGGATGCAGTCATAGTTGCTGAACTACCAGATCCAGAACTATATGGTAGACTATATGAGATTATTACTCATCGCATGATTCATGGACCCTGTGGAGACCTTAATCCACAATCACCATGTATGGAAAAACAAGACAAAACATATGCAAATTGTGATGGATATCCACTTTATAAAAGAAGAGAAGGAGATAGTGCCATTATTCGTGGAAAAAAAGTGGACAATAGATATGTAGTACCCTACAATCCACATTTACTCATGAAGTACAACGCCCACATCAACGTAGAAGCCTGCACTTCCATCAAATCCATTAAATATGTCTACAAATATATTTACAAAGGTTACGATGCAGCTACTGTAGTCGTCAAAAGTGCAGACAACCCTGAAAGTAGTGAGTTAGTACATGATTAACTTGCATCTCATGTAGATGCTCGCTATGTCAGTGCGCCAGAAGCTATGTGGCGGCTTTTAAAATTTGAAATGCATGATAGATCACATGCAGTATATAGGTTAGCAGTACATTTGCCACAACGACATTTAGTCTATTTCCATGCTGGAAATAAAATGAATGCATTGGTCCAAAGTGAAGATCGTCACACTACACTAACTGCATGGTTTGTATTAAATTCCACTGATGCTGAAGCAACACAATACTTATATATTGAAATTCCATATCACTATGTTTTTGTGAATGGATTATGGAGACCAAGAAAAACCAGAGGCAATAAAATAATTCCACGAATTTACACAGTCAGTCCAAGAGATGTTGAACGTTTTTGCTTACGGATATTACTTTTAAATGTTCCAGGAGCACAAAGTTTTGAACAATTAAGAACTGTTAATGACATTGTATATGAATCCTTCCATTTAGCTGCAAGACATAGAAACTTACTCCTCGCTGATGATACAGAGTGGGAAAGATGTTTAGAAGAAGCAGCACAATGTCAAATGCCACGACAGATGAGAGAACAATTTGCTTTTATTTGTATCTTCTCAAATGCTCCAAATGCATTAGCTTTGTGGGAGACTTTTAAAAGTAATATGGCTGAAGACTTTATGCGACGATACAATGAACCCATTGCATACTTAAAAGCGTTAATGGAAATCCAAGAAGTCTTTTTAACTCATGGATTAAGTTGTGCAAGTTTTAATTTGCCTGATCCAGGTCTTATAGATGACATTAACTTTGAAGACTATGACATTCAGCTACAAGCAGAAAGAACAGAAGAAAGACTTGCAACTTTAAATACACTACAATTGCAAGCATTTCATGCCATTAAAAATGCTATAGATGATGACATGGTGACAGAGCGTTATTTCTATCTTGATGGACCTGGCGGATCAGGAAAAACATATTTGTACAATTTATTAATGAGTTCAGTACGAGCACAAGGAAAAATAGCAATGGCGTTTGCCACTACTGGAATTGCTGCACTTTTATTAGAAGGTGGAAGAACTGTTCATAGTGGATTTAAACTGCCAGTGCCTATTTTAGAAAATTCTGTGTCAGATATTCGCATGACATCCTTACAAGCAAAGAAATTGAAGAAATGTAAATTAATTATAATAGATGAGGCCACAATGATGTCATGCTATGCCCTCCAATGTATTGACCGTTTGCTTCGTGAAGTCATGGATAATATTTTTCCATTTGGTGGAAAGGTAATGTTGTTGGGTGGCGATTTTAGACAAACATTACCTTTCGTTGTACATGGAAATCGAACTGACATTATCGAAACATGTATAAAGTAAAGTAAAGTATGGAAACATTTTACCCATCTTCAACTGCAACAAAATATGAGATCAGAAGGCCAAACTGATTTCAATGATTGGCTTATTAAAATTGGAGAAGGCAGAACAGAAAAAATAGTACATTTACCTGACGACACTGTAGAGATCCCACCTCATATGATTTGTCAACAAGATATTATATCGGCTATATTTGAAGGGAGCATAAATAACGAAGAATATTCCGAGCTTGCCAACCAAGTTATACTGACGTGTAAAAATAAAGATGCATTAATACTCAATAATGAAATCTTAAAAAAAATTAATGCACCACAAAGAAATTATCACAGTGCTGATTCTGTACTTGCTGATGACAATGAAAGTCAGCCAAACTTTTCAACTGAATTCATAAACTCTTTAACTCCTTCTGGAATGCCACCACATATTTTGCAGCTAAAGAAAGGTGCAATTATCATGTTACTGCGAAATATGAACCCCAAAAAAGGACTATGCAATGGCACAAGATTAATTGTTCAACAATTAAAGGACCATTTTATAGATGCTGAAATTTTAACTGGGACCCATAAAGGAGAGAGAGTGTTCATACCAAGAATAGATTTAGCACCAAGTGAAAGTAGTCTCCCTTTTATACTTCAAAGAAGACAATTTCCCATTATTATGGCATTTGCCATGACCATTAATAAATCACAAGGTCAAACTTTCAAATCTGTGGGTATTTTCTTGGAAGAACCAGTTTTTGCACATGGTCAATTGTACGTTGCGTTGTCACGGTGCAAAAATCCACAGGCTATTAAAGTTTACATTGAAAACAATGAAAGTCAAGGTGATTTATTAGAAGATGGACGTATTTTTACTAAAAACATTGTCTACTATGAAGTACTATAACTTTGCAGGATACAAATTAAAGATGCCAACATTTTTTAAAAGCATTCCAAAATACATAACAATTGGTTGTTTAATTCAGTCATAATTAATGGAAGTACTGTTTATGAATGATTCGCCTCACAAAATACTTGCCTTGCATTGTTAGTAAAAATTATGTTAAAATGTTAAGTCACTATGTTAATGTTTCTAATGTTACAAGTTTAAAAAATATATTTTCAAGTTATTTCATTCAACAGATTACAAAGTGGATGTTAAGAGGTCAAGCACCTTTTAAGTCACAATGTAAATATTGTCTGTTATCTTAAGATTACTACCTACATTAATGTTTATAGCCAGTTTATGTGCTCAGTAATGAATTACTTTAATTACGTACGTTTTAAGAAGAGTTTTACTGTATGCCTTCATCTACATTCAATGTATATTCAAGTTAACAATTATTGTGATAGAAATTGCATTTTAATACTGATTAATTTAAAGGTCAATTGTTTTTACATTCAAATGTTAATACTTTTAATAAAAAATTAGGTTACAAAATGTATTCACTATGTTCCTGTTTATAATGTTAAAAATTATACCAATGTTTTGTCAACTTCTAAACTTACATAAAAAATAAAGTTCAAGTTTAAAAATATATACTTTGAAGGTTATTGCTTACATATATTTTAAACTTCATGTTAAAATTCGCGACGTTTAAATAAGGCTTTTTACTTTTTGCTTTCCTATTCATTCAATGTATATTAAAGTTAACAATTCTTCAGATACAAATTACATTTTAAAAAACCATTACATCAACATTTTACAAAAATATACGTTCATATTAAAATACTTACAAGTGACAAAAATATATGTTAACTAAACAACTTGACAAACATATACATCACATTGCCGTCATTTTTTGACGGGCAAGTCGCTAGTTATAAAATAACTAATAGATTAATAAAGTAATATACTTTACCTATTTTGAAGTAATATAAGCAGGAAGCATTGTGTTGAAGAGCTGACAACCTGTTTTGATGTTGCTGGAGCATTAGTGGTGTGGAGCTGCTGTGTAAGCGTGATGAATGTGTGCAGTGTAATCGTGTGCGTGCACGAGACAAAACCGTTAGCGTAGTTGTGTACTTCCGCATTGTTCTAAAATGGCGGGTAATGTGTGGTATACGTCTGTAGCGGAATATCCGTAGGTGTTTTGTGGTGTTTTGAGTGTTTCGCGTGTTTAGAGTGCTGTAGCCTCATTTTCTTCGGCGGCCATTTTTTCTCTCGCTTAGAGATTTTTTAGTGTCTAAAATCTTTTATTTTGAGTTAAATGAAGGTGTAACTTCATTTTTTGAGGTCCTGGATGCTCCCTCTTGCTGTAGGTAAGTTTTTTATGTATGTGTTGTGTGTATTTATTGTGTTTTTCATTTTTTCATGTCCGCGGGTTGCGGACGTTTTTTGCGAGTCCGTAATGTGTGTTAACGTGTCTCATATGTTGATTGTGTTGCGACGTAAAGTTTGCGAGGGTCGCAGTTGCTGGCAAGGAGCGCCTGCGGCGCTCCTAGCCAGCAACTGAGGCCCTCGCTTCGCACACACACACTATATACACACACACACAATAAGATGGAGATGAGGCACATATACAATGACTGACTGTAATGTACCGTGTAATATATGTTATACATGCACATATAGGTGTATGCACTGACTGTATATCTGTACACACACACATTATACACACACACTATATATACACACACACAATAAGATGGAGATGAGGCACATATAAAATGACTGACTGTAATGTACCGTGTAATATATGTTATACATGCACATATAGGTGTATGCACTGACTGTATATCTGTACAAACACAGGCCTCCGGCCCATCAGGCAGTGCAGCCAATGAACGTACAGCCGGCCCGGCCACTGCATCAAAGCCAGCCGCTCATAGCTTATAGAGCTGAGGGGCGGCCCAAGCCGAGGGAGGGAGGGCAGGAGCACAGGGAACCCGGGGCACAGAGAACCGGGGAGAGACACGTCTGTGTGGGGACTTCTGCCAGGAGAGGGGCGGGGTGCGAGACAGGGGACAACTCAACCCTGCCCAGTATCATACAGACATAGAACTATAATTTGGGGCTCACCTTGCTGTCACCCCTCCAGCCCAGCTCTGGGTTCCAGTCCTTGCTCTGCTTGTTTTCTAAAACTCTTTTCCTCCCAACATTACAATGCACAGCCCTTACCCAGCAGGCCCTGCGCTGCACTTCTCTGAGCATGTGCACACGTGCATAATGGGAAATGTAGTCTTTGGTGCTCAACTATGGAAAGACCAAAGGGACAAAGGTGTCTGGGACTGCAACAAAACGCAATTTAAATATGGAATTGAATCCTAAATTGTGCAATTTAACACATAAAACTGCACTTAATATAATTTAGAGAGCTCAATATATAAAAAAGCAATATTAAAATCATGCCCCAGAAACATTTAGCAGTGACATTATTAGTTATGGAGATTTTGGGTCATGTATTTGAACAATGTAGGGAGGGCAGGAGCACAGGGAACCCGGGGCATGGAGAACCGGGGAGAGACACGTCTGTGTGGGGACTTCCGCCAGGAGAGGGGCGGGGTGCGAGACAGAGGGAGGGCCGGGCAGCAAGTTTGCGAGGGTAGCAGTTGCTGGCAAGGAGCGCCTTTGGCGCTCCATGCCATCAACTGAGGCCCTCACTTTGCGAGGGCTGAGGGCTCGCTATGCGAGCCCGCAAGCGTTAGCAACGGCTAGAGCAGGCTTGCATGCTCACAACTATATATGTGATATGAATGTCTAAAAATGGTTAGTCCATGCATTTGTTTCTTAATCATTAGTAAGAAAGTAACTTGGAAATTGTTTTTTTTATTTCAATGAACATTCAAATAGCCATATTATAAAGGGTGCTTTTCCTTGGCAAATTGTTCAAAGTTTGAAAAACCTTACTAAGAGTAAAGCAGTGCTTTTCTAGATAGATTACTTGGTTAAACATACATTTACCTCTCAAAATCCTTAAAAAAAGGCCCCCTGGAAATCCACTTCCCTTTAAGATAAATTAAACAGATTTTTGGTGAAAAGCAAAGTATAGAGGATGGAAATTAAAATATGATGTATATAAAAAAAAGTCAGAGGTGCTCATCAGAGAATGAACCAACCTTAATAGGTGAGTTCTATGACCATGATAAGCCACTCTGAGAGCAACCTCTTTTAGCTCACTTGTGCCCTTCACAGGGAGAAATATCCTGTAGTATATCAGTCTGGTCCCACTCAAAAGAGTGACCCAGCCCCGAAATACCAGGCAATTCTACCCTTAACAGGAGAAACAGCAAACCCCAGATGCGTTTCAGCCTTTATGGGCCTCGTCAGTGAGGTGCAGCTGAACGCCCTAAGGCACAGTGAGCAAGGGGTCCACGTCTAACTTAGTTGTTTTGTATATGATGTATATTAATCCATATTTCGGAAATTGTACAATTTGTCAATGGAAAGTACCCTTTATAATATGGCTAATTGGATATTAACTGAAAAAAAACAATGAGAAGGATGACTACTTTGCAAGATAGTCACTAACAAAATCTTGCCTTCTCCATCTAAAAATCATATCCAAAATACGCCATTACCTCACACAAGACACTACCAAGATTCTATTACACTCTCTCATCATTTCTCCTCATGACTATTGCAACTCACATCTTGTTGGCCTACCCACCACCCGCCTTTCCCCACTTCAATCCATAATGAATGTCTCCTCCAGACTCATCTTCCGTACACAACGTTTTAGTGTCGGCAGCTACTCTTTGTCAATCACATCACTGGCTTCCCTTAGCCTCCAGAATAACATTTTAAATTATGACCCTAACAACAGCGCACCCCCCATCTCTGCTCTCATCTCCAAATATTCCCCCACATGCCCTCTTCGTTCTGCTAATGACCTTCTTCTTTCTATCACTCTTGTCACTTCCTCCCCCTCCCGCCTCCAGGACTTTTCTTGTGCTGTCCCTATTCTCTGGAACTCCTTGCCTCGCTTCACCCCACTATCCTCCTGCCTCAAATCCTTCTAAACTTCAATAAAAACACATCTCTTTAAAAAAGCATATAACCTTCCATCCTAACATGCACATCACTACTCTCTCCCTACTGTACCACATACAAACATCAAGCTTTAGATTGTAAATCTGCGAGTTTCAATCCTGCAAAGTGCTTTAGGGAAAGCGCTATGGACACCGGATTCCAAGCTCAAAGACAGGGCCCTCCATTCTCTGCAATGTGTTAATTTTGAATTTGTCTTTGCCTGGAACTTAACTGATGTATAGCGCTACGGAATATGTTGGCGCATTACAAATAATCGATGATAATAATAATAATAGTTACTTTCATAATTACACTTAACAAAAATTAATTGACTAACAGCTATCATTTTACACATTCACATAGTCATCATGGGACTGAGTCAGAGCCAATGTCAGTCTTTTTGTTATTGTTTTTCCTTGGCATAGGAATACTAATAGACTATTAGGGACTAAATAGGAATACCAAGAGACTGAAAGAATCTTGTAAACTACAGGGTAAATCTATGGTCCTCCAGGAGATACCACCAGAGATGGTAGTATACAATATATTCAGGAGGGTTCCTAGTCTTCTAGCTGTAGCACACAATAGTACATACTATATTACACTTATTTTGTTCACTCTACACACAGATTTAGGTTAGTTGCCTTTCGAGCAATTTTATATAGGTTTTATTATGCTCATACGCGCACTTGGATTTACCCCTTCCCTAGCTTTCCTCCTTAGGTTGTCCATACACTTATAACATCACCATATCCTTCCATTTCACATATGTCAGCAACGCTCCTCTATTTAATGCTAAATCCACTTAGGTACACAGGTTAAATTTCACATTTTGTGAGGTACAACTTCACAATCATTTAGGCGCTCAGCATTTTCCAGCATAATACATTATTTAATGACTTAGCATCAGTATTGAACTTTATGTTAGTTTATATTAGTTTTCATATTCAAAAGACTTGCTCACTTACCACCAATATCAGTCACATTTCTCCATACCAGGAGGTTATATCTTTATATCTTTATTTTTAAAATGATACTTACTTTCACTAGGAAATTGCTATTTAGTATCCTATGCATTCAGTTCACTTATATTGAGCTCTATGTAAATCCCAGAAAGATCAATTATGAGTGCTGTAGTGGCATTAACATTTTTTACCTAGCTATGTTAATCACCCACCACTAAAACATTGCAAGAGAACTGCTATGAGTCACTTGCTACTAGTCAACTTCACAACAAAGCCGAAAAGTAATGCAAAAATCTCTATTGATTTTTGCAATGACAATATGTTCCGAGTTACTCCCTGACACTAACTAACCCTTTGCTAATAAAAAAAATCCCCTCACTCGCAAACTAGGACAGTGCCCTAACTGCAAAAAAATGAAGAAAATATTATGGGTACCAAAGACCACTTGTAAAGGCTTTAATCGCCTTTGATGGGTGCTGTAGCAGCATTTAAAGAGACATAACACTTTCTCTGCCCAACTTCCCGGCCCTTAAAACTTCTACCCTAGGAAGGGGAAGGGGGGGTCGATAAAGGACCCCCCTTCCCTTGCACCTAAAATTAAGATCCATGCTGCACAGGAATTAATGTTAGGTGTCAGGGAGTCCTGATCAGGGTTAATTATAAGTGGCAGAGGGTCATGGTCAGTTTTTAGGTGCAAGGAGTGTTTTTTAAGAACCCCCTTGCAGAGTTTAACTGTTTAATTTCCATGGAGGTCTGTATAGACCCTCATGGTTATGTAGATGGAGTTTGAGCAATGGAGGGGGCGATCTGGCAGAGAGCAGGGGTAGAGGATGCTCAGGGATTCCCTCCAATGGGGATTTAAATGGAAGAGATCCACTGGGCCTGACATTAGGGCTCTCTATTGGCTCCTAGAGCCATTCCTCGTACTTAAAGCTTAGTTTGGGTACTTCCCACACTGATATTTCTTGCAAACAAGGCACGTGTCCTAATTTGGGGGAGCTAAATGTTTAAATAGTTTTGGGGAAAACGTATATGGCAGTGCCCTAACTTAGAGCACTTGATTGAAATGGAGACCATTGTTATTACTTATGTTAGCTTTTTAGTAACTACCTCTGACAAAGGTTGTGGGTTATATCACTCTTACCTTCTACTATTTATTTTTGACTTTTTGATTTAGATCAGCTTTAGATGGATAATAAGGTGCATATACCCTAGTATTCGGCTATACAGTGTAGTTCAGCACAACCATCCTTTTACCACCACTGTTTATGATCCAACCTCTTTTATTGGTTTAGCATATCACTATATGTGAGTATATCTCTTATAGTATTGCACTTTCCTTTTTTTCACAGGATTTATGTCCTCAAAAGACTCATTCTATGCACATTGATGAATTTAATATACTTTGTAAGTGTAGTAGATATATACTCTCACTAATTGTAAAATGTTCCTACATTTGTTATTATATTTTATACCACAATGCAGAATGCATTTTTCCTCATTGTTTTTAATTTATTCAACTTCAGAATATAGGAATTCCACTTACTATGTTTAGAGAATATGTCACTTTGCAATTGTGCATTCTACTTCTTGGAGTCTGAACTTATAACTCTGAGTTATATCTTGAATCAGTATCAGCTTAGGTATTAGTACAAAGTAACCAATTTATTTGATAATTGTTTTTTCACATTTATAAAATGTATTTATGGTATGCTGAAAAGGATCTTTTTTCCTTTTTAACAATATCTCAGGTCACAAGCTAGGACAAGCTCTGCATTATTCCTTAATATAGGCGACTAATCAGTTTACATTAAATTTAGACAGACCTCTCATATATACTATAATAATATATCTATCCATAGTTTTTAAAGACATTTGCATAACTTTCCAGTTCTAGCTACTTTCTGATTTTAGGGTGTTTAACATTCATCCAGTACACCTTTATTTTAGGGCTATTAGCCAGCTTTTGTGGATTTAGCCTAGTTAAGGCTTCCATAATGGAGGTATCCCCTTGGTGATCATATATTCACCCTATAGTATACAGAATTTTTTTAGTCTCTTTGTGTTCATATTTTTATTTCACAGCAGCATTGTTATATATTCAATAGCATTTTCCTATGTTTTTGTTATTACTACATTCAATTTTGGTGTTATGCACCTAGAAATAGTTCTCACAATGATTTCTGTATACCTTTCCTTAGCATAGTTTAAAATTGCACTGGATCACTCTCTTGCCATGAGGACCATGGCTACTCAGCTACACACTTTTGGACAAAAAAAAACGAATAAAAAAATACATAGGGAATGGTAGAAGTTCTGCTAGATTGACACTGGACTTGCTAACATTTTATCACAAAAACACTTTAAGGCTTAAAATTTAATGAGTAACTCAAACATTTGCAAGCTACTAAAAAGTGGTTTATGAATCAATGGCAGACCGGGTGACCTTTCTCTTCTCCAAAAGTGGATATGAGAAGTACTTTCACTAGAGCGTATGTGGGATGAGATTTACTGGGAGAACAAAATATACTCTCCTATGTATTTTATCCCCTTCCCTGCTTGATGTAGTAAAGAAGAATGCATATATCAAATGACCTTAGTTTGAGTTTATCTGGTTCACACAAGTTGAACATGATGGCATATATGTAATGTTAATGAAGGTTGATTTAGTACATACTAAGGGCATCATTCTAATCGGGGCTGTAAATTGGCCGCAAGTCTGCGATTCCTTGCAGCCGGCTTACAGCCCCACGTAGCTCTACGTCACCGCTGGTATTCACATGTGCGGCGCTGCAAGGAGGTCCCGCTTATGACCGATTGAAAACCATGCAATCGGCCATAGCCACTTCCGTTTGAACAGGATCGCGGCCGCAAGGCCATAACTTCTGAGAAGGCCGCAATTTCTGAGAAATATAAATGCAAATATAAATTCAACACAGCACTGTAAAGCACTGTAAATGATGGAGTACACAATGGGTGACATGGGGATTAAAGGGACAACATTCTCAAGCTAATACATCGCCACAATACAATACTTGATTTCACGTTTAATTTATGTCCACAGTTGGAAATAAGCTGCAATTGAGCAAATCGCAAGGGATCGCAGCTCGATGGACATAAGCCATCTGAGGACGCATAAAGAATAGCTACGTAGCTTGCTGCCTCCCCTTGCGGCTACTTATTTCAAAATCGTAGGTTTAGAATGAGGCCCTAAGCCTTCAGGCCGATCTAATGTTTTAATGTGTGCAATACAGATATTGTATCCGATTTGGATAATGTCGATAATATTATGATAACGTAGATGCCACTAAGAGCAACTGAATAATGTCAAATAATGTCAACATTTTCCACATTATCAAGCTGTTAGTGGATAAGGGCTACTCTATAATTATGATCTAATACAGTTAAGTAAAAACAAAACAAAATTCCTGCCAATTACTATATATATTATACTCCTGCCACTAATATGCTGCACTAACTACATCCTATCATTGCAGTATTTAACCACTACCAACTGTTTTACCATGCATCCTACAATCCACCGCTCAATCCACAAAACCATACCCCTTGGTCCTCAATTATCAAAAAACTTTTATGTTCAGTACTTAGTTTAGAAACAACAACATTAAACAAATTTATAATGGTGTTTTTCAAATATAGGTTGTAGAAGAGCAGCTAAAATGAATAGTATCCCCAAAATACATAATATGTTTTATCTTAATCTTCAATAAGCACACATTTAATATAAACAAATGTATTGCGATTAGAGATGTTGCGGACAGATCGCGCGCGGACTATTCACATCGATTTTGTATTGTTTTTGCTTGCATCGGACAGCGCACACATGCGCTTTTCGGTTCGCCCTCTATTCTTTATCATTGAGGAAACTTTGACCCTGCACCTCACAGTCAGCAGACACATTCCAGCCAATCAGCAGCATACACTCCCTTCCAGAGCCTTCCATCTGAAGGACAGCATACATTTTAGAATCATTCTGAAGCTGCATTCGTTGTGAGAGGACAGATAGTGTAGCTGCTGGAGATTCAATAGGGAAATAGATAGCCAGGCTGTGTATTTAGCTTCCACTACAGACCTGAAGGACTCATCTGATATCTGCTGCAAGGACAGCAACCTAAAAAGCCCTTTTTAGGGCTAGAACATCATTTATTTTATTTTTATTTTTTTTTCTGTGTAATCTAATTGCATATGCCTGCCTGCCAGCGTGTGTGTGTGAAAGGCTAACACCTAACAGCTTATATTGAGGTATTTTCACTACTCATACCTGGTGGTGTACCATACATTGAAAACAACCATTTTTTTCCTGTAATCTTATTTCAGTTGCCTGCCTGTGTCAGGCTCACAGCTAATATTCTGCTCTGTTTCACCAGTCATAGTTGGTGTACCATACATTGAAAAAAAACAACCCTTTTTTCCTTTAATCTAATTTCAGTTGCCTGCCTGCGTCAGGCTCACAGCTTATATTGTGCTCAGTGAAATAAAACAACACTTTTTTGACTGTAATAGATTGAATAGCAATTGCCTGCCTACAGGCATGTGTGTGAAGCCTATTGCATCTAATCTGCCAACTTTTACCAGTGCACAGTGATACGTCATATCTGGTGCAACCGTAGTGTACAGTGACATAAAACAACACTTTTTTGACTGTAATCGATTGAATATCAGTTGCCTGCCTACAGGCGTGTGTGTGAGGCCTACAGCGCCTGCTCTGCCAACTTCTGCCAGTGCACAGTGACACTCATATCTGGTGGCACCTTAGACTGCACGCGCAGTGCCCCAAATTTGAAGTAGGAGGTCCGACCAAGCATCTTTTTCCATCTCCCTGTTCAAAAAATCAATGCCATATACACGTCCCCTAATAGTGGACGTAACAGGGATTAAACCGATAGGAATAGTACTACTTAACAGTACACACCTTATAATAACGCAGACAGAGGCAACGCAGAGAGAGGAGTCTGAAGAAGAGGAGTCAGAGGAGGAAGGTAGCTTTGAGGAGGTGGAAGACCAAACACAGCAGGCGTCCCAAGGGGCTTGTTGTCACCTTTCGTGGACCCTTGGTGGCTGGGTGGAGGAAGAGACCTTCAATGACATCAGTGAGGACAAGGAACAGGACATGGCTAGCTTGGTATCCAACCTTGTGCAAATGGGGAGTTTGCGGTTGTGCAAAGGGACTGTTTGCGGTTGTTTGCGTTGCATTAAACGGGGAGATTGGTCTGTTACTGTGAAGCAGGTGAGACCCTTACACTACCTGATCGATACAACATCATACCTGATGTTTTAAAGCATGTTATTCCAAACAATTTAGGAATTTTAGGTGATTTATGCCCTTAATGGCTTAAAACCAGACTCTGCATCAACTATGTAATTTTCTGTGGGAGTTTTGCCATGGATCCCCCTCTGGCATGCCACAGTCCAGGTGTTAGTCCCCTTGAAACAACTTTCCCATCACTATTGTGGCCAGAAAGAGTCCCTGTGGGTTTTGAAATTTGCCTGCCCATTGAAGTCTATGGTGGTTCTCCCGGTTCGCCCGTTCGCGAACATTTGTTGAAGTTCACGTCCACAGAAAATTTGATGTTCGCGACATCACTAATTGCGATTCACAGCAAAATTAAAAAATATTTTTTTTTACTTAGGAATTTGCTAAGAATATTGGCAGAGTAGCATTTATTCTTTTTTATTATAAGCCTCCAAGCATAAAAAGCCTGGAGGGTTGTTTATGGGTTATTTCAGAATGGGATGCTGAAGGCCAAGATATTGCATAGACTCTCAGACAGAGTAGATCATGATTTTCCTTTAGTACATATGGAACCTACTTCACTGCTAGTGTTTTACAATCAGGACTTAACCCTCATAAAACTCCTAAATCATGATGCTTTGGTCTGTATTGGGCAGTGATTTATTTTGGGAAAATGCTGTAGTAAATCACATGATTTACTGAGATGATGGGTCTCAGATCATCATGGCACATCTCAACACATCCCTGCCAATTTATTATTATTTTTTTTTATTTGTAACCCGCCAACATATTCCGTAGTGCTATACAGGGTTAAGTTCCAGGCAAAGAAAATTACAATATTAACAAGCTGCATAAGGTTTGGACGACCCGGTCTTTGAGCTTAGAATCCAGTGTCCGTAGAGCTTCCCCGAAGCACCATGCAAGATTAAAAAACTTGCAAACTTATAATCATGCATTTTTTTTACTAAATGGAAAAGATTTACTAAAAGGAAAGGAATTAAGGAGACTAGTTCCATTCCTATATTATTCTGTATGGCTACATTAAGTAAACTGTAACCACTGAGATGTTGTTCCTGTTTTACTTAGTTCTACAAGATTTATATAAATTGAATGCATAGTTCGTTGCATCTGCCTATTTGTTGCCTTAGCAACAGCACAGAGATCAGGCAACTAGCCATTTAACAAAACAATTTGGAACAATAACGCATCTTCCTATATCCATATTTGCTCTTTATACCAGCCTTTTAAAAATGTTTTTGGAAACAAATCCTGTAGGGACAGCTAAAGATTTTCAGATATAACTATCTAGTAACAATTCGTTCTACTTATTAAGAAACTTTATATTATGTCTTGTTTACTTACATTTTTATTGCTTTGAATTGTTGGTAGTACATTTAAAATATTTCTGAAAGTTTGTCTGATTTAGAGGAATGCTTTTAATAAAAATAAAACAACAACAGGACTTTGTATTTGCTCGGAAACTGAAGAGGGCCTCAGCGCAAAGTAATTTTTTTCTATAATATATTAAACCACCTGCATATGCCAAAAGCCTCTTTCTTTATTTTAACCCCCCCCCCCCCCCCAGTACAGACAAGAATAAGATAACTCCTTGCCAAAATAAATGACAATTATTATAGTAATACATTTTTTTTTATTTATTTTTTGTTCTGTGAGCATTAAACCTACTAAATGCTGGCCAATAAAGTAAATTGACAGTTATTTATTTGGATATCATGCTTTAGATTGCAGAAGGTACTCTCAGAACCAAAACATATAAAAAAGCCTATGGACTGTAATAACTATATTATTGTTTGGATGGATAAAAATAATCCCATTGTATAATATCTGTTCCTGTCGAAATCATCCGTCTGTTGGCCATGTGTGCACACAGAGACAAGAATTTACACAGACCCAAAAGTTCTGGTATAAAACTTCTTGTATTCTTCCCAACGAACGAACCCCCCCAAATACAACATAGGAACTTATATAATATAAGTTGATCAGATATAACAATCATACGACTCATTGTTAGACAGTGAGTGAGTTATTGATTGGTGGACAAGGTAGGAAGGGTCCTTCCATATTTGGTCTCAGATGTTGATGTCATTATGGTCAGGTTATGTGAAGCTTCTGATTGGCTCTGGAAGGTGGCGGGGCACATATCCTTATTTGGTCACGGATATAAATGTCATCTTAGGACTCCCAGGATATGACTCAGTAGCCATCTTAGGACTCTCAGGATACAGCTCAGTAGCCATCTTAGGACTCTCAGAATACAGCTCAGTAGCCATCTTAGGACTCTCAGAATAAAGAATAAAAGTAATTAGTGCCTTATCTTATGATATATTGTAAGGAAAGGAATGCAGCATGGACATAATATACATTTTCATGAATTTCATCCACAACAGTCCCCCCTAAAATGTTATATTATGTTACATACTACACTTATATTCTATTCTTGTAGATATGACAGGTTCCTCTTCTAGAGAGTACTACATAAAATGTCTATGTAAAGATATAGGTTTTTTTCTTAGTAAAACGTATTTATTAAGGTATAAAGTCATATAAACAGCATATAAATAGTAACAGTCCCCCCTAGAGACTATGTGTACAACTGTCCCTGTGGTTGAGATGTATGAATGTAAGAAAGCCCTAGCACATCTGCACCAATGAACGCCCGTTCTTCTTTGAACGTTAGAGTTGCCATGGCTTGTCCATGACCCCTCTTGCCACTGTCATAGGCGAGTCAGATGCTATCCCTGACCCCTTGTTTCATGAACATGTGGGACAAGGGGTTTATGTAGAACTTTCATTTCTAGACACAGTAGACCGTAACATCTTATGTGACTCCTCACAGTCATCTTCATAAATTTCTTGGTACACAAAGGTTGGGGTGACTCCAGCAACTGACTTCTTCGAATATGTGTTTGGACACAGGGGATAATACAACAGGCAACAAATTCAAGAATTATCAGTATTGAAAGAAAGACAATTCCAACCTGTGACAATACCTTCTGCCAGTTATTCATCCACCCAAACCATTTATCCCAATAGTCTGTGGTTCCAGAACTCTCCTTCAATTCTTGTGCCAAGTTGTTTAGTTCTTTAATGGCTAAAGCAATTTTTACCGCTTTGGACGCGTATTATCAGGTATGTAGGTGCAGCAGTTGCCAGTGTCGGGGAGCATTTTACACTCCCCCCTTTTTAGCAAGGATCATGTCTAGTGCCGTTCTATTTTGGAAGGCCATGTGTGATGTGGCCTTCAATTGTTCTGCAACTCCTTGCAGAGCATCTCTTGTGTAATCCACAAACCTTTGTTGGTTATAATATATATAATTGATCCAAGCTACATTTTTATTTGCAGTTATGATGAAAAAGTGAAAAGTGATTCAAATCCTGCTGCAACCTGATTTCTAGCTTTAAACTCATCAGGCACCCCCCTTGGGACTCCAATAGAGTCTATGTACACATGGGGGTACAAGCTACCTTGTGGGGAAGAGACCTTACTTTTGTGTCTAGATGTTGTCAGTAGGGTGTGTGGTGAGGTATCAGTTTGGATGGGCACTATGTGCACTGGCATTATGACCTTTGCCAGGGTACAATCACCATACCAGATACCCTCTAGCCTTGATCTGAGCTTCATGTCCCCACATATCCAATATATGTCTCCCAATGTTTGTGTCTGCTCTGTAAACTGTGAAGCCAATACAATATATAATGCAGAACCCTTGCTTAAACCTCTTTAGGTTTCTCCCTTGAGGTGTACTCCTTGTATAGCATGTGTAATTACCTGGGTATATGGTTATACCTTCACCTGGATGTAGATTGTCAGTTATAATGGGATACCTGTTCTCCCATTGTTCACAATTTAGATCTTTTAGTCTGGGTAGTTTTATAAAGACTTAAGAAACACTTTTCTTCCTTCATAGTTATCATAAGTGGAACATTGCCTAGGTGAGGTCTGGCACTTGCACAAACATAACAATTAGTCTTATTATGTGACTCTACGTTATATTTCATCCATTCCAGCCATAAGTTGAGGTCTGTGAACCCAGTTTCATATGTTAGGGTTTCTTTGTACGTAAGTTCACTGATATCAGTCATTTGGGGTAATGCCTGAGTGTGTTGTACTTGGATTAGTCCTTCTGATATGAGTGGTGCGTTTAGAACTCTGAGCATAAATTTACCAATCCGTCCTTTTGCTTCTCCTCTAACCCAGCCACCCATTATGTATGTACCTGCGTCTGTGGGTCTGGGGTTCTTGATAGTCAGAGTAAGTCGCATGTTAGCTCCAGTCTTGCCATTTGGCGAGCATTTGCCTGACTTTATTAGAGTCATATGTTCAAGTAAAGGGCTTTCACTCAAATCTGTTCTATCTAAGGCACTTTGTGGTCTGTAGCCCCAAGCTATCCCAGTGTTCCATCCTACAGCTTCCCAATGACTACAATCTTTTCCCCAAGTCTGGTCTGTAACACATATGTATATAGATGTGCTGTGAGTGTCTTCGTACAAGTTACATTGTTGAGTCACTCTTAGCTGTTGGCAACATACAACATGACAATAATCAAAGGAGAATGTGATCATATGTGTTTTAGATGAATTGTACCAAAATGTAATACCATCTTTCTTCTCACTAATGAATGCAGAAGGTTCTACTTTAGTTAAGAACAGACAGGAAAGGATATGTGTTATGATCATCATGATGTTGGCTGCTATGGGTCTGGTGCTGAAACTTTTTTTGCAATGAGATGTGTGGATCCAAGTAGGCTGTCCTTCAAGTTTAACTGACGGTGCAGCAATTAGAAGAACTTGAAAGGGACCATCATATCTGGATTCCAGAGGATTCTTTCTCACAAATCTCTTGACCAGGACCCAATCTCCAGGAAGTAGTTGAAGATTACCAGTGTCTACTTCCAGATCTGGAATAGAAGAAAACACTTGTGCATGTATTTTAGTCAGTGCTTGAGATAAAGCAATCACATAATCAACAAATACATCAGATTTAAATTTCAATTGCTGAGGATAATAACACCCTAATCTAGGAGCAGACCCAAATAGGATCTCATGAGGGGACAGAGAAAACTTCCCTCCAGGGGTGTACCCCACGCTTAACAGTGCTATAGGGAGACTTTCTGGCCATGAGATACCAGTTTCTTGTGCTATTTCAGCTACTGTTTTTAACTTCACCATAACTGGTGAAACCCTAAGGTGTCCAACTTTGTTACAATTAAAACACTTTCTTGTTCTTGTTGGCTCTGTCTCCTCCTGCTCAGAAGACACCATAATGTGTGTAGTCTCCTTATTACCTTGTGAGGACTCAAGCCCTTTTACTACTAATAACAAAGTCTCTAATGGCAACACCTTGTATTCAGGACGAGATGTTAATAAATCTTTCCTGATGGATTCTCTCAATCCCTCCACAAAGGCTGCTCCCAGCATCTGAGACTCGTGTCTGGAATTATATATTACCAATGACTGTTTTATCCTGTGTAATATCTGACAAATTAATAGCCTGATCTGCTATTTCATCCGTAGCGCATGCTATTAATAACTCACAGAATTCTATATCAGCGTTGCAGACAGGCGTGCAGGAGTTAACTACATGAGCAGAGACTAGCAGGGGGAGTCGCTCACAGAGAATCTAAAAATAATAGTATATGAGACAGAAATTGTCTCGGAGTAACTTTCTGAAAACATCCTAAAGTAACGTTGTGTTTACTTTTCTTTTGTATACTTCTTGTTGCATAGTAAAGTTTGATGAAACATTGAATGTTTCCTATATCTTCCTTTTAATAAAGATTAAAATTGCCAAAAAGTAGTGGATACAGGGCACTGATTCCAGCAGAGGTAGTATAGTAGGTGCTGTTTACCTTTAAGATGGGGTATAGGGGCGTGTATCCAGTGGGTGCGGTGGGCATCGTCATCGTTTTAAAAAGGGGTTGGTCATAAAGTTGTAGTCAACTTCCACTTTTCTAAGTTGGGAGCCATGACAGGGCGGTGGTTGTGTTACGAGTTTCATGGTTTTTGTTCCACAAAACACTATCTTGTAGCAACCTTTTGTTCCCACCCAGAACCAGCCACCATTCTTCTGCCTGAAACCTCCCTTCTTCTCATTTTCCCTCAATGATACAGACAGAAATATTTTCACATAAAAACTAACACACACACAGAGAAGGTGGGAGTAGGAAGGGGAGTGGTCTGCTATGCTAATTGTGAGGGGGTGGCCAAACCCCTAACACGTCTTCTCAAAATGCAGACCAATCACCTCCCTTTCCAAAGAGTACAGTATCGAGTAAAGTTACAAACACACAGAAACTTCAGACAAAATATTTCAAAAGAATACAAGTATATACATACATATACATATATATATATATATATATATATATATATATATATACATATATATATATATATATATATATATATATATATATATATACATACATACTTACTCACAAGCACACAGAAATATGCAAACTGTTACATGCAATGCATTCAAACAAAATAATCTCCCATTACATTGTAGATCTTATGGAGATTTCTTTCTTGGTTCAATAATCCGAAAACCCAACACACCTGTCTAAGGTGTGTTCATTGACACCCCTGATGATTGTTACGTTGTTGTTTTTGTAACATAACCAATTCTCAGTCTGCGTCATATATATACTGTACGTTTACAATCCTAAGGTACTGTTTCCTTTGAGATACCTATTCGAGGTGCGGTCTCAAAGTCTAATTCCGTGTATATATCTTGAACTTTTTACGTTTTAAATCAATCTCCTCCCAGGACACACCTACTTTCACACAAACATTTACTTCACGTACTGTAATCAAAATTTAACAACATCATGAAAACATGAATAGAAACATGACAGTTATTTCACTTACTGTACAAACTCATACGACCTTAAGCATTGGCATAGAAATAATTCTCTTAACTAAGATACGTCCTTAAAATAATTCAACCGGGATGGGAGGGGGAGTAAATTATTTTCGCAGCTTGTGTTCCGAGTTTGAGTCACACACAGCTGCAGAGAAATTCACAAGTACAGGGAGAGAAATTCTAAGCTACATTTCTCATTAAAATATGCATCACAACCAGCAATAACAGACCACAGTAATATTTAAATAATTTCTGCAGAAAATTTCTGACTCTTAGGACATTGTAGTCCAGGGTCTCACACCATCGTGTGCTAAAATTGACGCCTTCAGAGAGTTATTGTGCTATTCGGACACAATTAATCCGTCCCTGAAGTCTGCATCCCACATACATGCCCTTACACCTTAGTGTGTGATAGATATCTCCCGGGGTCATCACGCTACCAAGGCATGAACATAATGATCCCCAAGAGATACCCCTAGGAATTGTCAAATTACACCGATCCCCAGAGTACATATATATATGCACGTCTATACGTACGGCTACTTCAGGGCTATAGTGTTATTCGGACACTACCCAATCCGTCCCTGGAGCCTGCCCCACACACATGTATGTCCTGGACCACAATATCTAAGAAATCACAATCACTAGACCCACACTCTCAACAGTCATACACAGGTAACAGATATTATTCAGTACAGATATTTCTTCAAGGTAGACCCTGGGCAAGCAATTTATCTGTACTTTTGGTGCATTTAGTAGCAGCCCAAGAAAAAGTGGCAGAACTATAGCAGCATTATTCATATATATGCAAGGTTTTAAAACATTAAGCCTTACCATATATTAGAGTTGAGTTGATCAGGCTCCTTTATGCCACCATAGACCGTCCCAAAGACTTCCTTGTCTGCTATCTGTTGGTCACAAGCCAGGGTCCCACGTTGGAGCGCCAATTGTTTTGGATGGATACAAATAATCCCATTGTATAATATCTGTTCCTGTCGAAATCATCCGTCTGTTGGCCATGTGTGCACACAGAGACAAGAATTTACACAGACCCAAAATTTCTGGTATAAAACTTCTTGTATTCTTCCCAACGAACGAACCCCCCCAAATACAACATAGGAACTTATATAATATAAGTTGATCAGATATAACAATCATACGACTCATTGTTAGACAGTGAGTGAGTTATTGATTGGTTGACAAGGTAGGAAGGGTCCTTCCATATTAGGTCTCGGATGTTGATGTCATTATGGTCAGGTTATGTGAAGCTTCTGATTGGCTCTGGAAGGTGGCGGGGCTCATATCCATATTTGGTCATGGATATAAATGTCATCTTAGGACTCCCAGGATACAGCTCAGTAGCCATCTTAGGACTCTCAGAATACAGCTCAGTAGCCATCTTAGGACTCTCAGAATAAAGAATAAAAGTAATTAGTGCCTTATCTTATGATATATTGTAAGGAAAGGAATGCAGCATGGACATAATATACATTTTCATGAATTTCGTCCACAGCAGTGAATAATAGTCAACAACGTGAAGTACGGCTTAAAATTATTTAAAAAAATAGAAAAAAGAAGTCAATAAGTGCGTAAAGGAAATTATTGCAATAGACAGGAAATCCCAAAATTAAAGGAAGGAAATCCTATCATTCTAGGATATAATCAACAACACAAACAAATGGAAAAAAATAATTAGAAGACATTGGCATATATTATTAAGAGATGAAGCATTGCTTCAAATTATACCACCAAAGTTTAAGATTATTTATAGATACTCTCATAAAATTGTCAAGTATGTTGGACACTGAACAAACCAGAATAGTTAAAGAAAAACTGTAATTTAGAAGATGAATAATATGCCGGACTTGCAGAGAAAGAGACTTATGAAGGATTTAGAAGTACAACCACGGAATATAAAAAAGGAATAGAATATAAAATGTCATGTATGTCCACTCATGTAATATATGAATTACATTGCAAATGTTCCCTTCAATAAATAGGTCAAACTACTATAAACTTAAGCTTAAAAACATGTTAGGAACATTAAAAAAGGTTGCGTATCATAGAACTTGCTGTTTTAAAACATTTTGTGGAAGTTCATAACAGTGATCCCAGATGTTTAAAAGGATTGGTAATAGAGCAAACAAAGGGGAAACTGAGAAGAGGTAACTGTGAGCAAGTACTATCCAGGAAAGAAGCAGATAAAATGTATCAAGTTAAATCAATGAGTCCTAATGGTATCCTGGGAAATTAAAAAGCAAAAGTGATGTCTTCACTCAAGATCCTTCAAAAGGCGCTCATTGAAAGCAGGAAGGAGCGTGGAATATCCGTCAATCAGGAGGACTTGAGTTTTTGTTCAAAGAACTCATGTTTTATTACAAATAGGTGGCTAGTATAATTTTAATAAAGTAGCTCTTTTTTTACACCCATAAAGACAATCCACAGCAAAGTTCCTCCACACTCCCACTAGTACAGCTCACATCCATTAGTACATGCTCTGAGAGGCATGATTGTGATTTTATTAACAAAAAATACACCAATAATAATTTTGAAAAATGCAAATAAGACCCATGATTGATTCCAGAATCTTAATGGGGCATGTCCACCAGTGTGTTCCATTTCTCCACACTTACTCCAGCATGTGTGAAAGTTTACCAATTCTCTATAATTTATCTGGAATAATGCACCACCTAAATAAAGTTGTATAACAGTGCTCCTTGTAGTCACACGAATGGACAGCTTGTTATGTATTTCTAGAATATCCTGCCAGTCTTTATCTATTTCACTTCCAATATCTCTTTCCCACCTTATCATGAAGGGGAGCTGCAAGGGTTGTGTTGCTTTGTAATAAATTGTAGCATGTAGAGATTAGAGGCCTCATTCAATTGCAAGACAGCAAGTTACGGTATACAGGCTGTAAGTCTGCAGGCTTGAGATTTGCTACAATTACGGTGCAAAACAATTGAACAAGCTCGAAATTCGAAAACGTAAACCAGCACTCGTATGTAACATTACAGAGAGTGAGCCAGATCAATTAAGCAAGGCCATAACTCAGAATCAGACAATAGAAAATTAGACCGTCATCATTATGTCAGTATAAGATGGAGGTTACATGTCAATCAATTAGCGTTTAGAGGGAGGTTCGATATGGGATCAGACCCGCAATCCCACAAAATACGAAATACTAAAAATGAATGCCAATATTGTTCTCGTCCATGTGGGTGGCCTGATATGTATTAACTCATTGATTCGCGAGATCGATATAACCCCCGAAATAAAACCCGCCAAAATAGATCTCCTACTGCAGATTTGCGAGCTTGAGACTGTTGTGCAATTAATTCTGATATATTTCATTGCTTCCCCAACATTTACAGTGCAGTATTGATTTTTTATTTGCATTTACAATGCTACTTACATGTCTTTAACCCGTTTGGGGGTCCTATCTGGTACCCGTAGGATTTTCTTCTACATTTCCCATTTACTGGTGTAAAAACATTTGCAGGCTTGAGAAATTGTAGCAATTGAATGGTGATTTGCGATTTAACAATTGAAAATCTTGCAAATTTGAAAGATCAAAGGCTTAGATGGGGCGTAAGTTACGGTTGTAACATCCCGTAGATGGTTTGCGGATCGCAAAAGATGACGTTTGAATAGCAAATTAGTTTACGGGCTACAATACAGGCTCTTGTAAACTACAATAGCTCAATTGAATGAGGCTATAAGTGTTTATGACTCCTGTATTCATTACACAGCTTTCCAAAATTTGTCATTGGCTACATAATTGCTTTCCTAATTCTACGTTTTTGAGCAAAACTATGCATGTGTGCTTAACTGATTTTTTTGCTGCAAGTTTTGGAATTTTAACATTATTTCTTTGTTATATGAAGACTAGCGACTTGCCCTGCAATAAAAAGTGAAGCCTGGCAATGCTGTTTGCCACACAATAGGAGCCTCTCCCCCTCTACTTTATTGGCCATGTGATGAGCGCCTTTGGCATTCATTGCAAGCCTCCCCCCTCCTCTACCTCTCCCACCATCTACTGGCCTCGTGATGAGCATCTTTGGTGCTCATCATGCACTTCGCAATGAGCGCCTTTGGTGCTCAGTGCGAGACTCTCCCCCTGTCTACTTCCTCCCTTGTGTCTCATTCTCCCCCTCCTCTCCCTCCCTAGTTTCTCCCTTCCCCCTCCTCTCCCTCCCTTGTATCTTCTTCACCCCCCTGTGTTTTTACCCCCCTTTCCCTCCTGTGTCTCTAACCCCCTCCCCTGTGTCTCTTTCCCTCCTGTGTCTCTTTCTCCTCCCCTCCCATGTGTCTCTTTCCCCCTTCCCTGTGTCTCTTTCCCCCTCCCCTGTGTCTCTTTCCCCCTCTCCCTCCCCTGTGTCTGTTCCCCCCTGCCCAGTGTCTCTTTCCCCCTGTCCTCCGCTCCCCCTGTGTCTGTTCCCCCCTCCCCTGTGACTCTTCCCCCCTATTTCCCTCCCCTGTGTATCCCCCTCCCTCCCCTGTGCCTCTTCTCCCTCCTCTCACTCCCATATCTCTTCCCCCTCCTCTCACTCTCCTGTGTCTCTTCCCCCCTCCTCTCCCTCCCCTGTGTCTCTTTCCCTCCTGTGTCTATTCCCCACCTCTCCCTCACCTTTGTCTCTTTCCCCATCCAATGTGTCTCTTTCCCCCCTCCCCTGTGTCTCTTTTCCCCTCCCCATGACTCTTCCCCCCTGTGTCTCTCTTCCCCCCTCTCTCCCCCTTGTCTCTTTCCCCACTCTCCCTCCCATGCGTCTCTTTCTCCCCTCACCCTTCCATTCGTCTCTTTCCCCCCCTCTCCCTCCCATGCGTCTTTCCACCTCCCCTGTGTCTCTTCCCCCTGTGTCTCTTTCCCCCCTGTGTCTCTTCCCCCTCCCTCCCATGCATCTCTTTCCCCCCTCTCCCTCCCAATGCGTATTTCCCCCTCCCGTGTCTCTTTCCCCTCCTCTGTGTCCCTTTCCCCCTCCCCTGTGTCTCTTTCCCTGTGTCTCTTTCCTCCACTGTGTCTCTTTACACCTCCACTGTGTCTCTTTTTACCTTCCCTGTGTCTCTTTCCCCCATGTCTCTTCCTCCTGTGTCTCTTTTCCCCCTGTGTCTCTTTCCCCCCTCTCCCTCCCATGCGTCTCTTCCCCCCCTCTACCTCCCATGCGTCTTTCCCCCTCCCCTGTGTCTCATTCATGACTCATGCAGGCTGTTTTTCAAACTTTATAGGGCTTCTTTAGCCAGGTGCCAGGAGCATGTTCATTTGTTTGGATGGGAGGATGTGGGTGTGAAGTGTCAGGCTGGGAGTGCATGGACAAATTCAGTGTTGCTACACCACCTGCTCCTCTATGCACACTCACTTGTGGCAGGTATCAGTTCTTTATACTACCTCTGCCTCTCAGACCTTCCACAGAGCTGTCAAACGTTCCCTTAACCTGGGGTCCTGAAAAGACGCTCACTGACAAGGTTCCTTCAAACACACATAGGGCCCTAATAAATTCACCAATTTATAGTTCCTGAGGCCCATAAAGGAGCCTACAAAAGTTACAGCTATTAAATTGGCCTCTTTTAGCTACCCACAAACAATCTACATGTTAAAGGCTGAAAAACAACAGCGGTTGCCAAAATCAGAACTCCAACCCAGCTAAGCCCGTAAATGTTACAATTGCAAATTGCTATTAAATTGCTACAAGTCCTCAAGCCTGCAATTGTTTTCACACCCGTAAATAGCAAATCTAGTCAAAAATCCTACGGGTACTAGAGAGGGGGATAAAATAGTAGCACTGTAAAAGCACATATAAACACACTACTGTATTTTAGATTACAGGGAAAGTGATGGAAGGTATTAAAATTAATAGCACAACATTCTCAAGCTCGCAAATCTGCAATACAAAATTGTTTTTGTTATGTTTAATTTCCGTGTTATATTGATCCGGGTATTCAATGTGTTAATACATATAATAGAACTTGCATGGACTAGAATATTATATTTATTGATTATTTCATATTGCATTATTTCTGGAATGTGGGCTTGATTGAAACTTGAACTTCAAAAGCATAAGTGCTCGAAATGTAACCTCCATGTTTTAGTGACGTAATGATGACTGTCTCTTTATTATTGGCTCCGTCTAAACCCATAACTAAGTGTTTGAATAATTTATCTTGTTCACGACCGTAAATACCGAAGCATGGTTTTACTGATTTGGATTCCGGCCATGTCATTGCGGGCTTTCCTAATTTAATCACTCTGTAACTCCTGCAAATTTAATAGGGCTAGGACTAGGATTCCATCTTCTCATATATGATTAGTAGGTAAAAACTAGTGACTTTTGCCCTTACCTGTAAGAGGAATTATTGTTTATATTGTGGCTTGAAAAAGCAAGTGTGAGTTATTTATATGTTATGATGTTTTTGTTTCTGCATGTATCCATTTGTATATCCCATTCTCCATTTTCAATCCCACATAATTCCTTTTCAATCAGAGAGAGGGTACTTTTTTGATTGTCTTTACTTATGTTCTCTACATATGTAGCTATACTTAAGTTAATTACACTATTTCCATTAAAATCTAGAAAAATATTTTGTATAGAAAAATCATGTTAATGAACTGGTAAAAGCTCTTAAAAAATGAAATAATATTTGCATACATGTTATAATAGTCACCGCCATGAAGTTATTATGTTAAATTACATTATGTACTGTATAGTTTTTTTTGTGTGTGGAGAGTATAATTAAAACATGTATATGTGATGTATGTGAATAAAGTTGCAAGTAATGTTCTCAATATTAATGAGCAACCTGATAAATTTTTAAGTGAATATAAAAATAAAAAATGTGAGTAGTCCCTCTTAAATATGTATATGTATTACGGCCTGTGGCCTGACAACTTTAATGATGCAATCAGTTATAGTGATGTCCCGAACAGTTCACCCGCGGACTATTCGCAGCGA
Source organism: Discoglossus pictus (assembly GCA_027410445.1). Lineage (NCBI taxonomy): Eukaryota > Metazoa > Chordata > Amphibia > Anura > Alytidae > Discoglossus > Discoglossus pictus. The sequence continues at coordinate 316,343,599 of CM050163.1, read as the reverse complement.
TTTTGGCATGTTCGTGCTCGCAGCAGACGGCGAACACATGCGCTTTTCGGTCTGCCACCTATTCTTTATCATTGAGGAAACTTTGACCCTGCACCTCACAGTCAGCAGACACATTCCAGCCAATCAGCAGCATACACTCCCTTCCAGAGCCTTCCATCTGAAGGACAGCATCCATTTTAGAATCATTCTGAAGCTACATTCGTTGAGAGAGGACAGATAGTGTAGCTGCTGCTGATTTAATAGGGAAATAGATAGCCAGGCTGTGTATTTAGCTTCCACTACAGACCTGAAGGACTCATCTGATATCTGCTGCAAGGACAGCAACCCAAAAAGCCCTTTTTAGGGCTAAAACATAATTTATTTTATTTTATTATTTTTTTCTGTGTAATCTAATTGCATATGCCTGCCTGCCAGCGTTTGTGTGTGACAGGCTATCACCTAACAGCTTATATTGTGCTAAGTGAAATAAAACAACACTTTTTTGACTGTAATAGATTGAATAGCAATTGCCTGCCTACAGGCGTGTGTGTGAAGCCTATTGCATCTACTGTGCCAACTTTTGCCAGTGCACAGTGATACGTCATATCTGGTGCAACCGTAGTGTACAGTGACATAAAACAACACTTTTTTTGACTGTAATCGATTGAATATCAGTTGCCTGCCTACAGGCGTGTGTGTGAGGCCTACAGCGCATACTCTGCCAAGCATCTTTTTCCATCTCCCGCTTCCAAAAATCCATGCCATATACACGTCCTCTGATAGGTGACGTAACAGGTATTAAACTGATAGGAATAAATAGTACAACTGAACACACCACTCCTATCTGGTGGCACCTTAGAATGCACGCGCAGTGCCCCAAATTTGAAGTGGGAGGACCGACCAAGCATCTTTTTCCATCTCTCTGTTCCAAGAATCCATGCCATATACACGTCCCCTGATAGGTGATGTAACAGGTATCAAACTGATAGGAATAAATAGTACAACTTAATACACCACTCCTATCTGGTGGCACATTACATTGCACGTGCAGTGCCCCAAATTCGAAGTAGGAGGTCCAACCAAGCATCTTTTTCCATCTCCCTGTTCCAAAAATCAATGCTATATACACGTCCCCTAATAGTGGACGTAACAGTGATTAAACCGATAGGAATAGTACTACTTAACAGTACACACCTTATAATAACGCAGACAGAGGTAACGCAGAGAGAGGAGTCTGAAGAAGAGGAGTCAGAGGAGGAAGGTGGCTTTGAGGAGGTGGAAGACCAAACACAGCAGGCGTCCCAGGGGGCTTGTTGTCACCTTTCGTGGCTGGGTGGAGGAAGAGACCTTCAATGACATCAGTGAGGACAAGGAATGGGACATGGCTAGCTTGTTATCCAACCTTGTGCAAATGGGGAGTTTGCGGTTGTGCAAAGGGACTGTTTGCGGTTGTTTGCGGTGCATTAAACGGGGAGATTGGTCTGTTACTGTGAAGCGGGTGTATCCCTTACACTACCTGATCAATACAACATCATACCTGATGTTTTAAAGCATTTTATTCCAAACAATTTAGGAATGTTAGGTGATTTATGCCCTTTATGGCTTAAAACCAGACTCTGCATCAACTATGTAATTTTCTGTGGGAGTTTTGCCATGGATCCCCCTCCGGCATGCCACAGTCCAGGTGTTAGTCCCCTTGAAATAACTTTCCCATCACTATTGTGGCCAGAAAGAGTCCCTGTGGGTTTTGAAATTTGCCTGCCCATTGAAGTCTATGGCAGTTCGCCGGGTTCGCCCGTTCGCGAACATTTGATGAAATTTGCTTCCGCGACATCACTAATTAGTTAGATGCTTTTTGACATCATGGGATACCAGTAGCTATTCGTTATCTAGATTTCTTCTTAATAATAAAACAATTTTCTTACTAGCCCTCTTGTTTAACAGAAAACATGGACCTCTTTGCAGGTGGACATATCCCTCATCCACACACATTTTATTCCACCTCTCACTCCCCAGTATTGTCCCCCTCACCTCTTGTACCTTTAGCTGCTGAATTCCCCTGAAAACTGATATCAAAACTGAGATCTCATGAGACCCGCAATAATAGGACAAGGAGGTGAGGGGGAGACTATTAAGGGGAGTGATAAGACCACCTGTCACTCTATAATCAGTCTATTAAATGAATATATATGTAACAAAGAAACGCTTTCAATATATATATATATATATATATATATATATATATATATATATATACATATACATCCAGTATATATATATATAGATAGATAGATATATAGATAGACATATAGATATCTTTGTGTATATACTCTATCCCACACAGATTTTTTTTTGGTTTCTACGCCCCTGCTTCTGCTCCAGACAAAACTAACATAATTGAATTCTTAGGTACCAATCTCTAACATGGAAGTGAGCATACCTATGGAGAAAGTTAACTTAATCATAAATACTATACAAGTCTTTCTATCTACAAATGCATGTTCCAAACATGTTACTACTTGGTCTATTAAATGAAAGGTCATTCATTTTTTTAACTACTTAAGCCAGGGGTGTCCAAAGTCGGTCCTGCTGGGCCGCACACAGGCCTGGATTTGAGTATAGCCCTGCTGCACCCAGGTGAGACCATCATTTCTTCAGTCATTTAGTCTAATTGACTCATCTTTGCACATAAAGAAAATCCATAAATCCAGGCCTGTGCGCGGCCCAGCAAGACCGACTTTGGACACCCCTGACTTAAGCTGTTAGCATCACAGAACAATCAGGATGTTTAACTGACTATTAATCAAGATATAAGAAATGGTTTACAAATTAGGATCTGCTTTACAGGTATTTCATTAACTCAAATAAATCTCTAATTGGAGCTCTTTGGCTTAATCATATCCTGTCTCTAAATACTTTGTCTATCTACTCTCAGATAAGATAAATATTTGTAATTCTAGCAGAGCTGGTCTCAACAAACTGTAAAAATCTGCAACATGTAAACCTACCTCAAGTTGACTAAATGTAAATCTAACACTCCCATGGACATGAAATTCTTTAGAATTCTTACTATCCATATACTGTCCAATCTTTGCCTCATTTCATGACAATTTAAAACCAAACCTAATTAAAATTATGCTTGTCCTTTTCCTTTATTTCAACAAACCACTTAATGGATTTCAAGATGAAATGATTACCGTAATTAATTAATTAATTAATACTAAATTATAAACTGCATCCAGCTAAAATCATTATGTATTTGGTTCTTTTAAAAAAATACAAAGAACATTTATGAAGTGTCTGGTTCCTAAATACCCACAGCCTTATTAAATTGTGATTTGGAAAATTTAAAAGGGCTCTATTTAAGCACACAGCATATTTTTTTTCATAAGTTTTTAGTTAAGGAACTTCTATTCAAAAGCAAGATCTTCACGAACTAAAATCTTCTGTAAAAAAAATATACTATGTGCTTAAATAGAGCCCTTTTAAATTTGCAGAATCGCAATTTAATAAGGCTGCCAATGCCTAGAGAAAAACAAGCTTAAGTTAAAAAAGCTATTAATAGTTTTCTGGCCTTTAATGCTTATGCTCAAGCTAAATTAACTCTATCACCAATAACTGTTGAAATTGACCTCATATGTTTTAAGCACCATTAGACTCTCAGATAGTCTTAAAAAATCATCATCCATGATGTCCAATCCCACTATTAAATTATTCATAAAAGGATTATTTAAAAACAATATTGAAAAAAAACAAAACTAGGCTCCCTATTGCAGGTCCAATGTTCAAAGAAATGCCAGATTTTCTTGACAACTCACCATTTAAGGCCAACATAAATATTATTATTAAGGCTGCCAATTGTCTAGCCTCTTTTTTCTTTTTTTAAATCCTTGATTCTAAACATCTTTACCTAAAAAAAAAGACCTAAATAATTTGTATTCATATTTCACCTTAACTTTACCTCAAAGTAAAATGTCCAATCCCCTTTAGAAATGTCCTTTTATCAAACAGAAGACCAATGGTGTCCTGTTCTGAATTTAAAGTCATTTGATTCTCAATTTGATTTCTTACTCCTAGGAAGATGGAAATTGTCTTGTTACTCTTGATACATACCAAACATCCAAAAAGAAATTAAAACTGCCTTCAAGAAATTAACCGACTAATCAACACATACTACAATCAATACATTTTGCTTTCTCTTTAAAACTGTTTTATTTATTTATTTATGGCGCTCTTAGCACACCAACCATTAAATCACAAATTTTGGCAAAAAATATTTCACATTTGCATCATGACATTACGTTAGTCTTGACTACAGTTATTAAGGCCAAGGGCCTATATTTTTGAGAGTGGGGCAACGGTGTAAAAGGGAGGGGCTAAGGGTATAAAAACACTGCAATTTTATTATTATTCTTTTATTTGTAATGTGCCAACATATTCCGTATTGCTATACAGTATAAGTTCAAATCAAAAACAATATTAACACAGTGGAAAAGAATGGAGGGTCCTGTCTTCGAGCTTAAAATCATACGCACACAGTGCTTTCACTAAAGCACTTAGTAAGATAGAAAACTTGCAAACTTACAAACTAAGGGCTATATATCAGACTCACATTTTTCATTGTCTTTTCCTCTCCTACCCTTCACCATTTTTCAATTCCTTTACCTTTTGGTTGGGCCTAATAGCAGGCTGACAAGCACATCATAAATTATGGCAAACAATATTTCACATTTATACCATTACATTTTTTTCTGTACCTTAACCTTGGTCTGAAACATCTGTTGTGGGCCAATAGCATTTCTCCATATTGTTAATCAGTTTTCCTAACAATATCTCCCTACTGAAATTGTCAGAAAATACAGACCCCCATAAGGCCTTAATTAACCCTATAGCTCATGGGGGTCAATACAGATGTCCATAAGCACAATATATAACCCTATAACTCATAGGGGTCACTACAGTTCCCCAAAAGCACAATAATTAACCATATAACTCATGGGGGTCAATACAGACCCCCATAAGTCCTTAATTAACCCTATAACTTATGGGGGTCAATACAGACCCCCATAAGCACTTAATTAACCCTATAAATCATGGGGGTCAATACATACCCACATAAGGCCTTAATTAACCCTAGAGCTCATGGGGGTCAATACAGACCGCCATAAGCACACTAATTAACCCTATAACTCATGGGGGTCAATACAGACCCCCATAAGGCCTTAATTATCCCTATAACTCATGGGGGTCTATACAGATCCCCATAAGCCAATAAATAACCCTTTAATTCATGGAGGTCAATGCAGACACCCATAAGACCTTAATTAACCCTATAACTCATGGGGTCAATACAGACCAACCATAAGCACAATAATTAACCGTATAACTCATGGGCATCAATACAGACCCCCATAAGTCCTTAATTAACCCTATAACTCACGGGAGTCAATACAGACCCCCATAAGTCCTTAATTAACCCTATAACTCATGGGAGTCAATACAGACCCCAATAAGTCCTTAATTAACCCTATAATTCATGGGGTCAATACAGACCCCCATAAGGCCTTAATTAACCCTATAACTCATGGGGGTCAATACAGACCCCCATAAGCACAATAATTAACCCTATAACTCATGGGGGTCAATACAGACCCCCATAAGTCCTTAATTAACCCTATAACTCATTTGGGGTCAATACAGACCCCCATAAGGCCTTAATTATCCCTATAACTCATGGGGGTCAATACAGACTCCCATAAGCACAATAATTAACCCTATAACTCATGGGGGTCAATACAGACCCCCATAAGTCCTTAATTAACCCTATAACTCATTTGGGGTCAATACAGACCCCCATAAGGCCTTATTTAACCCTATAATTCATGGGGGTCAATACAGACTGCCATAAGGCCTTAATTAACCCTATAACTCATGGGGGTCAATACAGACCCCCATAAGCACAATAATTAACCCTATAACTCATGGGGGTCAATACAGACACCCATAAGGCCTTAATTAACCCTATAACTCATGGGGGTCAATACAGACCCCCATAAGCCAATGAATAACCCTATAATTCATGGGGGTCAATACAGACTTCCATAAGCACTTAATTAACCCTATAACCCATGGGGGTCAATACAGACCCCCATAAGGCCTTAATTAACCCTATAATTCATGGATGTCAATACAGACCCCCATAAGGTCTTAATTAACCCTATAACTCATGGGGGTCAATACAGACCCCCATAAGCACAATAATTAACCCTATAACCCACGGAGGTCAATACAGACCCCCATAAGCCAATAATTAACCCTATAACTTATGGGGGTCAATACAGACCCCCATAAGCACTTAATTAACCCTATAAATCATGGGGGTCAATACATACCCACATAAGGCCTTAATTAACCCTAGAGCTCATGGGGGTCAATACAGACCGCCATAAGCACACTTATTAACCCTATAACTCATGGGGGTCAATACAGACCCCCATAAGGCCTTAATTATCCCTATAACTCATGGGGGTCTATACAGATCCCCATAAGCCAATAAATAACCCTTTAATTCATGGAGGTCAATGCAGACACCCATAAGGCCTTAATTAACCCTATAACTCATGGGGTCAATACAGACCAACCATAAGCACAATAATTAACCGTATAACTCATGGGCATCAATACAGACCCCCATAAGTCCTTAATTAACCCTATAACTCACGGGAGTCAATACAGACCCCCATAAGTCCTTAATTAACCCTATAACTCACGGGAGTCAATACAGACCCCCATAAGTCCTTAATTAACCCTATAACTCATGGGAGTCAATACAGACCCCCATAAGTCCTTAATTAACCCTATAATTCATGGGGGTCAATACAGACCCCCATAAGGCCTTAATTAACCCTATAACTCATGGGGGTCAATACAGACCCCCATAAGCACAATAATTAACCCTATAACTCATGGGGGTCAATACAGACCCCCATAAGTCCTTAATTAACCCTATAACTCATTTGGGGTCAATACAGACCCCCATAAGGCCTTAATTATCCCTATAACTCATGGGGGTCAATACAGACTCCCATAAGCACAATAATTAACCCTATAACTCATGGGGGTCAATACAGACCCCCATAAGTCCTTAATTAACCCTATAACTCATTTGGGGTCAATACAGACCCCCATAAGGCCTTATTTAACCCTATAATTCATGGGGGTCAATACAGACCGCCATAAGGCCTTAATTAACCCTATAACTCATGGGGGTCAATACAGACCCCCATAAGCACAATAATTAACCCTATAACTCATGGGGGTCAATACAGACACCCATAAGGCCTTAATTAACCCTATAACTCATGGGGGTCAATACAGACCCCCATAAGCCAATGAATAACCCTATAATTCATGGGGGTCAATACAGACTTCCATAAGCACTTAATTAACCCTATAACCCATGGGGGTCAATACAGACCCCCATAAGGCCTTAATTAACCCTATAATTCATGGATGTCAATACAGACCCCCATAAGGTCTTAATTAACCCTATAACTCATGGGGGTCAATACAGACCCCCATAAGCACAATAATTAACCCTATAACCCACGGAGGTCAATACAGACCCCCATAAGCCAATAATTAACCCTATAATTCATGGGGGTCAATACAGACCCCCATAAGCACTTATTAACTCTATAACTCATTTTTTTTTTTTTTTTGGGTGTTGTATATGTTGTAGTAATGTAATGTGTTTTTTTAACAGGGCCGCCCCGGAGAAGAAGTGAAGGACAGGACATTCTGGAAAGGTGAGTAGAATATTTAGAATGTGCATAATGTTTATTTATTTTATGTTAATGTTTTGTACTAATTTTTATTTTATTTTTACCCCTAGGTTGGTGATCTGAAGGGACATCTTAAAGGTAAGTGGTCCTCATTATTTTATTTTAGCTTAGAATTAGGGTTTGTGTATGTAGTTAGGATTTTAATTATTTTATTTTAGCTTAGTATGCCGATCGGGGACCCCCGCTTCAAGGGGTTAATGTGTGGGGGCTGTGGGGGTCCCTATGGACCCCTGCAGCAAGGTGTTAATGTGGGGACACCCGATGTGGACCCCCGCATAGAGGGGGTTAATTTTAGGTGCCGGAGGGGTAGTTGGAGTACCCCCCATGGCAGGGCTTATGTGTGGGACTGCTGCAGAGGTCCCGTTTAGGACACCTGCACTAATTGATGAGATGCGGGAGCCGGCGAGATCATCTCGCAGGCTGTCACTCCTCATGTACATTATCGCAGTGTTAATACGGACGGCCCTGCTGCGTAGCTCACACGGTGTTCGCAGGGCTAATTTAATAGAGAAAGTTTGAGAAATTTTGCAGTAAGTAGGATTTAAGTAGAAGCCTCTTATCTGCGAGGCTGGGATTTAATAGAGCTGGTGGTGTTTACTGTGCAAATTTCAAATTAAATATTTATGTACCAAACAAATAGTTAAATAAAGTATGCAAGTAAGGACACAATATGACTTCTTCTTTTTATAAGATATTGCATAATGCATAACGGGTTAACATATTGCATAACGGTTTAACGGGTTCATACTTGGTGCCATGGGGATTTATAGGGGCCCCTATGGTTATTCTTTAGATGGGGGATCTCTTCACTCATAGACGCTAGCTGGTATGAAGGGCAAATTTAAGGGATCCTAAAAGGTAGCAGAGGTATCTCCAGGCTCATAGTAGGATGCGGATATTGAGGGGGGATCCCCTGGCTCATGGGGATAGTGGTATAAACCACTTAATTGCATCAGATTTGAGAAATCAAGTCTCACATAATTATGGTGTTAGCTTGTGCATAGATATGGAATTTTGGCAACCATGCTTCTCTGGGGCATTTTTGTGTATTTACAGAGGGTGGAAGTTCCACCAAAGGATTATTTAATATTTGAGGCGTCCAGAAATATTTCTGAGTAAACTTGAGTGATAGGCATTTGTAAAATAGCTATGGGACAGGTACTCTAGGCTTATTATAATAGGGGCATTTGGCGCACTTGGATGGTATTTCTCAGAAGTTAGATTTAGTTGTGGTATGTCTTTTAATTCCACATAAGCATGTTCAGTTACTCTTATGCAAGCTTTGTAAGTGCACTTTCCATAAAAGCTCCTGTAGCAGCAGAACCTTCAGACAACAAGGAGCATATTCATTCTCTCTTATGGAAGTCATGTAATTGCATCATCGATAGCAACAATTCACAATAATTTCAGCCTGTAGAATTTAATTGACATTTAATATAATTCATATCATGTTTGTCACATACTCAATGTCTCTTCCTCTTAGTCAGGTATATTTACACCACCGGGATCCTTCAGTAAATTTCCCTCCATATCAGAGTCCCTGAGAAGGCTTAGTGAAAGCCCCCAGTATGTGATGTTTTAATTTGTTTTGTTCATTTGTTGGCAAAGTCAGTGACAACATATTAATTGGTCACTGAACTGCTTGTACAGTGATCTTTATTCACTAAGGTTGAAACCTTTTACACTCTCCAGTTATTGTGTTGATCATTGGAGATTATTTTCTGAATTTGGATAGATCAATTAAGCACTTTGTCTTAACGATTACATCACTTTCATTTAACAATTGCATTTTACCAATTATTGTTATAAAAGTTACATTTATAAACAGTATAATTGTCTAACATTGATCGCCTCCACACTAAATGTTGATTGTGATAGATTGAAACAATGGGGTGCTGAGACTTGAGACCTTTGTTTTCATACAGGAAAGGAATTTTAACAAGAATAACAGCAGGGAGAGGCACATTATATTCGTCAATGGTTTCTTTCTAATAAGACATAAATATTATTTAGGGAGATGTTATGTTCTGAGGGCTTGATTCCTGAAATAGTACAATTTTTTTATACCTTGTATAAATGATTCCCACAGAATGGCATATGGCATATCTTTAAGTGCTATTTAACTCACAAAAAGTAAAAAGGCTGTTTGAGGTACACAACCTTTGTATTATAATCCTCTGTTTAGCGCAAAATACATAGTTACTGATAAAAAAAAATAATTCTCAGATGGCTTAACTGGTTAAAATGATCTGTAAATTGTAGTAATTATTCTTACTGATAACTGATCCTCTCAGTCATCTAAACCTGTAATGCAGAGATAGCTAGATAGACATAAATGTACATATATCATGCACCTATACCATTTCAGATAGTTTGAGCAAAAACAAAAGCACAATAGGCATGATTTATTTTGCCAAGCAAATTATAGCACAGGTGCTGAAGAAAATGAAATGATTCATAGATGAGCAGCTAAGCTGATAATAAGCTCAGAATATTAATCCAACTGTGGAAGCTTGAAAAGATTATGTTTGTTTTTCAAATCTAAGCTTTAATGAACCTATTAAAATGAGAGATTTATGACAGTATGTATGTGCTCTGCATTTAGCTAAGATAAGAGGTATTGTGGAGTGTGTTGAAAACTGCCACTGTTATATCTCATAGAAGTAAGACATGTTTTAACTATAGGCCTATATTTTAAATATACTCTTTGAAGATCTATGCTAGAAAATATGTTAATTGTTTTTAGTATGCAAAACAATATATATGGCCAGGGAGATTACCTGGAATTGTGGGAGGGTCCTTCTCCCCATCCCATAAATATCCAGTCCCCTTCCTCTTACCTTGCGCACAAATTCACAATGCTGCCTCGCTGTCTCTTGTGTGTTCCTTCGTCCTGCATTGCTTGTTCTCTATTCCCAGCCGCCAATGTGTCCTTTGCTCCTCTCCTTCCTGTGTCTCATTTTCCTTCTCTCTCGCTTGTCCCACTTTGTCTCCCTCCCTGCTCGCCTCCTCTCTTTTTCCATTTCTTCCCTATCCCTGTGTCTGCCATGCTGCGCTCCTCCTTCCTTCCTTTGTCCTCTCACTTTCTTCCTTCTTACCTTTTCCCTCTCTCACTCACTCTCCCTTCTGATTCCTGACCACCAGACCACCCAGATTTTGCCTTTTCTTGCAGAGGACCGCATTGACAGTAAATCCACACTGGGTCTAAATCAGGTGGAACAGATCCGGTGCTGGCTGAGTGAAATTATTTCGCTACTGGTGACAGATCTCCATTAATACACCAACTAGATAAATTGCAGGGGTTTAGGTTAGAAAACACATTGACAGTAAAACAGGTTTGGACTTAACTCCTGCTGACCTGACCAGGTTAGGTATCACTTTTATTTCACATTGACTGTTGCCAAGCTGCTGACTGGCTGTGAGAACTGTGGGTGGAACAAGAGACTGGTGCTGGCTGAGTATAACTATTTCACTGCTGATAACAGCTTCACAATTTTACAGCTACCTCTATTATGTACAGGTTTGGATTTAACTTGTTCGTTGTCTCTTGAGAATTTCACTCACCATTCACTCTCTCTCACTGTTCATCTGGGATCCCGTTTTTCATGACTGATTTTAGGGCTGGGGGGACCCGCCTGAAACCCACAAGCAGCTCTGTTCCTGAAACCCTAACACATATAATTATTACCATCAAAAGGCTATCAAAATGGGGGCGTTACAGGAAGTGATGCATGCTCCAGATCTGATGTGAATCAGTGGAGCTGAGCAGTTGGGAGAGACCGGTGAGGCTATGCTGAAACAGCGCTAGCAGACCGCGGCTGAAATTGGACAACATTAAAGTTAGTGGTTCCCCTACCCCCATGACTGTAAATACTTAAATGGAATAAATGGGTGTTACCTCCTAAAGCTCACAGAAAAGCCATGCAGTAAGTCTGCCAAGTGCAGCCGATATATGAAAACAGGAGTGAACAGACTTTGATTGCCTCAGCCTGTGCATGCAGCCGGTGCATACGAGGGGCCCTTAGAGACGACCCACGACCTGGGCTGGAGACGTGGAGGGTCTGGAGTTCCAGCTAGGGAGCAGGGCAATCGTTGTGCCTAGCAGGGGAGCAGGCTAATTGCTGCATAGCTCCAAAGGTATGAGATGCAAGTGAGGCACATAGCTCCAAAGGCATAAGAAGCAAGTGAGGTATATAGAGCCTGCTGTGGTGTTTGGGACAGAGAGGCCCCTGAAGCATGGTGAAGCATGGTAAAGCCCTGCAGTACGACGGAGGTTTTTAAAGGGACGCAGCAAGGAACACACGAGCGAGCGTGCACGGCAGCAGCTAAAAAAGGTGAGCACCCCAGAGACATTTATATTATTACAGTTACAAGCTTAAGGGGGTAGGAGGAGAAGTTCCTGCTCTGTATAAGAAATAGAGAACTGCATATATGCCCTAGTAAACCTGGAGATTAATGAAATGGAGTCAAATATTTATTTCTCTGGTCTTCTGAACAGAACCACTTTGTGAGGGGGGTAGTGGAGTGTATTGGAGTGCACTGTTGTATGATTATATCCCTCCCAGAGTTGTCCCTCCATTCAGCTATAACAAAAGATACCATCTGGACTGACAAAACAGGGAGGGCCCCACCCCCACCCCTCACAAAAAAAAGGCAGGAATAAAGCCACTGTATTAGGAAAGAAGTATTGGGAACTATTTGAGTATATATTGGAACATCAAACACCCCTTCAGGGGAAAACAGCTTTCCTAATTACCTTTGGTGTTAAGGTGTTAAGATGCCCTCAAAAATGAAACCAAAAGAAAAAAAGAGCAATAATACAACTAATACAACTAAAACTCCGAGTATGTTTATGTCTGGGAAGAAAAAATTAACTTCAAGTACCCCGGAGGACGATTTGAGTCCAAATACATCTGAAAACAGATCCCCAGGAAAAAATATACAATCAGTAAATTTAAGTTGCCTGTCTTTGGATGAGGGAGAGGCCTTAACCTGCTCTAAATTAAGAGACATTCTACAAGATTTCCAGATTAAACTAACTATGGATTTAACAAACAAAATTGTAAATAACTCTAAAGCTACAGCGGAAGTCTCACAAAGAGTGGACAGTCTGGAAAATATATGTGAAAAGTTAGTTAAAGATAATGAAACCATGTTGAATTATAATATGGAGCTGGAAGGTAAAATCAAAACTCTGACAGGAAAAATTGCCCAACTAGAAGACCGTAGCAGGAAAAATAATCTCCGGATTAGGGGCATAGAAGAAAATCAAAAAGATGCAGACCTTAAACCATATATGGAGAAATTATTAAGCTCTCTGTTACCCAATTTCCCTAAAGAAGAAACTTTAATAGATGCTATACATAGATTACCACTGGCAAAGCACCTGGATAAAACAGTCCCTAGAGACGTAATAATGAGAGTCCATTATATCTCTTACAAAGAGGCCATACAGCGTATAGCGTACGAAAAAGGAAATTTCGAGGCTCCATACCAAAATATTAAAATATTTATGGACCTGTCTGCACAGACATTAGCAAATAGAAGAGAATATGGAGCCTGTACGGCTGCTCTAAGACATAGAGGAATTAAATACAAATGGACTACACCAATGGGCCTGGTGATACAGAAAGATCTACTGTGGCATAGAGTGCATTCGCCATCTGAGGGAATAGCATTATTGAAGAAATGGGGTATTGATATTACACCTGTTAGCAAGGAGAGCAATAGGCCACAGTTGTCAGCCACTAAAGAACTTTGGCAAAAATCCCAGAAGAGAAAGAAAATGTCTTGATATATAATGCTAAAGAGCAAATATTTCCCCTGTAGAAGGAAACTCTTAATCAAATGGTTTTTGATAGCAAGTAATATATAATATATGTTAAGAAATATATAACCTGAGTAGTTTAAAATGATATATGTTAATTTACACGTTTAAATGGAGGTATATGAGGAAGTTATTTATATAAGAAGTGGTGATATAAGATATATTCAAATTGATATAAAGTTATGCATTAGTAACATAGAAAGTCACAGAATTTAGAAGCATCTGGGAGTAACCCAAAAAGCACTAATATAGAGTAGGATTATAATTTTCCACTAAATAATAGGAAGCAGTAGCTATGGTAGTTAGGTATGGTAAATATATCAATGGGGCAGGACATTGTACAAAAATTACTTTTTTTTTTTTGTAAACACGAACACGGTGCGGACACTATTAGTTGAAACTTAATGGGCCAAAATACCCCTTATAATATTTGCTATAATCACTTAGTATAATAGATAGTTGAGCTACATAGATACATATAGTTACATTTAGAAATATTCACTGGGTTTAGAGATTAATGTAAAAGGAATCAGGTTAATATCACCTGAATAAACTGAGGTTATGAGTAAAGGGGAATAAAACTTAAAATATGCGACTCTTTACCCTGTCGGATAGCCGGTGGACCCTGTAAGAAGGGCTGAAAATACGATAATATATAAAAGATTTGTGAAATATGCTCTATTGCGAGGACACTAGAGAAATACCCTAAATTTGGATAAAATTGGGTGAGACTTGAACCCCTATAGATCCTTGATAAGGATATCTATGGATGGGAAATATAACATTGATAAGTAGATAAGGGAAATTATAAGAACAAATGGGTATGATATTAAAGGAATAAACGTTGTATGCTGGCAAAGTTGGTCGCGGTTAGTAATTTGCTACATATTGACTATGGGGGGATGGGGGGGAGTTCAATCTTAACGCATAAGAAAATATCAACTATAGGGGAGGATAGAGTTGACAATAGAGTAGTTGGGTTGTTCTCTCTCTCCATTAGGAGAGAAGCTTGGGGCTTCCCCCTCCCCCCACCACCTCTTCTTCGTTCCCAGTCCAGTCTGAGGACTGTTAGGGGAGGAAAAGGTAGCCCTTGGGTCTCTCCCAACTATGGTTGTAGAAACCAATCTATCATTTCCAAACATCAGGCTTTAGCCTTGTATTACCAAGTGGGAGGGGTGTGGTCCACCCTTGGTATTTTAAGTTTAGGTATGAATGAAATGAGTGTGAGTAAGGTACCAGACCAGAATGAACTGCCGGTAGGTTTAAAGGCTGTATGGGAGGGAAAAGGGAGCTGTAGTCAGCTAGATTTGATTATGTGGTTTAAATGGGATTAAAAATAGTGTCACATAACGTAAATGGACTCAACTCCCCCTCTAAAAGAAAAATTGCGTTTAATAATTATATTAAGCTGAATATAGATATTTTATGTTTACAAGAGACGCATCTTAAGAAGGGCAATGAATCCTATCTGTTAAATAATATATTTTCCAAAAGTATACACTCTACATTTAAAAATAAGTCTAAGGGAGTCTCGATTCTTTTTAATAGGAGACTCAATATTAAAGAACAGGGCAGTATAATAGATCCCATGGGGAGATATATAATCTGGAGGGGTGAGGTGGAAAGTAGACCAATAACATTGGCCAATTTGTACCTTCCCAATAAAAAACAGTGTAGCTTTTTAAAGAAAATTTTAGCAGAGATAAAAAAAAGTGGAGTATGGGATCCTCCTGATCTGTGGTGACTTTAACATGGTCATGGACCCGGAGCTTGATAGACAAGGTAAATGTAAGTTGACGTCATTAAATAATTTAAGTAAAATCGCAATAGATTTCTCAGGTATAATGAAGGATAAGGAATACTTTGATCTATGGAGACTAATGCACCCAAGTGACCGTCAATTCACTTTTTACTCTAATAGATTTTCCTCGTCATCTCGAATAGATCACATTTTCTCCGATAGGGCCACGATAAGTTTGGTTAAAAAAATAGAAATAGAACTGGCCCCCTGGTCGGATCACTCAATGAATCTTTTGGTTTTATATGACACAGTAAAAAAAAAACAGAACAGGAATTGGAGACTGGATACATCACTACTAAAAGATCAGGAATTTATGAAAGAACTAAAAAAAAAAACTAGGGAATTCTTCAAAATAAATGAAGGAACCGTGAGCTCATATAAAACAATATGGTGCACATACAAAGCCTTCATTAGAGGTATATTAATTGCCACATCAGCAGAAAGAAGGAAATTAAGAGGAAAACCCCTAAAACTGCTGTATATGGAATTGATAAAGCTTCATCATATTAATGGGGGAAAATATATCAAAGAGATAGGTGATAAAATATGCATTATAAATAAAGAAATTAGGGGAATACTGCAACTACAAGCAGATAATTTATTGTGGCGCTATCGTCAAAACCATTTGAAGTTCGGCAGTAAAACGGGGAAATTTTTGGCGAATAGACTCAAAAAACAACGAGAGCAAAATAGAATAGCCAGAATAATTGACCTGAAAGGAAAATATCAATATCACCCAGATAAAATCGGGGAGGTTTTCCAAAACTTCTACAGGAAGCTATATAATTTGGAAAAGGACTCACAACTTACAGGTCCCACTAAAGTGGATATATCAAAATTTTTGGATGGGATAAATGTACCATCCATCTCGGAGCCAGAAAGAATCTATCTAAACAGTAATATTACAGAGTTAGAGGTCTGTGAGGTAATTAACAGTAACAAGAGAAACAAAGCCCCAGGGTTAGATGGGTTTGATGCAGTCTTCTTTCAACTTCTTCTTCCAGAGATTAAAGAACCCCTATGTAATGTATATAATGAGATTAAAATATCTGGGGAGATCCCAAGAGAAATGTCAGAATCTAAAATAATAAATCTATTAAAGGAGGATAAAAACCCAGATGATTGTAAAAACTATCGACCAATTACTTTGATAAATATAGATTTGAAGACCTACTCAAAAATTTTAGCAAACAGACTAAAAACGGTCATCCATAAACTCATACATACAGATCAAACGGGCTTTGTTCCAGGGCGTCAAGCCTCGGACAGTACCAGAAGGCTCTTAAATATACTCGCGCATGCTAAAGCCAGGGAAATGCCTATATTGGCCCTGTCATTAGACGCAGAAAAAGCATTTGACAGGGTCAATTGGGTATTTCTAGAGGCTGTCTTGGTGAAATTCGGGTTGGGAGACTTTGCCCTGAAGGCAGTTAAAGCGCTTTATGGGGAAACAAAGACGCGCATAGTCAACCCGGATTTTGAATCCGTATCTTTTAGTATTCGCAATGGCACGCGCCAGGGGTGTCCCTTATCCCCGCTTCTATTTATCCTGTTTTTAGAACCACTAGCAATACGTATAAGGGAAGAGGCGGATATTAGTGGAATCAGAATAGGGAAACATGAGTTTAAACTATTAGCATACGCGGACGATATAGTAGTAACATTCACAGAGCCGGCGACATCATGTCAAAAGTTCTTGGACATTCTGGAGGAATTCAGTAGAATCTCCTACTTTAAAATAAATCAAACTAAGTCCGTAGCTTTGAAAAGAGGATTAAAGATAGAAGATAGGGATGCTCTAGAGCATATGCTACAGTGTAACTGGCATTCAAATAGTATCACCCACCTAGGAATCAAATTCTCATTCCAACTGGGTAAGTTGATTAAAGCTAATTTAGATGAAACCATTAATAAAATAAACATTACCTTGACCAATTGGAAACAACTAAATTTATCATGGTTAGCTAAAATTGCAGCTATCAATATGAATATCATCCCAAAAATCACTTACTGTCTGAGATGTATTCCGGGAGTGCTGGCATATAACTACATCAAAAAAATACAAGTGCAGCTAGATAAGTTTATCTATGGTGGGAAGAAACCCCGGGTGGGAAAAATAATAGCAAATCAAAAGGTCGAGAAAGGTGGGTTAAACTGCCCCTGTATATTAGATATTTACCAACAAATTTGTATAGCACATCTTATTAGCTGGAATTTGATAAAGGAACAACCTAGATGGATGGAAATCGAGGAGGCCTTATTAAGAAATATTAAGATCCACTCCGTGCTGTGGCTACCTAGCTTGAATGAGACGGTGATTAGAGATCTCCCGAAGAATTTGGTTTCCTTAACCAAATTTTGGTATAGAAATAGACTATCCATGCAGCTAATTAATCTTCCCTCACTGGCTGCCCCAATTGATACACTGGAACGTGGGGGCTCTAACCCAATAATTACATCTCTGAAAATCAAGGTTGACACACTCACAGCAAAACTGTTTGAAGATGGACAACTTATAGACCTACAAAGGATGAGTAGGAAATTCGGAGATATAAAATTAACTTGGCTAGAATATGAGTGTATTAAAAAAAGACTAGTAGCCTGCGGTTACAGGATCTCACAACATTTAAAAACAACTAAAATGGAAGATCTAGTGATAAAAAGAGATAATTTACGAACTATTTCGAAATGCAATAAAATTATAAATGAGAACCGTTCACTGAGGAAAAGTTCAGGTTTGATGTATTGGGAATCAATTATGGGAGAAACCTTTGAAGAGATGGTATGGTACCAAAGTTTAAGAATGGTAAAAAAAGCAGCAGGTCTACCAAGGTATATAGAAATGTTTTTTAAGTTTTCGAATAATTGGTACCTCTCTCCTGAACGTATGAATAAAATAGACCCAAAAAATCAAAGAACATGCTGGAAAGGCTGTAATCAGTTGGGAACATCGTTTCATATGTGGTGGGAGTGCCCTAAAATAAACAGGTTTTGGATAGATGCGTGTCAATTAATAGAAGAAATATTAGCTCAAGAAATTAGGTGCTCCCCTTCATTGGTACTGTTCCATAGGAATTTGGAGGAATTCCGTGGTTCAGATGGTATATTGATATGTCACATTCTGTTAGTAGCTAAAAGTTTGATAGTAAAATCATGGAAAAATACCCATGTTCCGTCAAGAATACAGCTGGTGGCAGCAATACGAGAAAATAGAGAGATTATTGATCCCATAGGCAAGAATTGGCTGATGGAAACAGGTACCCGCTTCCCTTGGCAGAAGTGGGATAAATTTGTAAGTTCTATTGGAGTATAGACAAACGGATCATAATTCAGTAATTATAAAAGAGGTAGAAGGGGAGAAGTAAAAAAAAAGGAAGTAGTCAAGGAAAAGACTATAAATCATATAATAGGTAGATTAGGAACCCAAACTCTCCAGCAACAACTTATTGGTAGGTCATCGGTCTGGTACAGTGTGAATGGTGTATGTGTTTCTTTTTCTCGCCTTTTCTTCTCTTATTTTCTTTAGATAATAGTCAAATACTCTGTAAATATAACGAGGTTAAACGGGGGCATACCTTGAATTCATAGGAAAGGAAAAAAAAGGTATGAGTAAAAAAGGAAAAATTTCTGTTCCTATATATACAGACGTTTTTACTGAAAACACAAATATAGGGAAAATGTGGGAAGGCAGATAGTTAAGAAAGAGAAGCGATAAAGAATAGTAGACCTTTCTCTGAAAGAGAGGGTAGACCCCGGTCCCTATATAGTGGAAAACTCTCTCACATAATGTTGGAATTAATTTTGGGTGGGGGGATGGCGAAAAGCCATAGTTATAGATGCAAATATTAGAGAGGAGCTAAGATCTGTCAAAGTATCTAACAGAACTCACAGCCCTGGGTTCAAAGAAGTTAAGTGATAATATAGGGGATACAGATGTAATATTTTCTTTTTCTGTATATATATATATATATATATATATATGTATATATGTAGGTGTACATATATATATATATATGATGTTTAAATCTGGTCTGGAGGTATAAGTTTTCCCCGTTAAGAGGAAAACATGAGGGGAAAGGAAGGAAGAAGGAGTATTATCAGAAGTGTGTTATGAATTGCGATTGTTTGTTTGTCTGTTCTGTACTTTGTATTTACATTCTGTTTTTGTACTTGTATTCTTTTGTCTGAAAAAAA
The DNA here is from genome assembly GCA_027410445.1 of Discoglossus pictus. Taxonomy (NCBI): domain Eukaryota; kingdom Metazoa; phylum Chordata; class Amphibia; order Anura; family Alytidae; genus Discoglossus; species Discoglossus pictus. Next base: position 316,323,954 of record CM050163.1, on the reverse strand, counting down.
AAAAAAAAAAAAAAAAAAAAAAAAAGGCTATCAAAATGGGCATGAGACTTGTTTTAACGACTGTGACATGTTGTTTTATGGCTAATGTATAATGTTATAATGTTTACAAGAGTGACTTGATGTAGTAGTGGTAACAATTGTAAGGTTTCATCTTCACTAGGTTGGTAACAATAGTAATGGCAAAATATTGTTTTAAAAAGTGACTAATGTGAATGCACTGCCTCCATATTATAATGTTCCACCCTAATTATATTTAGCAAAACTCTACTCAGTCCCTGAATTTTTTAGATCAGAAGAAGCAATATACTAAAGAAAAGGAAACAATGGCTCACTAATTACCTCTTTGAGAGTATAGAAAGCAGGAAATAAAGCAAATGGTTAATTATTTTAGAATTTAAGACTCTTAAGCCGAGGGAGGTAATTAATAACGCTGAAGTCATACTAGTATTGTGACAGCTAATAAATTTTTGTTTTGGGCAATGTTTGTTGCTGAAGGAAGGGGAGTGACGGGGGGAGGGGGACACAGGCCTGTCAATGAAAGCCACCTGGTCAGGCAACAGAGCTCATATGATTGGTTATTGGACTGTTTTAAATATGTGTAGTGTGTGCAAAGAAAGGCAGACTGTCAGACGGGTGTCAGTCTTGAATGAGGGGCTATCCTACATAAGAGTTGGGTAAAGTTGATTTTTAATAAGCTAGTAAGCGTCTGTACTTGTGATTTCCATTTGTAGAGCCACAAAACCACACATTTAGCCAATGACCATTTCCATCAAAGGAGCCACAAAACCACAGATTCAGCCATTGATCGCTTCCATCATGGGAGCCTCAAAATCACATATTCAGTGAGCCTTGAATTCACACATTCAGTTACTAACTGCTTCCACCGCGACTTATTACCCTATCTCTCCACCTATTCACTCGCAACTCCACACATTCCACCTTTCATTCAAGCACTAGTCACTAAGCATCAAGAGTCAAGTTGCTAGCCTATCCACTAAGGACACTACACCTTATACCACAATGAAATCACAACCGTGCATCATTCACAAGCCACCTATATGTTATTTACATATTTAATTAATTATAGGCCATATACAATCTTGGGGGGGACCTTAGGAATACCTGAATTGTGTCCCATATTGTCCATAATGGAATAAAGTATTATGTAGAGGGTATTTGGTAGTGAAGGAAAGAAGATATAGACCCATATTATTGGATAGATTGCCAGGGTAATGTGACAAAAGCATGCATAATCTTACTCTCACACAAAGAGGTGATACCTATATTTAAGAAGGCAGCAAGAGCAAATCCAAGGAATTATAAACCAATAAGCCTCACTTATGTAGTGGGAAAGCTTTTAGAAGGGTTTATAAGGGGTAATATACAAGAATATGTCTATTCAAACAGGATTATTAGTATCAGCCAACATAGATTTATGGGGACTGGATTTATTTCTAATTAAAAAGGGAATTCAGGGTTATCCTGGATAATTAGAGAGAGTGTATTGATCCAGGGAGAAATCCGATCACCAGTATCTGGGGTCACAAAGGAATTATTTTTTCCCCCTTTGAGACAATTGGCTAAGTTTCACTTGGTTTTTTTTTCTGTTTGCCTTCCTCTGGATTAATTAATTAAATAAATAAATACATATTTGATTAATAATTAATTAACAATTAACAACTAATTAATTAATAACTAATCCGCATATTGCAGATCAGAGAAGATCTTAAAAGGTTGAACTTGATGCACTGAAAGTCTTTTTTCAACCTTAATTACTATGTAACTATGTAATTATGTAACTTAATGAAACAATTCTAGGGGTATCAGATATTGAAAGGGATTTGGGAGTGCTTGTGGACAACCACCTAGGTAGCAGTTCTCAATGCCAAGCAGAAGCTGCAAAGGTGAATAAACTATTAGCATGTATTAAGAAGGGTATAGAAGCAAGGGAAGCAAATATAATTCTACCACTATACAAATCCCTAGTACGCCCTCATTTGGAATATGGAGTACAATTTTGGGCACCACTTCATAAAAAGGACATTTTAGAAATGGAAAAAGTGGAGGGACTAAGTTATGAAGAAAGACTAACCAAATTAAACTTATTTTCTCTAGAACAAAGGCGTCTAAGAGGGGATATGATTACACTATATAAATACATCCAGGGTCAGTATAAAGATTTGTCAAGGGAGCTTTTTGTGCCAAGAGGTTTTCAATTGACATGAGGACATCCTTTGAGGTTAGAAGTAAAAAGATTCCACCTTAAAGAAAGAAAATTGTTCTTCACAGTAAGGGTGGTTAGTCTGTGGAATTCACTACCAAGGGAGGTGTTGACAGTGGATTCAATAGATAACTTTAAAAAGGGATTGGATATATTTTTAAATAAAAAGGTTATTCAAGGTCATCCTGGTCAATTAGAGAGGGAGTACTGATCCAGAACGAAATCCGATTGCCAGTACCTGGGGTCAGGAATTAATTATTTTCTTTCCCTTTTGTGAATATTGGCAAAGTTTCAGTTGTTTTTTTTTTCTGTTTGCTTTCCTCTAGATCAATTAAGAACTAATCTGCATATTGCAGATCAGATGAGGTCTTAAAAGGTTGATCTTGATAGACTAAAAGTCTTTTTCCAACCTCAATTACTATGTAAATGTCATCCTAGTAGTCAAATTAATACATTATGCTTCTGCTGCATATATATATTATGTTTCCGCTATATATATTGCGTACCAATGTCTTTTTGTTTGTAGTTGGACATATTAGATTTGCTAAATATATATTTTTGTTGTTGCCTAATGTTAAATAGTACAAGATACAATGTATAGGTCAAAAACATAGTACTGTATATCTATTGCCTATTCCGTTTGAATAATATGTATCAGTGTTTACAGGTATATATAATATACTCATAGAAACTTATTCCAGTGTACTCCACCTTATCAGATATTATATCAGTTATATTGAAAATCATTTCTTAAAATTAAAGTACAATGCAAGCCTAAAAGTGCATTGCACGTAACGGTCTTCATTTTTCAATAAGGGCTGCGAGATCCTTATTCAGGCCCTCCAGTTCCAGTATGCCCATTTTATATATTCATCTGGTTTCTCTTTGTCTTAACTTCAATAATCTGTTGCCTCCTCTGTTGCATGGTTTGATAACATAAATAGCCTGAATTGTAATATCATCCATTTCTGTATCATGATGTTGGACTACGTGTGCTGAGAAGTCGTTGGTCCGGATCCCTTTTCAGATGTTGTACTGATGTTTCCAGAACCTATTTTTTAAGGCTGACTTAGTGCGTCCAATATACTGCTTGCTGCACTTACAAATACACCAACCCAGAGGCTCGCAATGATCGGCGAAGGCGCTCATTGCGAGCCATGTGATGAGCACCAAAGGCGCTCAGTGCCAGCCTCGCAATGAGCGCAAGGATCTCACAACACCAAAACACTTACTCTCTGTGGCAAACAGCATTACCTGCCCTATAATTTTATTGATGTCATTTTTTGACGGGCAAGTCGCTAGTATAGTATATCTACATGTGAATTTTGTTTGGGAGGGAGGGGTTATTTGCCTCTTACACCATTAGCAAGGACGTTACATCATACAAACCCGCTTACCACATACACAATCGCCGTCATTTTACAACACTAACTTACAGAATGCGGAAGTACCAAGCTACACAAACGGCTTCCCCTCGCGCACGCAGCACACACTCCACACATTGCTGACACTTACACCTCAGCTCAACAACAGTGCAAATCTACATTGTATGCTGCAGATACATCAAAACAGATTGTTAGCTCTTCAGCACATTCCTTGCTGCATATATTAATTACAAACAGGTAAAGTATATTAATTTATGATTTCATTAATTAATTAATTTGCATAAAAAGATACACAAAACAAAAACAAATTAACACTACACTATTGCAAACAAGCACAAACACCTTCACCGCGTCACCCACAAGGAGCGCCAACGGTTCTCATAGGACACAAACTACACCAGGGGAGAGCCTTGCAATAAGCGTCAAAACCAGATCACTGCCGACCTTACAATAAGCGCAAAAGCGCCTATGATAACAACAAATACACCAACCCAGAGGCTTGCAATGAGCGGCGAAGGCACTCATTGCGAGCCACATGATGAGCACCAAAGGCGCTCAGTGCCAGCCTCGCAATGAGCGCACAAGGATCTCACAACACTAAAACACTTACTCTCTGTGGCAAACAGCATTACCTTCCCTATAATTTTATTGACGTCATTTTTTGACGGGAAAGTCGCTAGTATAGTATAGCTACATGTGAATTTTGTTTGGGAGGGAGGGGTTATTTGCCTCTTAAGCTGAAATATGGAAATGTTTATGCACACTTTTCCTTAATGGGTTGTTTGTTAATCACAAGTCAGCTGTGGGCGAAACTATACTTATTGGGTATCAATTTAACACGGAGTGATTTCACTGTTCCAGGATTGCTGGATATTTTGAAACGTGCTAGTCCATGAGTTGATCAGCTGGTGATCTAATATAAAGAAAGACATTAGCTATTTTTTCCAGCTGCTCTCAGATTAAGATACCAGCAGATTCCAACAGCCAATTATCAGATAGCCCTGGATACTCATTTGCTTGACTGTTTGGTAAAGTATTTTTCTTCTCAGGGCATAACAACAATGAGGGTAAATGTATACTGTTTCCCTGACTTGCACATTTTTGACATTTGAAAATAATTTACTCTAGTTTCAGATTTCAACATTTGGGCAAAGAAATCTTACTTCTCCAAGAGCTGAATTTATTGATCAGATTTCTCAATTTAAGGCCAAGTTCAGGACAGCCTTGTAGACAATGGAGGATTGTCATGAGTTTCTCATTTATTTACCATCCTTTTACAAGCATTGCAACGTGATAGACCAATCGAGACTTGAAGCAATATCAGTGTTTTTTTTTGTCTGTGCAGTAAAATTAATGGATTGATCTACTTCCTCAGCCTTAGTTTGACCACAACTATATGTCCCATGGCTCATAGCAGATATGCTCCTCCTTTACTGCCTTAGGATACCTGAGTTCACTATGTATGAGTTCACCGGGCTAAGATAACAGATGAAAGATACTTCAGAATGCAAGGGTGGGACGCAATTCACTATAGCTTTTGGCTATCTTGGATCAAATTTCATTGGTCTGTACAAGATCATTAAATAAGCCAATCTCATGTAATTTGAATTTGAACAACCTGTCAGTTATCCTTAAATTTTTCATGTGTCTTTGTTTAGACCCTGATCCATAGCCAGTACTTATCCTCACGAACTCCTCCCAAATGTATTTTCATCAATGATGAAAATGAGTTAGAGGTTAAGATGTTATTGAAATCATTTACATCTTATTACAAGCCAGCTGACATTAATGGCAAACCTTGTAGCTACTGGTCAAACATTCACAATATGAAACAAAAGGACAAATGATACTCACAAATATAGTTAGGTAAATAAAACAATGGAAAATACTGTATAGTGAAAACAAAAAGTGAGAACACAAAAACTACTCCATAGGTTTGCAGGGGAGAAAAAAGAATCAGTATCTTAGCATTTGACTCTTAGGTTGAGTTTTTTTCATCCATTTGAATTATGATAAATTATTTTGCTATTCTATATTGTATGTCCTCATGAACCCCGCTGTTCTTAGCTGTAACAAATATATTATTTTCCTATTCTTATACTTTATTCTATCTCTGTGAGGTTGGTGGAAAAAAAAAACATGGAACATTTCCCTTTCAAAATAATATATTGGCTTTGTTCATACTTCGTTATTAGTTTAAACGATCCTCTGAAATGCTCTACTGGTCCCACAAATTATTGGCTTCTTTCACAAGGAAGCAAAACAAGGTTAATTAACAAATTGCTTTATTTAGTGTATAATTACACAATTTACCCTATCATATCTGTGGACATTTATACACATATTTACTATGGTAGGGCAATTATCTTTCTTTTGCAGTGTAGTGCTGTCATTTTTATAGTTCATTAATATTTTGCAATTAACTTGTTTCTTGTTACTTTTTATGTACACTTATACTTATATTATGATTTTCATTAGTTATAACAAAACAAAGCAATATAGATAAAATAGAATCAATTACATGTTTAGGTCAAGTTTATATGTTTTTCTTGTGATTATCTCTCTTTCAAATAGGCAGTAATGTTAATTTCTAGAATCTGTGAGTATTGTCAGATATTAGTAATTACAATACTGTGATAATGTTTGATCTATATACAATAAGAAATATATATTATACTTTAATAATGTACTAAATGAAAAAAGAAACATTCTAAAATATTTTAAAATATGTAATCTCTATTTGAAATTTGCCTATTTATAATAGTTAAGTTTCTTATGTATGAAAGCAGCAGAAAGGGATAAGCTTGACAGAATATCTGGATGCCATAGTTATCAATAAAATAAATCACAGCTATTTTAATAAAATATTGAGGCATAGTCTTGAAATGACTTTGGCCTAGATTTTCAAGTAGCGTATTGGAATAATCCCTCCATTTTAGCAGTCAGTAGCCATCCTATACACAAAGCAGTATTTACCAAATAGTAAACATGGCTATATGCTATTTAGTGCAAATAGAAACTGCTTGCATCTGATTGAACAGCACAAGGGGTGTCCAAAATCTTTAAAATTCCTCTTAATATGCATACAATTATATTCTTGAACACATTTTGTTATTTAATTTCTTAAGCTGCTGTATATAGACTAATACACATAGTTTAGAAATAATGGGAAATAATAGAAAAAATAATTTAAAAAGTAAATATAATTTGAATAACAACAAAATAGATAACATTAACAGAAAAAATAAAAATGTTAAGAATAATAAATATAACATCATAATAATACAGTAATAATACAGCAAATACATATTTAATTAATATTACTAATAATAACAATATTCTGGTAATAATATAATAATATACTTAAATATATGTAATATTTTTTACTAAGCAAGTGCTTTTAGATTCTGTTTCTTTACTTCCTAAAATAACACAAATATTACCTGCTTCAATCAGAAAACGCACTAAAGACAGTAGACAAAGGGTCATATTAAATTCCAAGTCCATAGCAGCAACGGTACACCCGCAAAGCCTGCGGGAATGAAATTCTGTGGAGTTACAGAGCTATTATATTCAACCTTGCTGCGACCAACGGACCGTAGACGCGAGCCCGTAAACCCTTTCCAAGCACGCAAGCTTTTAAGAGGCGGGCCGAGATGTGATCGGCCGTTACAATACAACTGCGGTATAACATAGTGTGACACAGGTCTCTCAGCCAATAGAAAGTGGTCTAGCCGCAGATGATTTATAGAGGGAGATTATAAATTTGCGTTCCACCCACCCATGCGTTGACTGTGTTGTATTTTCTGACGAAGTAGCATGCAGGTCCCGGAGTTGGAGGTTTTTGAGAGAGAAAGAGAGAGAGGGAGCAGGAGTAATTTGCAGTTTTGTTTATTTATCTTATACTATTTACAAGTTTACACTAAATACTTGATTACACATACTTACAGATTACACATAATTGCAGAACACATAATTTAAAGAACACACATAGAGACACATGGAGCTAGGTCACTTCATACAACCCCCCGCTCCATTACATCCCCCACACCCCATCCCCCAACAGTTATTACATACACATAATACACATCCCCCCCCCCCATCATATATTTACAGTAACACATATTTTTATTTATCGTTAAATTATTTTTGGGATTGAAATGGAGGGAGGAGAGAGGAGGGGAGAGGAGTGGATAGGTGGGTAGGAGGAGAAGAGGAGAGGCAAGGAGGAGAATGAGGTGGCCCTGGGGAGTAGTGAAGGAGTGCAGGAGAGGAGTGGTGGAGAGGAGAAGAGGAGGGGTGGAGAGGAGGAGCAGGAGTAGTAGGAGGATCAGGAGGAGGAGGAGACTGTGGAGGAGGAGGTGGGATGTGCCCTAGCACCAGGAACACCTAGTAGAGGGACAGAGGGGGAGGGGCATGATCTCAGGTGGTGGGTAGTAGTTCAGGGGAGGTACAGGCCTCAGTGATAGGTGAGAGAGGTAAGGATTCACGACCACAGTTGGGAGGGCAAAAAGCTAAGGGCAAACACAGGGCCCACAATTACACGCACCGGGAGAATGTGCTCCTCCTTGGTGCTATCCCTATGGATCAAGCATGGAAGGAGGTAGTGGCTGAGGTTACAGCAGTGGGCAAAGCGCCAAGGGATGTGAGGTCCATCAAGCACCGCTTTGACAGCATCAGGGCTAAGGTGAGGAGGATGATGGCCAAGGAGGACAAGAACATGACTGTGAGCTATAATGAGTGGGAGAGGGTTGCCAAGGACCTTCTGAGGCAGGTGCCTGCTGCTGCAGCTTCAGGCCTGGTGGCCCAGCAGGACCCAGCCTCCATTTCAGGTGAATATAACATACACCAACATGCCACCACATGTACATCACACATACTGCACATACACGTAATGACCAACAAGGTCACTGACATGTCAGTTCTACAGAATTAACAAGGGATAGATGGATGCATCATTAAATCCATGAAGCTGACAAATTACTGTCATTCCTGGGCAAAACAACAGTAATCAACCAATAGAGATTCTATTTATTGGTGTGCCCACTGCAGCCTATACAGTTACAGAATGCAGCCAGAATCAAGATAGCGTTAGGAGCCAAGAACGATCAAGACCAATAACCAAAGAATAGATCACATCTAGCCTATGATAGCTAATTTGAGTTGCAGTTGCATCCAGGTTCAAGCCTAGATGTCAGATAGTTAGAAATGCACACAAAACAATGTATTATTTATCATACTAATGACATATACCTTTCTTTTCTATCTTTCAGCATCAAAGAGGTCTGGGTCCAGTGGTGCGGGTGTCGGCTCCATCAAAGCAGGAAGTGGAGGAGCAAGCCCCTGTCCAGCAGAAACTGGCTCATGGGGAGGAGGAGAGAAGCGGAGACGAGGGGCCTGATTTGGAGAAGGAGGATATAATATATGGCTAGTGGGGTCACCATCTGGACTACCGGCCACACTGCAGGGATTCAACCCCACTAATCCCCTCCTCCAGAGACTGAGGCTATTGCCAGGGCCCCCCACTGGAGGGATCACAGCAGCCAGCCACCACCTCCTTCCCCCCCACAGCAGTGCCCTGGACTGGCCACCACCACCATCACCAGGCCCAACAACACCATCGATCATTTTGCAACAGACTCCACCCAGGCCGCAGACCCTCCCCTCTCACACACCGCTACCTCCTCACCAGGCCACACCCCAGGTGCCTCCATCCCCAACATCAGGCCAGGCTGTCCAGGCGGAGATGCTGGCCCTCATGCTACAGCAGTTTTAGTGTCTCCAGAGGATCCAGGCCAGCATCTCCCCCAAGAATGCAGAGGTAATGCGCAGCCTTACTCAGGATTGGGGCGGACCAGAGCGAATTCCAGGGAGTCATTGCCGAAGCCATGTGACGCACTTTGGTCCCCAGCCCCAGCCACCTGCAGCCCGGCCCTTCCTCTTCCCCACCTGGTGTGTTTATATTGTCTTTTACAGTGTTGAGAACTTGTCTGTGAACCCTTTGCGGGTCCTGATTGGAGGCTGTAATATTTTTGCCTCCATTTGCGGGTTACGGGTTTGAACGCCAGTGCATCTTTGCGGATTTGTAACAATTTAATAGCAATTTTCGAAAGTAACAGTAACAGATCAAAGGCTTTGCAGCAACGGAGTTCAGATTTGGACATTGCGTAGGGTCTTTGACAGTAACCCGCATATCGCTTGTGGCCAATTTAATAGCCGTAAGTCTTGCAGGCCCCATTAAAGGCTATGGGTTTACATGTTGGGGGAATTTAATAAGGCTTATACTCTACTGTACTTGCGGTTCTGTGAATCCTCTATCAGCAACATGCTGCAATGTGCTTCTAAGATAGATTAGGCCTCTGATATGCTTGGACACTACATTGCACCTCCAGCCCTATGGAGTCTGTGTCTGTATATGTTGCAGAGGGAAGACCCATACACTGACTATTTGTTTGATTTTGGGCAATAAAAACAGCGCTTATAAGCACTTCGTAATAAAATAAGGTACACAAAATTTAAAACAGATACACAGTATACATAGTACAATCCAGGAACCTTCCATATCCCTTTAATGAAACTGGGGCAAACAACAAGTCCATATGAACTCTGCCTGCACGTCACATGATACACCAGGAAATATATGTCTGCGGAGTGAACAGGTTGCAGACAGATTGCATCCAAAGCCATGCACAGAATTTAAGCAAAGCCGATAAAATCATTTGAAATACTTCAGGGCTGTCTGTGCACTCTAACAAAACAACAACAAAATAGAAGTGCTCAGTAAGAGAACAAACTAATACACTCTGAGAGCAACAACCTCTTTTAGATCACCTGTGCCCTTCACAGAGAGAAATATCCTGTAGTATATCAGTGTGATCACACCCAATAGAATGACCCAGCCCCAAAATACCAGGCAATTCTACCCTGAACATGAGAAACAGCAAATCCCAGACGTACGTTTTGACCTTAGTTGGGCCTCGCCAGTATGCTCTAAGAAACTGTCCAGACAGCAGAGTGGTGAGCATGGTGTTGATTTTATACTTGTTATTTATTTCACTAATACTGGTCTCCTTTCTATTTTCTTTAATGATAGGTGATTGTACACAATGGGTGCATGTATGTATACCAGTGAAAGCTTTCCTAAATTGTAATCCAACAGCCTTATTAAATTGCAATTCGGTAAATTCTAAAGGGCTCTATATAAGCACAGAGCATATTTTTTTACAGAAGTTTTTAGTTAATGAAGACCTTGCTTTTGGATAGAAGTCCATTGACTAAAAACTTCTGTAAAAAAATATGCTCTGTGCTTATATAGAGCCCTTTAGAATTTACCGAATTGCAATTTAATAAGGCTGCAAATGTTTAGATATTTGCTGCATACTATACATATGAATTATTTTTACTGAACATTACATAATAAATACAATTGTGAAGTATAGAAGTTATTTCATCACGGTGAACACACTGGTTTAAAATTTCCCAGAACACTATCAATGCAACTTTTAACAGATGCATTTGCAATTTAGCTCTACCAGCCTATATATCTGGTAATAAAGACAATCTGTAGACTCCATAAACTATTCACTCACATGTATGAAAATATGATTTTCAACCAGATTCAAAATTATCCTTAAAGAGCCTGCCATATAATATTCTAAGTTTCCCTGTTTTTCCTTTTTTCTAATCTAACACATGCCGCTTATATCAGACACAAACAACATTACATTGATCATTCTATACACATACAGATTTATATTATTTAAAAATAAAACTTGTTTTGTACACCCCCTGACCTGCTTACATAGGCACAGTGAACCTCCCAATAGAAGCACTACATTTCGGTACAGGTTTTAACCCTTCACTAACCATCAAGCCAGAAGCAACTCAAAGCAGAGATCTACAGATCAGTGCCTTACTCCTCCTACTTCCTTCTACGGGAGACTACATATCCCATGATTCTTTCCTGCACAAACTGCCATCACTGATTGTTAAATTCTATTAAAATGTATTAGCTGATTGGCCAAAACAAATTATGAATATTATGCAAATTTCAGCAGGAATTTTCAGGGTTGTCAACTCACAAAACCTGCTGCTTGCAAATTCCATTGATTTTGCAAACATCAGGGTGAGCTTATGTTGAGTTTGGTATTTTTTCATGCAAAAAAAAAAAATTTGCATACACTACTGATTCTTCTGTATCCGATGCATTCATAATCCAGAAAATTTAGATATACCTTTAAAGAAACTGAGAATTAGATTGCATGTTACATATATTTTAAAACATTTTTTTTTTTTTGTAGATTATTCACCTGTAGCTGACCTTAAAAAAAAAGTTTTTACTGTTGTTACATTTGATCACGTTAGTATCAGTAAATAGACGAAATGCTAAGAAAAATCACTTGTTAAACCGAACAAGTGATATCATATCTGCAACTGCACATTGGTATGGTTGGCACATTCAACCCACTGCATTTTTTAGTAAGAGCATTACTGGATTTTACAATGATAAGTAAACAGATTCTCCTGCTTGTATTTTAGTCACCTTATGATAGCCACCTTAGTGATATTGAAGTAGCAACCTTGTGAATGTAGGTGAATACCATTAATATAATTATATAGCATCATATAAACTTCTGTGTTAAATAATTATCTTTGTAACTGCTTTCCATGCATATCAATTGAGGTAACTTTCACATTACCGGACAACAAGACATTATGTTGTGCTTATCTGTATCTTAAGATTGTGCAGTATTTATCAGTTGATGTTCTAATGTTCATATGACACAGTGTTTCCTACCACACACAGTTACGGTTGTACACGTACAAAAAACTATATTGCAGGTCAGCATTCAAGTCATTAATACTTTTTTATTATAGATACAGTGGGGCAACCATATGTTTCATATGTAGCCCTAATAAATAAATCAAAGTCTGATCTTAAGTGCTTAGGCTAGACTAGCAAACACCACAATGAGAGACAGAGGGGGGATTTACTAAGCATCTCAATTGAGTTCCTTAATCTACTATGCCCTGAAGAGAAGATGCTTAGTTAATTTCCCCAAGAGATGAAGCTTGTGGTCTTCACAATTGTTGCAAAGCTATATCTGCTTGGTGCGGCTCTTATTTCTAATGTCCCTTTTCTAAACCCACAGGGGATTGGAATTACCTGGACTGTTTTGTCCACAGGAAAACTACCATATCTGTTTAGCTTGAAGCTTTAAAAAAGTAAGAGCAAGTGCTCTTGGACCATACACAGTGGCCTACACCGTTTGCTTCCTTAATCAGTGTTTCTAAGTATTTATTTAATTTGCTGCATACAGCTACTTATATTTTGATTGTTCCGCTGAATAAATCTACTTTACTTTCAATAACTTGTGTGACATCAGAAATGCATTGTTAGATAGCTCCCAAGTGATAAGGGTCATATTTAATATGATATTCCAGGCAATCCAGAGCATCCTAGATATTAAATAGTACAGAGAATATGCTACTTTTACCCTTTGACTTGCTTGATTACATATTAACACAACTTATTTTAGGTGAATGGGAACATTTTCCATCAAGTAAATGAAACGGTAATAGCACTTCTTATGAGTTCAGCTATGCTATTTTTTATTTGTGCTGGCAGCAGCAGAGGATGGTCTTTTCTGACTGCATAGTTGCAGTCAATGGTTGGATTGACCTTTGATATGAGGTTTTCATCAACCGGTCATAGAAAAAGTTAAAATAACACAAGGGACTATATGTGCCAGTTTTCCCTTAAGCACAGCTGCTTATCGCGTCCTATCTGTGCCTGTCTGGGGGCATGGTCAGCTCTCCCGAGAAGCTGGACTAAAAAAGGTCTCACCTGGAAAAACTCAGATTCAGACGGAGCATGCTTAGTAAAAGGGGATGGAGCCATGATTGCTGAAGCAGTCACTGGGTCTATGGGGGAAGGTGCAATACAGCTGTTACCTCTGTATATACTATGGGCTGAGCTAGTGACATCATAGGCAGGTACAGTGACATCATTGCCCAGCCTGCTTCCTAGCTCCATGATGGTCCAGCCCCCAGGCAGAGCTGACTATGTGTTCTGAAAAGTCCCAGTAAGAAAACATAATATCTTACATTTATTTTATATTGCATACTGTATTTAATAGTCTGTCAAACAAACAAACATATGAGCTTTACTATTAAATGCATTACCGTGCTCATTAATGTCAGATGCCAAATCTTCTCAACATCTTTTAGCTTTTAAAAAAATTATGACACATTTACAAAAGCTACTGCATTTTATAAATTACCTTTATGCCCTTTGTTCTTAAACATGCTAAACATGCTTTATTCACCTGTGATTAAATATGAAAGGAAGAATTTGTTCTCAAAATGGTTATATTAAAAAGTTATCCTCTCTTCGACTTCATTCTGAACATGCAGAACACTGTGCACTGGCCAAGGGTGCATTTGATTTGTACTTGCCATCTATATTTACAAGAGGTTAATAAAGTATTACTATGATAGAATCCTTGTATTTTGCTCCAAGGAACCAAAGAAACATGGATCAGCCATGTGTCTTGACGACAGTATCTATAGTTTCCATTAAAAGATGCCCTGAGATAGATTTTGTATCCGCCTTGCTATTTTTAGTGGTAATAAACTACAATAAAAAAGTGGTCGTGACCGGAAAAAAAAAATGGTTTCAGTCTCCAAAAATAGTTATACACTGAATAATTGCACTAACCATGCCAAAGGTGCAAACATACTACTTCAGACTAAAATATTGTATATGTGTTTTCTCCTAAAGCTTATAGGTTTGCAAACTTTATACTCATACAAGATAAATGTTTGTCTTCTTGCTTTATCTTTTTAGCTTCATAAAGTGAATTATATATAGTTTGCTGAATATTTTATTTAATCTTGTATCAGGTTTATTTTATTACCCTAAAAAAGCTATACACATTCTATAATGAAGTGTTTAAAGCTTACAATTAACTCTTCGTGCCACTTTATTTTTTAAAAATACACATTACCGTAGTACCATTGGATTAATTGAAACACTAAACAAACATACACAGTAGTTTTGTAACATAATTATTTAAAAAATGAATGCCCAGAGACTTCTGTTTTTCAGTGTAATGTCTTCATATGTTCCCTTAATTAAAGGATCTCAATAAAGATTTTTTTTTTAAAGAGAGTGAGAGATGAGCATATTATAAAAAAAAATTAACTTATGTATAAACTAAGTCTTCCCTATGACTCAATTTGAAGCTCCAATTAAGGGGGGGGGGGGTGTTGCACTGGAGGAATGCACTGCTTGATCAGAGATTCAAATGATGTCACAATATATACAAATAAGAAAATAAAATGCAAAATTCTGTAATTTTGTAATTAAATATTTTCAGAGAAACCAATATGCATATCAGATGTGTTTAGAACTATACAATGAAGCGTTCCTTTTCAAAATTGAAGTAATAATTAAGGGTTTCCTGTAGGAAATAGCACTTTCATTGAGAAAGAGTATTAGCTTTACCAAGGCCCGGGATCTACCTTTTTGGAGACCCTGGGCAATGACGTGGGGGAGCCCCTACGAGTGAGTGCGCATGGTATGCACCCTATCCATTTTTCTCTTTACTGTGCATGTATGTCGCTCTCTATCATTTCCCCATGACAGACATTTTTACAGCATTTTTTTACAACAAATATTACTTGTTTATTAAATGCATTTGATAGTGAGCCTTATTATTTATATTTTCTATGGGAGGACAGTGAGCAGATGTTACATAAACACATATCATGTTCACTTGTATCACACAGAGTATTTATGAGAGTTAAAGGGCCACTGCACAATAAGAACAGAAATTGTTTGAAATAAAACAAGTCTGACTAAGAGCATGAATAATCAGGAAAAAAGTCATACTAGTTTTTAATTAGAAAAAATAACTTTTGAAAAATGTTTGTAATTTACATTTATTGCTGTGTACTATATGTCTGGGCTATATGTCAGAAGGTAGGCAGTCAGGCAGACACTTTATGATCACTTAGTCCACACACACATGAAGGTGTGAGGCTACTCGTGGGGATATGGCTCTGTTTTTTGTGCTTAGACTTTGTTTTTTAAATTAAAATCAGGTGCCCTTAACTTTGAAGCGTCTGTAGGCATCTACATATGCAGCTTATTCATATAGTCGGCCATGGCTTTATCTAATATAAATCACTAGTCATTAACTGTCATTTATCAAATATCTTGCAATTCAAGTAAACATTAAGTGCAGAATGAGCTTTCTTTTATTGTGAGGCTGAAGTATTTTCTCATACATATTGTTAAATTAACTTTATTATAGTCTGAAATTCTCTATCATATTTAAGAGAGCAAATTTTGATCAACACAAAATGTAAAAGTAAAGATGTAATACTCCACTCTTAAGCTCTTTTATGAAGGACTTTCTCTTCACTTGTCCATTTTGAATTTTGGTGCAGTTGCCGAATATTAAAATATAAAAAAAATATGCATTTGAAGAACTACACTTGAAATCAGATATTTTTTTTTTATAATCTGAAAAAACAGCCTCTAATTTATTACGTTTTATATACAGGGTCGTGTCACATTATTATTTCCATCACCTACTTTTGAAGTCAGCAGTGCATAGCCAATGAAATATTACCCTTAATGAGCTGGGTGGGTATATAAGATGGCATGTAGGTATTTTGCAAACATATCAACCATTGCTGTCATCGGTAAAATGTCCAATTTATCCCACTTTGAATATGGGATGGTAATTGGCTTTCAAGCCAAAGGTGTCAGTATTTCTAAAACAGGGCAGTTTGTGAACTGTTCACGTGCGGGTATGGCTAAAGGGTACCGTGACTGGACAAACGTCACCATCACATATAATAGTCGTAATTGCGAGTTGTCGTCATGCGTTCATCGCAAAGCCCATAAAGTAGTGGGGGGGGGGGGGGAGGCTTGCAGTGAACACCGAAGTCACACAATGAGTGATGTAAAGAGATTGAAGAAGATAACAGAATGGGTAAATCAAAAGATCTCTTCAAGAAAATCTTCAAGATCTCAAAGTTAACTTTCATGCCAAAGTCAGCGTGTTAAGAGACAAAAATGGTAGAGACTTAAGTCAGAATCAGTATTGCTGGAAGAAATTTCAACAACCTCAGATAAACTGATGATACTGCTTTGATGGCTGAAAGTGAGGAGGAACTTAAGGACCTAATGATTACGGTAACATACGGATGTGAGACGCCTTTGAATTGTGGTGTTGGCAAAAAGTCCCTTGGACTGCAAGAATATCCAATAAATCAGTACTTCAGGAAATCAAGATAAACTGTTCACTAGAAGCTATGATCATGAGGCTGAAGCTTAAATATTTTGGGCATACCATGAGACGATGGGATTCCCTAGAGAAGACTCTGATGCTGGGGAAGATTGAAGGCACAAGAAGAAGGGGACGACAGAAGCAGAGATGGATAAATGAGGTCACTGAAGCAATGAACATGGAGCTCAGAGGGCCAGTGACTGAGAGATGTACCGTGCGTGCAGCAGTACATAAGGTAATGGAGAGTCAGCAACAACAAATCTTATGAAAACCTGCCAACTCCACAATGGCCAACATTATTTTTATACAGGAAGAATTAACCATCATGGGAAAATCACAGTGATTATGACATTTATTTACATGTATAGAGAAATAAAAATACACAGTTGCAGAAATATGTTTAAAGAGTTGCAGTGCAATGTGTACCAATTCCTTTGGCAAATTATGATTTATGCTTTTATTAGAAAGCTAATTATAATTTCAACTTTCAAATTAGCTGTATCAAATTATTTAGTAGTATTCATGTATTTGGACACAGTTCAAAGAAATAATTATTGTTAGATAGGACTAACTATATATTTTCAGTCACAATGTACAGTATAAATAAAGTTTTACTCTTCATAGATTAAAATCCTAGGAGTAGGGTAAAGCAAAATAACCACTGATCATTTTATTATGTTAGAATTATGTAAACTTTTAGAAAAATATACATATAAATGTTTTTACAGTATTATCCCTAATTGTTCAGAATACTACAATGCTCTATGGCATAATGGCATGTGGAATATTATATCTGAATTTAACTTCAGTCATGACAATGGTAATATCAGAAGTTATCATGTTAAATAAGCTAACAGACTAACAAATTCAGTGATGTCATAGAGTATCTAGCATGTTATAAGTTATGTTATTGACCTGAAGTCATAAGCCATGTCATATGAATGGTCACATCAGTAAACCGTTTCAGTCTAGGGAGGACATTAACAATGCATATGTTCTAATTTCCAAATTTCCTCTTGTTTTGTATTCACAGACATATCTTATTTTGAATTCTTTAAGTGTGCTTTTCATATTTTAATCCAACTCAACTAGGCATTCACTATTTTAAGATATTTTAATAGAAAATGCAAATAACAGAGAAGGTATATGCTGTGGCTCACTACACAACTACAAATATTTCCTATGGAGTTTTATGAAATAATTCATAGTAAATAATAATCATTTTTATACATTTTCTACATTTTCTAAATATTTTGGTTACAAAATAGAAAAACATAAATCACAGTATAAAGTTAGTGGAATGCCGTTAAATTAGGCATCCTTTACTTACTCTTTTACAAAAGCTATTTTAATGTGTTCAAACTTTACAATGTTTTGGACATTTGTTTAAAAGAAATGTAAATAAATTTATGTTTTTTTCAAGTAAAACAAAAGATGGATTAATGCATCACTTTTACATCAATATTCCACATTCCAAAATTATTATCAATTCTATAGATATATTGATTTGGATATTTAAACTATCTTCAGAACATAGGGACCAATTAATATGCATATGTTTTCCTATAATTTATATTCTAGAGGGGTTGATTATTAATGGTATAGACAAAAGGAGAGAAGATCATTATATAGGCCTCCATTGTATGTTCCCTGCAATACCCCATTAAACCGCTACTCGAATCTCCTGGAGCTTTACCTCTGTAAGTTAATGATTGTCACCTATATCCCCTTACAACATACCTCCATTAATATCAACACCCAATGACAAACTGCATCCAGCATACTCCCCACACACACACAACATCTGCCACCTACTCCATACCATTACCCTTGCACACTACATATTTAGATAATACATATTAATACACATACCACATAATTATTTTATGTAAACATACCTACATAAAACATATTTTATTTTATACACGTGAGTAGGCGGTGATTGTGTGTGTCAGTGTATTTTTCATTGTTACTCATCTGGGACATAAACATACATTACATTTATATTAAAATCTTATATGTGTACAAAGATCATAACTTTGCATACATGTCATTTGTTAAGACTGAATGTGGATACATCATGTAAATGGTACTATTTAAAGGGATATCTAAGTGAGCTGGACTAAAACATTTCTGCACTATGTAGGCAAAATGCAGCCTATGTGTATGCAGCACATAAAACATTTTATTTTTATTAATATCTAAAAATCCCTCTAATGATTATGTTGACACCCCCAGGGGGTGTCTACACAACTTTCTGGTGCCCCCCCCCCCCCCCAATCAGCATGCAGCACCTGGGGAGCAATATGAACCAACTATTTACCTGCTGTTGCTTGTTCAGCCAATCTCCTACAGCTTCCTATTTGCAGCTTCCTGTCACATGTCAGTGATACACTACATTTCACAGGTTCCTTTGCCTACATATCCCCATGCTGCTTTGCACCACAGCCAATAGGAGAGGGGTGTTGTCACTGCAGGGATATGACTCATCCTTGCTTCCTGGTTATGCTGTGTGGTGTTGCCATAGCAACTAACATAGTGTTATGTCTGCAATCTTTCTCTAACCGGATTGGCCAAAACAAATTGGATGGATTTAAACTGTCAGAAATTACAATAGATTTTGCTAACTTCAAGGTAAGTGTTTAAATGTTTATTTTTATATTTTTTCATGCAAACATTTTTTTTCATACACTTCTGTTTTTCCTCCAACAAATGCATTCATAATCCAGGAAACAGATATCCCTTTAAGTGAAAGTGTATTCCTATCTGTATTCTGTGGTGCTTTACCAGTGTAGTTGGGTGTATTTTCTTAAATAGGGCTTGTAATGTTATAATTGGAGGAAATATATGAAAAAAACATCCATTGGATTCTAATGTGAGGATGTATAAGTCTTAGGTGGGTGTGCAGCTTCTCTCGTGGACAACACAGTTCCCCAGTGTGTGCATTCACTAGATAGAAAACAACAAGGTTGGGGGAGAAATGGGTGTAGGAGCCAAAGAAAATCTGGTGGGGATACCTCATATAGCATAAAAATACCACACAACTGCTTCTCTACACAAACACACACATTGAAAAATCTGGGTGGGATTTGTCCCCTCGTCCGCCCTAGTTCCTACACCCATGCAGGGAGACATAGTGCACCAATCCCTAGTGCAGGTGACCATGTTTTAACAGTCTCTTTTCCCACGTAAGTATCAATAGATAAAGGTGCAACCCTTAACTTGGATAACCTCAAGCGATGAGGTATTGTCAGCTCTTCCCAGTCTGTAACTGTTGTATGATTGGTACTCCTTAATACTGTTGTTCCATTTTTCCAAGGATTCACAATGCTGAGTGGGAGTGTGTATTATGTGAACCGTAATAACCTTAATCACTATATATCCCAATGTTGGTATTGTTTCTATCAGCCCTATTAAATTAGCTCAACGTGTAAAATCGTAGCCTGTAACGTAGCCCACAAGACTTACTGCTATTAAATTAGACACGTAAAGCAACCCGTCAACTTGCGGGGTAAGGGCGATAAAACCTAACAGGAAACAGGAAGTGGAAATTTGAACTGCGCGCCCGCAAATCCTTCGATCTGTCAAGCCTGCAGATATTACGTTTCTAATCGTGCTATTAAATTGCAACAAATTCACTGGCGATGAGCAGGCAAACCCTCAATTCCGACTACTCTCGATGAACGCTGCATGTACTTAGCTGTAATGAGCGTCAAAGGCGCTCATCGTGAGGCCCGCCGGAGTTAGGCTGCAATGAGTGCGGAAGGTTCTCATTGCAGGCCTTGCGATGACTCTCCCTAATGTTAATAAGGTGGTGGGAAAAAGACCCCCGGATGCATGAGATACATTGGATTTAATAATAAATAAAATAATAAATAATAACAAAATAACAATAGTAATAATACATTACTGAATTGTTACACTGCCATCTATTGGCACTAAGGAGTCATAACAATAACTTATTAGAGCGCCATCATTTGGATGTGAAAATACAAGTTGCATTCTTACAGCGCCATCATGTAAGGGTAAATTACAACAGTACAAATAATTTTTGTAGCGCCATCTATTGGATTTAAAGGTGTAAGGAGTCATAACAATAAATTACAGAGACATCTGGTGGATGTGGAAATAAAAGTTGCTTTCTTATAGCGCCATCTGTTGGATGTAGGAGTAAATGACAATAGTGCAAATAATTTTTGTAGCGCCATCTATTGGATATAAAGGTGTATAATACCAAGAAGACCCATTCTTCCAACGCCACTTATTGGAGATGAGGACGTAAAGTAGAGGGGAGAGAGGCTTGCACTCATTTCAGGGCTCATGATGACCTCATTGCGAGGCTTGCAATGTGCGCCGAAGGTGCTCAGTGAGAAGCATGAAAGTGGCGGGTTGGCCAAAGCCTGCAATGACGGAGGAGAGGCTCACAATGAATGTCGAAGATGCTCATTGCAAGGACCGCAATGAGTGAGGCCCGCAAGTAAGAGGGCCTTGCATTGTGTGGCATGCAGCATTGCCAGTCTTAAAATGTTATTGCCATCATTTTTGACGGGCAAGTCGCTAGTAAACACATATTTACTAGCGACTTGCCCGTCAAAAATGACGGAAATTAAATTGTAAGCCAGACCATGCTGTTTGCCACACAATGAGCAACTTCTGCGGTCATCGCTGAGTCAAAAGGCGTTCATCGCGCGCCACGTAAAGTAGAGTAGGGGAGAGGCTCGCAATGAGTGCCGAAGATGCTCAGTACGAAGCATGAAAGTGGCGGATTGGCCAAACCCTGCAATGACGGAGGAGAAGCTTTCAATGAGCGTCGAAGACATGCAAGTTTTGTGCTTAGGAATGCCATGTGTCTCTTTCAGGCATCTCCCCCCTGTCTTCCCTGTGTCTCTGCTAAATGTTTGTGTGTCGCGCGCTGTCTGGCGTTTGTTTTATTTTCAAAGTTCTGCTCGTCTGGCGTTGTTGGTGTTAGTGTCTTTGCCATTGTGTATTTCCTAAGTCTCGCGTCCCTGGCGCTGTTCGTGTAAGTGTTACTGTCTTTGCCGTCGTATATTTTCTAAGTCCCGCGTGCCTGGCTTTGCTCAGCCTCATTTTCATCCAGTTTCAGAATTATTTACATTTTTCGTCTGCCATTTTTTTTCTCGCTTAGCTGATTTTCGAGTGACGAAACACGTCAAATAAGGCTCAAAATTGCTTGAAACCTCACTCCCATGCTTCCTACCTCTCCCCCTGTGCTGTGTGTGTGTTTTTTTTTAAATTATTTTTCTTGTTTTTCAGGGTTTTCAATTTCCGCGGTTCGGCCCTTAAATTTGTATTTTTCTGAGGTCGTATTTTGTTGGTGTAAGTGTTATTGTCTTTGCCGTCATATATTTTCTAAGTCCCACGTGCCTGGCTTTGCTCAGCCTCGTTTTCATCCAGTTTCAGATTTTTTTTACCTTTTTGGTCCGCCATTTTTTTTCTCGCTTAGACGATTTTCAAGTGACGAAACACGTCAAATAAGGCTCAAAATCGTTTGCAACCTCACTCCCAGGCTTCCTGGCTTTCCAGCTGAGTGTTTTTCGATTCCTGTAGGTCGGTAGTTCAATTTGTATTTTTCCAAAGTCGTATTTTTTTTTTCTGAGCTTGCATGTGTGACGGTGCCGCTGGCTGTAATGAGCACATTCGCGCACATTGCAGCCTAAGTGCTGTGCGGCTGCTTAAGTGCTCATTTCAGCCTAAGTCCTGTGTGCTTTAATGCCTCATCTGCTCGCTTCGATTCGCAAGGCGAGCAGGGCAATGAGCGCCTTCGGAGCTCATTGCCTAAGCCCTGCAAGCTCAGAATGCTTCAATGCCTCAACTGCTTGCATCGTTTTGCAAGGCTCGCAGGGCAATGAGCGCCGCCTAAGTCCTGCGAGCTCGGAAGGCTTCAATGCCTCAATGGCTCGCCTCGCTTCACGAGGCTCCTAGTTGCAGCCCTCTTGGCTGCAAACGACTCACCTCGCTTTGCGAGGCTCGCAAGCGGGACAACAAATCTCAGTTTGACAATTATAATATGTGATTGTCAGTTCAATGTCTTGATTCTTATGATTATTTCAAAAATCACATTGACATGTCTATTTGTTGTTGTTGATTTGTATTTCAGTCCTGTCCGGCTTTCCATGACCTTATGGACCGTGGCATGCCAGATACATCTATTAACCACTGCCCCCTGAGCTCCATCATGCTCTTTTTCATTGCTTCAATGATCTCATCTATCCATCTCCGCCTCCCCCTTCTTTGTGTGCCTTCAATCGTTCCCAACTTCAGAGTCTTCTCTAGGGAATCCTGTCTATATAATCAGAATCCTGAATTGCCAATTATGAAAGTGCTTAAATAGCTACTCAAATTGATATGTGTGTGTTTGGTGTTACATCCAATAATGTTATGCCAAGATATTATTAACACCAATTCAGGGAGGGCCTCCCATTAGCTGAACTCCCTTGCTGGCTGTTGCCTTTATGAAATGGCTATTAATCTCCTCCTATGTGACCTATTTAAAATGGGACTGTGACTCTAAATTCCGATTAAAGGTATCTGGTAAGCATAGGGTGATCAGCATGGGAAAATCAGAGCAAGTATCTGAAGCTAAGGAAGTTAAGGAGTCCACAAACCTGAGGGACATGTTGTGACATAGCCACCTGGAAATAAAAAGGAAACATCAATCCAGTTGGCTAAATAGTACCACAGGATGTTACAAATGTTTACAATGCAAAGATTGCAAGTATGTCAAAACCACTAAGTATTTTCTGGCTTTTGAGTAAAATAAGAACTTAAAATTAAACAATTGTTAAGCTGTAAGTCAGAGGGGGTGGTGTACCTGATGCTTTGCAAATGTGGTATGAGGTACTTTTGGAAAAATGTGCAGGGAATTCGTAAGAAGGGTCCTGGAGCATGTTTATAGTATCACAAGTACATGTCAATAACAAACATAAAGGAGATTTGACTGTTATATCATTCATGGCTATTGACCGTATTCGCAAAAACATCAGAAGGGGTGATAGTGACAAGGAACTCCTTAAAAAGGTTGCACAATGGATTTACACATTGAAAACCAAAAAACCAAGAGGCCTTAATAAAGGATTTACATTTTCCCCCTTCATATAACAATTTTATTATTTGGTCTATCACAAATTCAGTGGTTCTGTATTTACATCTAAACTGATAATACAAAAATATGATGAATACTTTGTAAACATTCTGATTTTATCACTATATCAGGTTTTACAATACAGACATTAGATACTTCTCTATTTTACATTTGTCTAATGAGACTTGATATATATGTGGAATAGGTGGACTGTGGCCAACCTTATTGTGATTTAATACACTTAGTGCCACTGTGGTTTTGTGATCCAACATATTTGGTGCTACTACAATAGATGATTTGTGCCTTTTCAACATATCAAATATGATGTATACAATGGGTTAGTTGGTGTGAATTATGATCAAAGAGCAGGTCCATTTGGAGCTGCAATGAGAAAATTATATTAATAAAAGAAATTCAGAGATCAAAAAATGTGATCACATATATAGTTGTGAGCGTATGAGTCGTTGCTCACGCTTGCGGGCTCGCGTAGCGAGCCCGCAAGAAACTGCGTCCCTCGCAAAGCGAGGGACGCAGTTCGCCGCAAATGCGGGTCCTCGCAAAGCGAGGGCCCGCATTTGCGGTTGTGGAGGCTCAACGTCGGCTGTGTTAACACACACATACACACACACGACTTTTTTAACAGAATAAACCCAACCGCCCAGCCAACAAAAACCAAACAACGTCCCCGCAAATGCGGATCCTCGCGAAGCGAGGGTCCGCATTTGCGGTGGTGGGAGCATCCCAACATCGGCTGTGTTAACACACACATACACACACACACAACTTCATAACAAAAAAAAACTCAAAGTCGCCTCACACCCGCTTACACCCAGACACACAGACGCAAGACTTAACAAAAAAACAGTAAAAAAGGCCCTTCACACGCTCTTAACACACATACGCACGACTTAGAAACAAATACACTGCGTCGTACACGTAAAAGCTAACTGCGTATATCGCAAAAAAATACGGCAACATCGCAACAAAATACGGCCGCATCGGAAAAAAATACGGCCGCGAAAGACCCATTCCAACCGCCGCGCATCAAAACATCACAAACACAAGAAATAAACACAACAAACACATAAAAAGCTTACTTACAGCACGGGGGGGCATCCGGCACCTCCAAAAGTTCATTTACACGTCCATTTAAGTCAAAACAAAGAGTTTAAACGACCGAAAATCGGCTAAGCGAGAGAAAAAATGGCCGCCGAACAAAACGAAAACGAGGCTCCAGACGTAACTACACTACACTTACTCGCAATAATGAAACACATACTATGCGGAACGGATCACACTCATATTAAACACCATTTTAACCACTACTACGCACAAAATGGCGGATGGAACGCAAATTGTAAGCTGGAACGCAAATAGCGCATGCGTATTACGTTCTAACAGTCTAACTTTCCAGAATGTTCTACAAGTTTATAAATACTGTCTATTTGACAGAGAAAAATACATTTCTCCTCAGGTGATGAACAGAGTGACTTCGGAGATAACTGCTGCTAAAACTTGAGAAGATAATTCTTTCCTAATTTACTACTTTACATTGTGCAAATTACAACTGAGAGGTAAGCTATAATATATTACTTATTTTCAAGACAGGACATCAAAAAAAATAATTAAAGAAGACAAAGAGGTTTATGTATACTGACAAGTGACACGCACATATATGCGTATAATGTATACTGACATGTGACACGCACATTTATGCGTATAATGTATACTGACAAGTGACACGCACATTTATGCGTATAATGTATACTGACAAGTGACACGCACATTTATGCGTATAATGTATACTGACAAGTGACACGCACATATATGCGTATAATGTATACTTACATGTGACACGCACATTTATGCGTATAATGTATACTGACAAGTGACACGCACATTTATGCGTATAATGTATACTGACAAGTGACACGCACATTTATGTGTATAATGTATAGTGACATGTCACACGCACATTTAGGCGTATAATGTATACTGACAAGTGACATGCACATTTATGTGTATTGCCCCTGCAACAAACTAATTAAACAACTACATTTAAATTACATTACAAAAAAATAAGTTGGGACTATTAAAATACTATTAAAATATGAGTCATGTATACTGATATGTGACACGCACATATATGTGTATCATCTATAGTCACATGTCACACACACATTTATGTATGTTGGCCAAAAATAAAAATAAGGTTAATTTAACAATTAAAATATGATTCATGTATAGTGATATGTCACACGCACACAAAAAAATTACTTTCAACTATGGAAATGTGCTTCATGTATGTGACATATATGTGTGTAGACCCCACCAAAAAATAATGTTAATTCAAATTAATTACAGAAGTATATTTCAATGAAATTAATTTACTGAAATTTAATAGATCACCTAAAACTCAATCTTTCTACTTTTTTTAATATTCAAACAGACTCTGCATCAACAGCGTCTCTCAACAATTTGCACTGTGCACTGTGAAGCACAATCCCTTTTAAAGAACACCAACAAAGAACAAGAGGTAAGATACAAAAATACTTTAAATGCTGAAAAGGCCATGGTTTGTTAAATACAAATAAAAAATTCTATAATTCACTATTTCACTTTATTTTTCAAACAGACACTACAAGAAGACCGGCGGATTAAGATTGGCAGGAGGGGACCCTCTGTCATTCCACACTTCAATCAAGGTAAAGTATTAAGTATAAAAAAGAACCGAACCATGAGCCTTATTCAATTCTGAGTTGGCTAATTGAATAGGGCTTTATATAAGCACATAATAGGTCTTCACTAACTAAAAACTTCTGTCCAAAAATTTTTTATGTGCTTATATAGAGCCCTATTCAATTGGTCAAAACGCAATTGATTCAGGACCTAAATATGTTTAATGGCCGAGGGCCTCATTCAAATGTGATTTGACCATTTCAATAGGGCTCTATATAAGCACATTTGGCTCAATTTAACTAAAAACTTCTGTTCAAAAATATGCTCTGTGCTTATATAGAGCCCTATTGAAAAACAAAATTCAATGAGGCCCTCACAATATAACAAATCCAGCAAACAAAGGCCCTCATTCAATTGATATTTTGGACAATTCAATAGGGCTCCAAATAAGCACATTTAGAACCCTATTGAATTGGCCAAACTGCAATTGAATGAGGGCCAAAGTATGCAACATATGGTACACACAAACTGGTACACACAAAACAGGATTGTAACAAACACATAGCAAACTAAATTTATATTCTTTTTGTTTAACAACCTATAACCATTAGAAAAAACAATACATAAGTATAACAAAAGTGGTGCCCATCAAACAGGATTGTACGAAAACTCACACAAACACATAGCAAACTACATTTAAATTCTTATTTTAATGTTTAACAACCTATAAGCCTTAGAAAGAAGCCTAAATAAGCATACCAACATTGGTGCCCACCAAACAGGATTGTATGAAAACTCACACAAACACATAACAAACTACATTTACATTCTTATTTTATGTTTAACAACCTATTAGCATTACAAAACTACATTAATAAGCATACCAACAGTGCTGCGCATCAAACAGGATTGTATGAAAACTCACACAAACACATAGCAAACTACATTTAGATGTTTATTTAATGTTTAACAACCTATAAGCCTTAGAAAGAAGCCTAAATAAGCATACCAACATTGGTGCCCACCAAACAGGATTGTATGAAAACTCACACAAACACATAGCAAACTACATTTAGATTCTTATTTTATGTTTAACAACCTATTAGCATTACAAAACTACATTAATAAGCATACCAACAGTGGTGCGCATCAAACAGGATTGTATGAAAACTCACACAAACACATAGCAAACTACATTTACATTCTTATTTAATGTTTAACAACCTATAAGCCTTAGAAAGAAGCCTAAATAAGCATACCAACATTGGTGCCCACCAAACAGGATTGTATGAAAACTCACACAAACACATAGCAAACTATATTTTGATTCTTATTTTATGTTTAACAACCTATTAGCATTACAAAACAACATTAATAAGCATACCATCAGCGGTGCGCATCAAACAGGATTGTATGAAAACT
The DNA here is from genome assembly GCA_027410445.1 of Discoglossus pictus. Classification (NCBI taxonomy): domain Eukaryota; kingdom Metazoa; phylum Chordata; class Amphibia; order Anura; family Alytidae; genus Discoglossus; species Discoglossus pictus. The sequence goes on along the minus strand of CM050163.1, from coordinate 316,295,841 downwards.
CACACAAACACATAGCAAACTACTTTTACATTCTTATTTTATGTTTAACAACCTATAAGCCTTAGAAAGAAGCCTAAATAAGCATACCAACAGTGGTGCGCACCAAACAGGATTGTATGAAAACTCACACAAACACATACCAAAGTACATTTAGATACTTATTTTATGTTTAACAATCTATAAGCCTTAGAAAAAGGCCTAAATAAGCATACCAAAAGTGGTGGACACCAAACGGGATTGTAGAAAAACAAAGAAATAATGTCATTTTTTACTTCATACAAATACATTAAAATAATATTACATTTTCATTTTTATTTTATATCAGATACTGCGTCAAGAACATCGGACCAGGAGTTTCAACTGAGGACCACACCAGCGGACGAGGACTTTCAACAGAGGACCAGACCATTGGACGAGGACTTTCAACAGAGGACTACACCATCGGACGAGGACTTTCAACAGAGGACCAGACGATTGGACGAGGACTTTCAACACAGGACCAGACCATCAGACGAAGGCTTTCAACACAGGACCAACAAAGATTCTGCTTCAAATCAAACTTCAACCAAGGTACAGTATAACAAGTAAAAAAAGAGAAAAATTAATTAATATTCTTCTTTAATGTTTAACCACCTATAAGCCTTAGAAAATAGCCTACAGAAGCATACCAAAATTGTGGCGCACCAAAAAAGATTGTAGAAAAACACAGAAATAATGCCATTTTTTCATTCATACAAAGACATTCAAATAACATAACATTTTCATTTTTATTTTATAACAGATACTGCGTCAAGAACATCGGAACAGGAGTTGGAACTGAGGACCACACCAGAGGACGAGGACTTTCAACAGAGGACTACACCATCGGACGAGGACTTTCAACACAGGACCAGACCATCGGACGAAGGCTTTCAACACAGGACCAACAAAGAATTTTGCTTGAAATCAAACTTCAACCAAGGTACAGTATAAAAAGTAATATCTATCATCTATCTCTAATTTGTCTTTTAGGGCCAATAATCTTTAACAATAAATACAAACTTCAATGTAAACTTAAAAAATAAATTGGCATAGTCCAAAAAAGTCTAAAAACACAGAATCTATACAATTTGTCATTGTAACATTCCAGTCCTAAACCCTAATTTAATTGCCATTTGACAAATTGAATAGTGCTGTAAATAAGGACATAACATCTTTTTGAAAATACCTTTTTAGTTACTGAAACACTTGCTTTTGGATACATGTTTAATAAATAAAAATTTCTTTAAATAATTATCTGATGGCCTTATTTAGACTTTTATTCAATTGACCGCATTGAAATTGATTAAGTATAAAATGTTAACACACTATTGATAACTATTTGTCATGAAAAACAACTTAACATCTCAAAATAAACTAATGGTACATTATTTTATTTTTACAGATTAACATGGCTGATAACGAGAGTAAACAAGAAAAGAAAAGACGCCAAGCTAGAGAACGACGACAGAGAGCAGACAGCCAGCAGACACCGGAGAAGAAGGAAATTCGACGAGAAAAAGAACGCAAAAGAATTGCAAGCAAAAGACTGTCACTTGCAGAAATTAAAGATATGTCAAAAAAAACAACAAAGAAAATAAAGCATTTACAACCTGTTGCTCAAACATCAGATGACATTTTACCAGAAAAAATACAAGAGATACCAAAAAAAGCAACAAAGAAAACAAAGCATTTAGAACCGTTTCATGAAACATTACATGACATTTTACCTCAAACAATACAACATATACCAAGAAAAGCAATGAAAAAAACAAAACATTTAGAACCTGTTGTTGAAACATTATATGACATTTCACCTGATGAATATGAAAGTCAAAATCCTATATGCTTTGCAAATTGTCCTCTACTCAAGTCTTTAGCAGTAGAGGTTCATAGTTGTGGGGACATGACTACTCAATGTCAGTTTTGTGAGGCTTATTATTTTAAACAGGAGAGACCCAGAGATGGACAATTTATTAGTTGTTGTCAAAAAGGCAAGTTCAAACTTCCAGAAAGGAAAGAATTTCCAATTTATTTACAAAATATTATGACTGAACCTACTTTTCCAAACTACAAAAATTTTAAGACAAACATAAGATCCTACAATAGTGCCATATCCTTTGCATCCATGGGGGCAACATTAGCTGCTAATGTACCAGGACATGGTCCTTACTGTTTTAAAGTCCAAGGACAAATTTATCATCGCACTTCCCATTTACATCCAGAGGAAGGAAATAAAAGAAAATTCGCTCAACTATATGTCCTAGATACAATGGAAGCTGTTGACCAACGTATGCAGATGGAAGAAAATAAAAAATGCTTACCCACTGTTTTCATAGAGCTAAATAACATTATGGACAACAATCCCTACAGTAAAGCGTATAAAAAATTGGCAGAAGTAGAAAATGAACAACTACTTCATTCACAAACACATCAATTACCAATGCCGAAGGTTAATATGGTGCTTAAAAGAGACAGACATACTGATAAACGTCGTTATAACTTGCCAACAACAAATGAGGTTGCAATGGTGTTTCACAATGATGAAGGAGAACCACCATTTCAAAGAGACATTCGAATATATCCTAGAAATGAGGACCAACCGTTTATTAATATGAGTATCTTAAGTCCAAATTTAGATCCAATGACATATCCCATCTTTTTCCCACACGGAGAAGCAGGTTGGCAACGAAAATTAACTCTTCCCAGTTACCCAAATGCTAAAGCCAGAATCCGAAATAATGTTTCTATGCTTGAATTTAAAGTAGCTCAAATTGCCATTCGCAATGTATTTAATCCAATTTTATGTGGTGGGAAACTAACACAACAATGGATTATTGATTCATATTTGCAAGTTGAGGCAAATAATTTAAACTTTATCAAATATCAACAAGATAAACTCTGTGTAGAACAATATTCTGGACTCATGGACTATGTTGCTGACGTGGCTACAAGCAGAGACATGACAGCTGGCAAAGCCATCATTTTACCATCTTCCTTTCAAGGATCTCCTCGGAATATGAGAGAAAGATACAATGATGCTATGGCTATTGTGACAAAATTTGGCAAACCCGATCTATTTGTGACATTTACATGTAATCCACAATGGCCAGAAATTACACTAAATCTACTTCTTGGACAAACTGCTTCAGATCGACCAGATTTAGTAGCCAGAGTTTTTAAGATTAAATTAAATGAATTAATACGTGACTTCACTATAAATCAGTTATTTGGCAAATGTCTTGCTTATGTATATACCATTGAATTTCAAAAAAGAGGCCTTCCACATGCACATCTTCTAATAATACTTCAAGAAAAAGATAAATTAGATACTTCAGACAAAGTGGATGCAGTCATTGTTGCTGAACTACCAGATCCAGAACTATATGGTAGACTATATGAGATTGTTACTCATCGCATGATTCATGGACCCTGTGGTGACCTTAATCCACAATCACCATGTATGGAAAATAATAAATGTTCCAAAGAATTTCCAAAAGATTATAGAGACAAAACCTATGCCAATTGTGATGGATATCCACTTTATAAAAGAAGAGAAGGAGATAGTGCCATTATTCGTGGAAAAAAAGTGGACAATAGATATGTAGTACCCTACAATCCACATTTACTCATGAAGTACAACGCCCACATCAACGTAGAAGCCTGCACTTCCATCAAATCCATTAAATATGTCTACAAATATATTTACAAAGGTTACGATGCAGCTACTGTAGTCGTCAAAAGTGCAGACAACCCTGAAAGTAGTGAGTTAGTACATGATGAACTTGCATCTCATGTAGATGCTCGCTATGTCAGTGCGCCAGAAGCTATGTGGCGGCTTTTAAAATTTGAAATGCATGATAGATCACATGCAGTATATAGGTTAGCAGTACATTTGCCACAACGACATTTAGTCTATTTCCATGCTGGAAATGAAATGAATGCATTGGCCCAAAGTGAAGATCGTCACACTACACTAACTGCATGGTTTGCATTAAATTCCACTGATGCTGAAGCAACACAATACTTATATATTGAAATTCCATATCACTATGTTTTTGTGAATGGATTATGGAGACCAAGAAAAACCAGAGGCAATAAAATTATTCCAAGAATTTACACAGTCAGTCCAAGAGATGTGGAACGTTTTTGCTTACGGATATTACTTTTAAATGTTCCTGGAGCACAAAGTTTTGAACACTTAAGAACTGTTAATGACATTGTATATGAATCCTTCCATTTAGCTGCAAGACATAGAAACTTACTCGCTGATGATACAGAGTGGGAAAGATGTTTAGAAGAAGCAGCACAATGTCAAATGCCACGACAGATGAGAGAACAATTTGCTTTTATTTGTATCTTCTCAAATGCTCCAAATGCATTAGCTTTGTGGGAGACTTTTAAAAGTAATATGGCTGAAGACTTTATGCGACGATACAATGAACCCATTGCACACTTAAAAGCGTTAATGGAAATCCAAGAAGTCTTTTTAACTCATGGATTAAGTTGTGCAAGTTTTAATTTGCCTGATCCAGGTCTTATAGATGACATTAACTTTGAAGACTATGACATTCAACTACAAGCAGAAAGAACAGAAGAAAGACTTGCAACTTTAAATACACTACAATTGCAAGCATTTCATGCCATTAAAAATGCTATAGATGATGACATGGTGACAGAGCGTTATTTCTATCTTGATGGACCTGGCGGATCAGGAAAAACATATTTGTACAATTTATTAATGAGTTCAGTACGAGCCCAAGGAAAAATAGCAATGGCGTTTGCCACTACTGGAATTGCTGCACTTTTATTAGAAGGTGGAAGAACTGTTCATAGTGGATTTAAACTGCCAGTGCCTATTTTAGAAAATTCTGTGTCAGATATTCGCATGACATCCTTACAAGCAAAGAAATTGAAGAAATGTAAATTAATTATAATAGATGAGGCCACAATGATGTCATGCTATGCTCTCCAATGTATTGACCGTTTGCTTCGTGAAGTCATGGAGAATACTTTTCCATTTGGTGGAAAGGTAATGTTGTTGGGTGGCGATTTCAGACAAACATTACCTGTCGTTGTACATGGAAATCGAACTGACATTATCGAAACATGTATAAAGTCAAGTATAGTATGGAAACATTTTACCCATCTTCAACTGCAACAAAATATGAGATCAGAAGGCCAAACTGATTTCAATGATTGGCTTATTAAAATTGGAGAAGGGAGAACAGAAAAAATACTACATTTACCTGATGACACTGTAGAGATCCCACCTCATATGATTTGTCAACAAGATATTATATCGGCTATATTTGAAGGGAGCATAAATAACGAAGAATATTCCGAGCTTGCCAACCAAGTCATACTGACGTGTAAAAATAAAGATGCATTAATCCTCAATAATGAAATCTTAAAAAAAATTTATGCACCACAAAGAAATTATCACAGTGCTGATTCTGTACTTGCTGATGACAATGAAAGTCAGGCTAACTTTTCAACTGAATTCATAAACTCTTTAACTCCTTCTGGAATGCCACCACATATTTTGCAGCTAAAGAAAGGTGCAATTATCATGTTACTGCGAAATATGAACCCCAAAAAAGGCCTATGCAATGGCACAAGATTAATTGTTCAACAATTAAAGGACCATTTTATAGATGCTGAAATTTTAACTGGGACCCATAAAGGAGAGAGAGTTTTCATACCAAGAATAGATTTAGCACCAAGTGAAAGTAGTCTCCCTTTTATACTTCAAAGAAGACAATTTCCCATTATTATGGCATTTGCCATGACCATTAATAAATCACAAGGTCAAACTTTCAAATCTGTGGGTATTTTCTTGGAAGAACCAGTTTTTGCACATGGTCAATTGTACGTTGCGTTGTCACGGTGCAAAAATCCACAGGCTATTAAAGTTTACATTGAAAACAATGAAAGTCAAGGTGATTTATTAGAAGATGGACGTATTTTTACTAAAAACATTGTCTACTATGAAGTACTATAACTTTGAAGGATACAAATTAACGATGCCAAGATTTTTTTAAAGCATTGCAAAATACATAACAATTGGTTGTTTAATTCAGTCATAATTAATGGAAGTCATGTTTATGAATGATTTGCCTCACAAAATACTTGCCTTGCATTGTTAGTAAAAATTATGTTAAAATGTTAAGTCACTATGTTAATGTTTCTAATGTTACAAGTTTAAAAAATATATTTTCAAGTTATTTCATTCAACAGATTACAAAGTGGATGTTAACAGGTCAAGCACCTTTTAAGTCACAATGTAAATATTGTCTGTTATCTTAAGATTACTACCTACATTAATGTTTATCGCCAGTTTATGTGCTCAGTAATAAATTACTTTAATTACGTACGTTTTAAGAAGAGTTTTACTGTATGCCTTCCTCTACATTCAATGTATATTCAAGTTAACAATTATTGTGATAGAAATTGAATTTTAATACTGATTAATTTAAATGTCAATTGTTTTTACATTCAAATGTTAATACTTTTAATAAAAAATTAGGTTACAAAATGTATTCACTATGTTCCTGTTGATAATGTTCAAAATTATACAAATGTTTTGTTAACTTCTAAACTTACATAAAAAATAAAGTTCAAGTTTAAAAATATATACTTTGATGGTTATTGCTTACATATAGTTTAAAATTCATGTTAAAATTCGCAACGTTTAAAGAAGGGTTTTTACTTTTTGCTTTCCTATTCATTCAATGTATATTAAAGTTAACAATTCTTCAGATACTAATTACATTTTAAAAAACCATTACATCAACATTTTACAAAAATACACGTTCATATTAAAATACTTATAAGTGTCAAAAATATATGTTAATAACTAAACAACTTGACAAACATATACATCACATTGCCGTCATTTTTTGACGGGCAAGTCGCTAGTCATCTATAAAGGGAAGACTATATTATTCCATTCTACCATTATAATCCCACCACTCTAATATTTACAAGACACAGACCAGGATCTACAGTATTTATTTATATGGTTGGACTAATAATGTTCCATTAATATATGCAATTCCATGTTATATAGTTACAAATTCACTAGAACCCCATTCAAACAGGTATTCATGATATTTCAATATTTGGTCCCACTCACATTTAGGATTGTCATTATAACTCTAGACAAATATCATTATATGTCTAGTTAACAAGGATACACATAGAGGATATATATCCAACAGGACTATTTATAGAATAATTTGACACCACATGACACCTGTTTGATATAAATTTTTATTTAAAACATATATATATATATATATATATATATTTGTATTCTATTGGATAATCTATATATTCCTTTATGGATTATATGCACACACCTAAGTATTCTCTCTAGTTGATACTTACCATGACTATTACTAATTCTTACGTGTCAGAATTACTTACCTGTCTTTTCTTTGTAAAATACAAGATTTTGCTTCCTAATCTTTTGCTCTCTGATTATATTCAGCAAAACCTTTCTTTTTAATTGTACATTATTTCATTGTTTTTAACATCACTATGGCAACACAAATGCTTAAATACTGAGGCCAGCAGGACTATTGGTAACCCCTGATGAAAATAGGAAACGTGCGTCGGGTTGACGCCACGCTGTCCACGTCTGCGCGTCTCTGCCTGCTGAGGTCACAATAGGACGCCAAGGCAGTGCACGCGAATAAGTAGTTCCTTAGCTGCAGATACTTGCTCCGATTTTCCCATGCCGATCACCCTTTGCTTACCAGATACCTTTATTCGGAATTGAGAGTCATAGACCCATTTTGAGTAGGTCACATAGGAGGTGGTTAATAGGTGTCTCATAAAGGCAACAGGCAGCAAGAGAGTTCAGCTAATGGGAGGCCCTCAATTAATTGGTGATAATTATATCTCGGCATAACATCATTGGATGTAACACCAAACACACACATATCAATCTGAGTAGCTATTTAAGCACTTTCATATTTGGCAGTTCAGGATTCTGATTATATATATTTTACACACTAGCACTTTTTGAGCTGGATATTAATTCCTGCCTTTCAGTTATCAAGCACTTTGTCTTTAATTAACACTAAGCACTTTTATATTCCTTATCCCAGTGACATCCAACATATTAATCCAAATTGAGCAAAGTAAATTTCATATTCACCAAAGAGGTGTTATACCAATATCAATAATGACAAGGGTAATGTGATGTCTTGTTACAGTTTTTATTATTGTGTATAGGTTTTAACATGATTAATAAATGCTAAGTTTTAACGGCTATTGATGACGTTATATTGGGTTCTAATTGAGTGCACCACAACAAAAGAATCCCTTTTTTCTGTCCTTCATCTATTCATAAATTGATTTCCTGAAGTACTGATTTATTGGATCTTCTTGCAGTCTAAGGAACTCTAAGCAGTTTTCTCCAAAACCACAATTCAAATGCATTAATTCTGTGGCACTCAGACTTCTTTACTGTCCAGCTCTCAAATCCATATGTTACTACTGGGAATATCATAGTTCTAACTGTGCAGACATTTGTTGACAGTGATATAGCTTTGCTTTTTACTAGCTTGTCCAAGCTTGCTATAGCTTTCGTTCCCAGAAGCAAACATATTTTAATTTCATGGCTACAGTCACTATTTGAAGAGATATTGTAAGCTAGGAAAATAAAATCTGTCACTGCCTCCAATTCTTCATTGAAGTACACAAGCCCCTTCACCACAACAAGGTAGAGATCCAGAAGGGGACATGTCTATTAAGTTTATGTTAATATCAGCAAGTGTGTACATTGTGTGTATGCAGATTAATATACACTGTATACACTGATTTGTATTTTAGTTATAATATAATTAGTGATTAATGTGGGCGAACAACACATATCCTGTACAAATATTCACCTTTAGAAGCTCATAACACTTCACATGTTAATTGTTGTAACACAGAATCAGACTAACACCAATTTCAAGTTCTTTAATACATAAATAAAGATTTCACCTTAAAGAAAGATGATTTATTTTTGAAAAGTCAGCAATATTTATAGCAGTTAGATACAGAGGTGGTGTATACAATACAACAGGGAGTGGCAGACAAATACAGGAGATTGACTCTACATGGGGTTCGAAATTTGCAACTGTAAAAAATAGTCCAACCACCAATATACACATGTCATCTCTTGCTGTCTAGCACATCAGAGATGTAATTAGCTTATCTGGCAAACAATGGGACAAAACAGATTATAATACAATCACTGATTCCTGTCTGATTACATTGTAGACCTATTTTATTTCATGACCATTTAGTTAAAGTTGAAAGATTACATAGTACACAGTAATATTACATGGGGAATAACATATAGTATACAGGATAAGGCAGAGACATATGCCATAAGACCATTGGAAGCATGGTGGTACACTATGGCCCTATGTTTTGGGGCTATTCACCCCATCACCCACCTACCCACATTTCCCATGTGGCAATATAATTCCTATACCCATTTTCCAATAAGCGGTATGTCCTGTATGGTAGCTCAATGCACCAAGATCCAGGCCCTTAAAAGGGGTCTATGACATTTGCATTTCATTGCATTGATAAATCTGCATTGAGTAGCTTGCAAACGCACATTGTATAACCAGAAGGGCTTTAGTAGCTTTAGGCACTTAGAGAGAACTTGAAGGAGGACATAAGTGGTCTAACCCTTGGAAGGGTTAGCATTCACTAATTATTGAAGTCCGTTGTGGTCCTCCATATAACTGTCGGACCAGTCCATGAGTGAACATCACTGAATTAAACAAAGCATAATTGAAGTGGAAAAGATACCAGTGAGCTTAGTTTATACTGTAGGTTCTGACATTATGGTATTAAAAATAGCAAATAATATACATTTAGTTCAGTGGTGGAGATAGTGAATAGAAAAAAAAGATGCAAACCCTGTGTTGGGACGTGGCCAATTACATTTTTTGTTGGGCCCTCCATTCACTAGCTCCGCCATTGACCTTGAGCTTTTCTCCTTTATATTTATATAAAATTTGTGGGCACATTTGCATGTCCCAGCTCAGCTTCCCAGAATGCAGTTTTTCTTGGAATTCTGACCTGGAAGCAGGTTTTTTAACTTGTTTTAGACATTCAAATGTGAACATAGATGTACTATTTATTTACTGTACTACTGTACAGTGGAGGGCTTCTATCGCTCTTTTGCCCACAATATATTAAATGATTTTTGTGGTGAACTACTTACTAATAAGATCCACATCACAAGCTGAGATTCCTCTCCATGCTGATGATAGCCAGTAAGCTTCAAACAGCTGTACATGGATAGGATTCTCGGCTTGTGTAAAATTCAGCCTTGGCTTTGCTTTAAAGCAGTGTAATACAGCAGGCATAAGCTTAAAGTAAGCCATGTTTGATAATGGCTATGGATCTGCTCAGCTTCCCAGAATGCAGTGTAATAACTGTTTTTCTCGGATGTCTGAGCTGGAAGAAGGTTTTTTAACTTTCTTTAGACATTCAAATGTGAACACAGATGTACTATTTATTGATTTTATATATATATATATATATATATATATATATATATATATATATATATATATTTATATATATATATATATATATATATATATATATATATATATATATACATACATACCTATATATACAGTTGTGCTCAAAGGTTTGCATACCTTTGGCGAATTGGTAATATATGTACCATTTTTAAAGGAAACACGAGTGAGCAGGCAAAACACAATTCTTTTATTACTTATGGGATTCATATTCAACTGAACTGTAGGTTATAACAGAATGGCACAATCATAACACAAAACATGGTAACAAATAAATAAATGAAATTTACATACCCTTAGTTCCTAATAATGTGTGTTGCCCCCTTTAGCATCAATGACAGCATGCAGTCTTTTGTAATAGTTGTCTATGAGGAGTAATTCTTGCAGGTGGTATAGCCGCCCATTCGTCTTGGCAAAATTCCTCCAGGTCATGCAAAGTGTTTGGACCTCTTTCATGAACCGCACGTTTCAGATCTCCCCAGAGTGGCTTTATAGTATTAAGGTCAGGAGACTGTGATGGCCACTCCAGAACCTGCACCTTTTTCTGCTGTAACCACTAGAGGGTCAACTTGGCCTTGTGCTTAGGGACATTGTCATGCTAGAAAGTTCGAGAGCGTCCCATGCGCAGCCTTCGTGCAGAAGAATGCAAATTGTCTGCCAGTATTTTCTGATAACATGCTGCACTCATCTTCCCATTAATTTTCACAAGATTACCCATGCCTTTACAGCTCACACCCCCCCAAAACATCAGTGAGCCACCACCATGCTTAACAGTGGAGATGGTATTCTTTTCAATATAGGCCTTGTTGACCCTTCTCCAAACATAGCGTTTATGGTTGTGACAATAAAGCTCTATTTTGTTCTCGTCACTTCAAATTACAGTGTGCAAGATGTGAGGCATGTCAAGGTGTTGTAGGGCATATTGTAATCTGGCTTTTTTTGTGACATTTGTGCAGTAAAGGCTTCTTTCTGGCAACTCGACCATAAAGCTTATTTTTGTTCAAGTATCAGCGTATTGTGCTCCTTGAAACAACTATACTGTCTTTTTCCAGTGCAGCCTGTATTTCTCCAGTTGTTGCTGAAATCTTTCTTGGTCAACCTGACCTTGGCTTGGTATCATATATATATATATATATATCTTTTATATATATATTTATCTTTATATATATATATATATATATATATATATATATATATATATATAATATATATATATATATATATATATATATATATAATATATATATATATATATATATATATATATATATATATATATATATATATATATATATCTTTTTATTTATATATATATATATATATATATATATATATATATATATATATATATATATATATATATGTTATTTGTGTATCTAGCTTCGCTTCTGGTTTAGACACTAGGTATATTTTGCAACATACACTATAAAATTAAATTAAAAACAATTCTAAAAAGTATTTTGCTATTTATCAAATACAATATTCTTAAGACAAACAGCCTGATCTAATTTTGGACCCCTTTAAAATCTTTTTCTATGTTTTTCTATTGTTTCTTTAGACCCTTGGAGCTTATCTTCAGGTTCTTTTTCCTTAGTGCTTTACAATAGAAAAGGAAAAAAGAGTCTCCTCTAAGGTAGCGAGTTTTGCAAATGAGGAAAAATATATAAAAAGTATGTAATCTCCTTACATTTATGTTAGATCATTCAGGCCCTCAGATCCTTTCACTGCATGACTCAGCTTTATGTATGCAGTCATCAGGGAGAGAAAGGAATGGTCAGTAAAGTTTTAATACTTAGTAAAAAAATAATATAAAACGCGTACATTAGGCTTAGTAATGTCCACAAATTGAAGATAGTTTACTTCAGTCCTCTGTGTCTGTATCTCCCACTCCAGAAGAAGCAGACAGTGAAACCGATTGAGTGAGCTAATCACAGTCCACTTGTGACACCCAAAGCAGGAGACAGAAACACAGCACGTGGAGTGCTGCTGACCTGTGTAGACACAGACACAGAGGACTGATGACTGCACACATAACCCTGAACAAGGAGAGCATTGAAAGGATCTGAGGGCCCGAATGATCTAACAATAATGTAAGGAGATTACGTAGGGCCCTGTTAAATTCGGCTATTTGGAGTTCCCGAAGCTTGTAAAGGAGCCCGCAAAAGTTATGGCTATGAAATTGGCCTCTTAGCTAACCACAAAGGATCTGCAGGTTACAGGCGAAAAAATCCTGCGGGCAGGCAAAATCTGAACTCCGACCCAGCTAAGCCTTTGATCTTTCAATCCCATAAATGTTACAATCATAAATGGTTATTAAATTGCTACTAGTCCTCAAGTCTGCAACTTTTCTCATACCCATTAATGGCAAGAGGGTTAAACTCCTGTCCGTAGCACTGTAAAAGCAAATATAAGCACACTACTGTATTTTAAATTATAGGAAAAGTGATGAAAGGTATTAAAATTAATAGCATAACATTCTCAAGCTCGCAAATCTGCAATAATTTTTTTTTTTATGTTTAATTTTTGTGTTATATCGATCCCGGCAATCAATGTGTTAATACATATAATATAACTTGCATTGACTAGAATATTATATTTATTGTTTTTTTCATATTGCATTATTTCTGGAATGCGGGTCTGATCGCAGCTCAGACTTCAAAACCGTAAATGATTGAAATGTAACCTCTATGTTTTAGTGACGTAATGATTCTGAAGCATGGTTTACGGATTTTGATTCCGGCCATGTCCTTGCAGGCTTTTCGATTGAATCGCTCTGTAACTCCAGCAAATTTAATAGGGTCCCTAGTTTTTACAGGCTCATGTAAATAAAAATTTGACGAATTTAATGAGGCCCTAAGTGTACTAATACAAGAAGCTTTCCATGGAAAATGGGAGAACTTAAATTAGTAGTAAATGATAAGTTTGATAGACATTACTGAAACATGCCTGGGCAATTAATTTGGAGGATTATAACTTATTTACTAAAGATAGAGACAATGGTAGAAAAGGAGAAGGAGTATGTTTTTATGTTAACATTGTGTTTGCCTTCCTCGGAATCAATTAAAATCAATAAAAAAGGAATTCACATATAACAAGGATCACAATGGGGTTAAAATGATGAACTTGATTGACTAACAGTCTTTTTATTCTACCTCAAATTAATATGTACTTTAAATGGGTTCTTAATGCCTGTTTATCTAATCTGTAGGTATTTACATGGTCATAAATAAATTCTTCATGCCTGGTGATAATGTATACAATGTAATAAATAGGTTATCCATGCCTTGTGAGCGAACGTTTAATTATTCAGATAATTTCTTAAAGACAGTTTTGCATGCATGGCTAGAGAACATATAATATTTTAAACAATGTTACAGAATGTTTCTCTGTACCTGGCAAATAAATATTTAATTATTCAGAAAATTTAATAAATAGCTTCTCCACACCTATGAAGAGAGCATATCATTATTTGAAAACTATGTTCTCCACGCCATGGGCCTCATTCAATTATCGGCCGTAAAACGGCCGCAAAGCTGCGATTCCTTGCGGCCGTCTTACGGCCCCGTGTAGAGCTACCTTTACCTTGCAATTCAATTATACGGCGCCGCAAGGATATCCCCTTCCGGCCGGCCGCATATCATGCAAACGGCCGGAAGCTTTTTCCCAGCGCCCGTAAATCTTGTTTTCCGGCCGCAAAGTCCTAAAACTGAAAATGCAAATATAAAATCGAGAATGCACTGTAAAGCTCCGTAAATGATAGGCATCATAATGGGGGACACGAGGATTAATAGCAACACCCTCTCAAGCTTGCACATCAGCCCAAATCAGATATATTATTTACGGATTACTTTACGTCCCGTAGTTCCGCGGGCTGGTCCTTGCTCAAACCCGTACGGGTTCGGAGATGAAGGGCCGCAAACCAAGCATTGTAATAGCCAATATTTATTCAATCCAGCACTGCAAAGCACTGTAAATGATGGGGAACATAATGGGGGGGCATGAGGATTACTAGCCAAACATTCTCAAGCTTGCACATCGCCAAATTGTACTTTGATTTTAAAATCCGTACAAGTCCCACGGACTTCACAGACCAAGCCCGTAGCTCCGTATTCAAGCCCGTGCGGGCTGTCCTCCAAGCCTGCAGCTCGTTTTTAAAGGCCGTACGTGCTTGGAGGTTAAAGGTATCCATTGTATGCATGGTTTAAGCCTGTAACCCTAAAATGGAGGCCCAAGCATTACAGCCTCCAAATTAACAAGTCTTCAAATTAGTTTAATATTCCTCATATGTTTGATTGGTCAGCACACATACAGGTTCCATTGTAGCCTCTAAAACAGCCCTATAATAGAATATGTCACCCCAACATTGGCGCGCATAGCAAATGTGTTTGGACAACATGTAGCTGACATGAGCGGTCCCACATCATTGCGTAGTTCTAATATTTTTGACTAGTGCGCGTTGATGAAAGGGCGCAAGTGATATGACCTAATGCCATAAACCCTTCTAACCCTTGTAGCCGCAGCCTAATCCTAACCCTTACACCCCACAGCCTAATCCTAATCATTAGATCTGCTAGCCTCCTGTCGGGCCTGCTGTTGTTGATGCGCGCATGTGTCGGTGCGCAGATGACAGCGCACATTCGATGCACGCTATATGGTTGATCAACGATAGAATACACATCTCGCTCATCACATCTACATTAGAGAATACAAATAGTGGCCAAATCAGACCGCCACTTGGCATATATCAAGTACCAGGGGAATATTTCATTAAATGTGGTTAGGTTCTTCAGTTGTGTCCAACTCTCCATGACCCTATGGACTGCAGCACATTCAGCTAGGTCTCTGCCTGTGCTGTTATCCAAAGTTTGAAGGCCAAAGAGATTGGAGTGGGTTGTCAGTTCCTCCTCTAGTGGATTGGGATTTGTCTGATCTCTCTGCTATGACCTGCCCACCTACAGTAGCTCACAGCTTCATTCAGGTACACAAGCTGCTTCACCACCACCACCACTTAGCAAGCCTCAGCCATGTAAATTGA
Organism: Discoglossus pictus; assembly: GCA_027410445.1. Classification (NCBI taxonomy): domain Eukaryota; kingdom Metazoa; phylum Chordata; class Amphibia; order Anura; family Alytidae; genus Discoglossus; species Discoglossus pictus. The sequence continues at coordinate 316,280,223 of CM050163.1, read as the reverse complement.
TAAATAGCAGAACAGTTTGGAAGTTCACCAAATGGGAATAACTAGACACCTGGCACATGGCTCCCACCAGGATGGGCGTAGCAGAGATAATGCCTGATGGCGGTGAGTTTGATGTCGATCCCAGAGCTTGCGGCCCTTCCTGATGGGTCAGAGTAGATATGTGTGGTGCATGTTCCCCTGGTCCCCTTCAGCATTGCTAAGTGGTGTGAAGGGGCTTGTGTACCTGAATGAAGCTGGGAGCTACTGTAGGTGGGCAGGTCATAGCAGAGAGATCAGACAAATCCCAATCCACTAGAGGAGGAACTGACAACCCACTCCAATCTCTTTGGCCTTCAAACTTTGGAGAACAGCACAGGCAGAGACCTAGCTGAATGTGCTGCAGTCCATAGGGTCACGGAGAGTCGGACACAACTGAAGAACTTAACCACATATAATGAATTATTCCCCTGGTACTTGATATATGCCAAGTGGAGGTCTGATTTGGCCACTATTTGTATTCTCTAATGTAGATGTGATGAGCGAGATGTATATGCAATTAGATAGAGATTTAAGGGATCCCAATAGAGCTCATGTGCGTGGCAAAGGGTTCATATGACCTGACTCATGTTTTACTCTTGATATTGAATTGGGTAGTGTGGCTTCAATCATATAATGCATGTTGCAGCATGGTTTGTCAGATTGGCATGTGCATGGCCATTACAACATATGATAACCAAAGGATATTTAGCCAATGCATGTTCATTATTGGGCAACTAACTGTATTCACACATATGCTAACTGATGTGGGTGAAGGAGTTTGTGTACTTCAATGAAGCTGTGAGCTATCCTACATAGGGCCAGTGTAGGGGGGTACGTCTTATCAGAGAGGTCAGACTAATCCCAATCAACTAGAGAAGGAACTGGAAAAGCACTCCAGTGTCACCTGTCCTATTCATTTTAGGCCCTCAGGGGAATGTTCCTACTCCACAGTATCGCTAATCAGACTTGTCATGGGTTTTAACCCTATATTAGTAGTAGATATGATATTTGGGATCAGATGATATCTAAAGCTATTCTGACTCCTCAACAGTTTTACATGTATTGATCTATTGCATGTTAACTATGGCTCATCAGTTTACATTTATAGGAATGTGACACTAATGTAATGCATGTGGATTTCACAGAACCAAACATATTCATAACACATGAACGCAGTCAGAAAGGTCTAACAAAGCTTTATTTTTTACACAGACCACAATCAGCAGTGGTCAAGATTGTGCATTCACATAACAGAATAACAAAGCTTTTTTTGATAGACAGACCACAATCAGCAGTGGTCAAAACTGCATTAATATCATGGGTGTGGTGTGGGCGGGTCCTTGAAGAGCAAGAGGCTGGAAAAAAGGGGAAACCTACAGGGGTCAATCTAATAGTCTAGAAGTCACATGCTGCAACCGGAACCAGAAATCTCTCCATTTAACTGAAAAAACCATTTATGTGCATAGCACTTACAACTTGTAACTAGATCTGCTCAATGAAACAGATGATTCAACCTTTGGACTGTGTAATCCAATCCAGTTTCACACATACAGTGTGTTGACCAAACAAAAATCTGAAAGAAGTGTTCAAATCAAAAAATGCGGAGGAGGATCCAAAACAATTTAGAATCACGATGTATGTACAGTACAGTTCTAAATACTGTACCAATATACCAACTCACCTGATTCCCATCTGCAAGCATTACTAACCATTAGCTAGGTCTGTGGATAATCAGAAATATGGGCAAATAGCCATTATTATGGAGAGGACACAAAGGTCAGCAGCCAGATTCACTGTTTCTTACATCAGACCCAAAGATCTGTTCTCAGACTGCTATTGAGGTCAGGATCACATGCGTCACTAGTGCATATATTAATGCTGGCTGTTATTAACATGCCATTGTGAGACTTTGCAAGTCCACCGCCATAGCGGTATTAGTCTACATTTAAGCTACCAACAATCATGTCGGAGATATCTGGCTATATGATAGCTGTAAGATTGTGGGAGCTACATGTTAAGGGGGCTGCCATTGAAGGCATGTCTACCTGAGAGGCACTGGGAAAACCCTCCACCTCATAATTCCTCCACAATGCTTGCAGATGTAGGAGATGCCTTCATGGCCCTAAAAAAAAAAATAAAAAAAAGACAAAATCTAACAAATAAGGACTGAAAACATCATAGGGCCTGCAGCATCTCTTCTCAACAGCACTCCTTAGTGACAATGTATTGGTCACACTACTAATTAACAGCCTCATTAAATTGCTATGTAACAAATTGAATAGGGCTCTATATAAGCACACAGCATCTTTTTGAAAGCAAGTTTTTAGTTAGGGAACTTCTATGCAAAAGCCAGGTCTTCACTAACTAAAAACTTCTGTAAAACAAATATCCTATGTGCTTATATAGAGCCCTATTCAATTGCCCAAATCACATTTTAATGAGGCCCTTTGTGTTCTGTTTAACCTGTGACCAATTGATGGTCACTGAGGAGTGCTGTTGAGAAGGCTAAAACATGTCTGCAGACCCTATGGGCGTCATTCAATTGCGATATGGCCGATTGAAAAGGGCTCTATATAAGCACAGAGCATATATTTAGTTACAGACGTTTGTAGTTAGTGAAGACCTTGCTTTTGGAGAGAAGTTCACTAACTACAAACATCTGTAGAAAATATGCTCTGTGCTCAAATTGATCCCTTAGCAATCGGCCACATTGCAATTGAATGAGGCCCTATGTCCTCCTCCGCTTGGGCGCAGGACCCACATCACCTGTGCCCATCCTCCGTCTCCCCTCTGATGGTGATGGTGTGGGGGGGGGGGCAGGGGGGGCGGGCGGTGCCAGGCAGCGGTGGTCTGGGGGATTGGGAGATCCCCGTTGATGTTGGGCTGGGGACCATCGCCTGTCTTAGCAGCCTGACCTGAAGGTGTTTGCTGGTCATGTGGTGCCTCCTCACCTCCCTGGACAGCCTGGCCAGGCTGTGGGTCATATGTGACCGGAGGGCAGAGATGCTGGCATCCATCTGGAGCTGGTTGGCCTCGATCCTCTGGGTGCTGGCCAGCAGCTACTTCAGGACGGCCAGCGTCTCCACCTGCACAGCCTGGCTCTGCGGCGACGACACCGCTGGGTGGGCGTGATGAGGTGATGCGGGGAGGTCCACAGCTGGAGCCGGTGGTGAGAATGTGCCCGGTGCTGACCAGGCCAGCACACTTTGTGGGGAAGGAGGTGCTGTCCCTTGGGCGGATGAGGGCCCCAGAGCAAGCCTTTTCAAGGATGGGCATAGGCCCAGGGCTTGTGGCAGGTGACCCCGCAAGGTCAATGACCAGCCCATCCTCTGACCCAGAGCCCTCTGATCTTCTTTCCTCCTCCCCCTGTGCTGGAGGATCCTGGTACGGGGCTGATGGCCCCGCCTCCTCTCCCTGGTCACAGGACCCAGAGCTCCTCCTGGATGCTGAGAGATAGAGAAGAAAGGTACATGTCATTAGTATGTTGATTAGCGCATTGATGTGTTAATTTCTAATTATTTGACATCTAGCCTTGGATATGGATGATTCTCTGATTAGCTATCTTATACTAGCTGTTATCTATTCTTAGGTTTCTGTTCTGGATGGTTCTCGGCTCACAACTCTATCTGTATTACGGCTGCTGTCTGTAACTGCATAGGCTGAACGGGCACACCAATACATGGACTCTCTATTACAGGGGTGTCCAAACTCTTTCCTGGATTGGAAGATATCCTTTATGTACACAGGTGAGTCAATCAGGATGACTGAAGAAGCGATTGACTCACCTGTGCGCAGCAGGGTTATCAAATCCAGCCATGTGTGTGGCCCACCAGGACCGAGTTTGGACACACCTGCTCTATTGCTTGATTACTGTTGTGGTGACAAGGAATGACAGTGATTTGTCAGCTTCATGAATTTAATGATGCATCCATCTATCCATTGTTATTTCATGGAGCTGACATGTCAGTGTCATGTCCATGTATAGTGTGTGTGATGCACATGTGGTGGCATGTTGCTGTATGTCATATTCACCTGCCATGGAGGCTGGGTCCTGCTGCTCCACCGGGCCTCATGCTCCAGCTGCGTCGGAGGGTGCAAGCATGGCCCTTGCAATACCATCATGGGCAAGGTACTTGACCCTCCGCCCCTCGGCCTCCTGCGCCATCTTCTTCCTCACCACGGCCCTGATGTCGTCGAAACGATGCTTTATGAACCGCAGACTCCGTCCACGGCCCGCCACACCGTTCACCAGATCCACCACCTGCTGCCAAGCATTAGTACGGGGCCCAGCCTTGACTTCCCTACCCCCCGAGGTGATGACGGGGCGGGCACGGATGGCCTCCAGGAGGACCCTGTTCTCCTCCCGGCTATAATTGTGGGCCCTGGACCTGCCGCCAGCCTCTTGCTCTTTAGACTGGGGATGAGGACCCTCTCCACTCTCCTCCTCCTTCTCCTTTCTCCTCCTATTCTCCTCTACTCCCTCCTTCCTCTACTCTCCTCCCTCCTTCCTCTCCTCTCCTCCCTCCCTCCTCCTCTCCTCTCCTCCCTCCATCCTCTACTCTCCTCCCTTCTCCCTCCTCCTCTCCTCCCTCCTTCCTCTACTCTCCTCCCTTCTCCCTCCTCCTCTCCTCTCCTCCCTCCTTCCTCTCCTCTCCCCCTCCTTCCTCCTTCCCTCCTCTCCTCCCTCCTTCTCCTTCTCTCCTCCCTCCTTCTCCTCCTCTCCTCCTCTCCTCCCTCCTTCCTCCTCCTTCCTCCTCTCCTCCCTCCTCCTCCTCTCCTCCCTCCTCTCCTCCTCCTCTCCTCCCTCCTCCTCCTCTCCTCCCTCCTCCTCCACTACCTCCCCCTCCTCAACTATTACCTCCTCCTCACTCCTCCCCTCCTCTTCCCCACCTCTATGCCTCGGGACTCCCTGCCACTCCTCCACCCTCTGCTCCTCTCCCTCCATCACCACCTGAAAAGAAAAGAAAGAGAAATAAAGAAATGTTTTAGTGGGTTTGCCTGCTCCACGCTCGTCCCCCATTCTGATCGCCTCTAACACTATTTCTGCTTGGATATCAATGTTGTAACTAACTGCAGTAATCAACCTTAAGTGGACAGAGCCTGTGACAGCAGTGGGAGGGGTGTACAGCACCTCTCACTCTGGGCCTGAGAGGCGCTGATGAAACATGCTAGATCAATACTTTCATAAACAATGTGGAAGGGTCAGTTACAGTTTGCATATATACAAGGCATGCGGCTATTTACTGTGTGCTTCTATCATGTGTGGGGAGTGGCCCATGTCTGAGGCCACTAATATCCTATCTGCATTATACTCTGGGCGTAGTACCTATCCTGAAGCCATCCTCTGTACCAGAGGTAGTAGGAACTACATGGTCCTGCTGTTCTAGGCTGAAAAAAAGTTCTTGTCAAGCCCCATTGAAGAAGCAGTTTGGAACACCTATGTGTATTGCAAATATGTGTAGAAATCTCACTCAAACTCAATCTCCAACTCAATCAAACTCAAACTCAATCTCCAACTCAATCAAACTCCAACTCAAGATCAAACTCAATCAAACTCAATCTCAAAATCAAACTCAATCAAACTAAAACTCAAACTCAAAATCAAACTCAATCAAACTCAAACTCAAACTCAATCAAACTGAATATCAAAATCAAACTCAAACTCAAAATCAAACTCAAACTCAATCAAACTCAATCTCAAAATCAAACTCAATTAAACTCAAACTCAATCAAACTCAAAATCAAACTCAAACTCAAAATCAAATTCAATCAAACTCAAAATCAAACTCAAACTCAAACTCAATCAAACTCAAAATCAAACTCAATCAAACTCAATCTCAAAATCAAACTCAATCAAACTCAAAATCAATCTCTCTCTCTCTCTCTCTCTCTCTATATATATATATATATATATATATATATATATATATATAGAGAGAGAGAGAGATAGATTGAGAGAGAGATCCAGATATAATACGAAACAGAAAATATAAATAACTTACCTCCCTCCACAAAACTCCTCTCCCCACAACCAAAAACTCTCCAAACCTATAGGCCAACAGCAAAAAAACACAATTGTACTTCTCGCCAGTGTATTCAGTAAATATAGAAATTGGCAAAAAATACAAATAAAAGACAGCTTGATAGGATGAAAAGCATGTACAATGCAACTTACCTCCCTCCAAACCCCTAAGGGCCGGATCAAAGATCCCAAATCCTGCAAACACCTATAAACAAGCAAAGAACTCAATTTTACTTCTCGCCAGTGTATTCAGTAAATATAGAAATTGGCAAAACATACAAATAAAAGACAGCTTGATAGGATGAAAAGCATGTACAATGCAACTTACCTCCCTCCAAACTCCTACGTGCCAGATATAACCACAAAAACTATCCAAAATCCTCCAAACACCTATAAACAAGCAAAAAACACAATTGTACCTCTCGCCAGTGTATTCAGTAAATATAGATATTGGCAAAACATACAAATAAAAGACAGCTTGATAGCATGAAAAGCATGTACAATGCAACTTACCTCCCTCCAAACTCCTACATGCCGGATATAACCACCAAAACTATCCAAAATCCTCAAAACACCTATAAACAAGCAAAAAACACAATTGTACTTCTTTACATCGGCATCCGTAAATGTAGTAACGGATTCCCGTAAAAAGAACTTAAACCGCCACTTTATAATAAAGCAACTTACCAACTCTCAACCAACAAGCTCCTGGAACCGCGTGCTACCTCGTCAGAAATCGCAACACAGTCGAGGCGTGGGCGCGTGTCATTCCTATTTATTCACTCCCACTGTCAATCAAATGGTCTATCCCGTAAGTGATTGGCTGTGCGACCTGTGGCGCGATGCGTAATTCCGCTATTGGATGGTTCGTGCCGGGCGCGGCTAGTCCGTCCCCCTTCCAGCTTGCGTGCGCGCCTAAACGTCATGGCCTTCCTACATTCTGAAGGCCGCGATTCGCGCCTGGCTAGATTTAATTTACGGCCGCATCCGTTGAAGTCCACATGATGCACTTATGGCATTGTAATGAAACCGGGCTGAAGGGGCCCTAAAAGTGTAAAGGAAGCAATAAAAGGCATTCGAATTACTGTAAAAACAATCCCCAATGATCAAATATGTTAATAAAAGAGATTTTTTGATTGTCATGTACATCCTCAATATGGCGGCCAAATTAACCCTTTAGCACTCAGAAAGGCTAGAATGTGTCCCCTAAACATATCAACATTATCTGATTTACATCTCTTTTATCACATCTACATTTTTGAACACAAATATTGTATATATTTCCACGCCACATTACATAGATCATGGAGCATGTGCCCAAATTCAAATGTGGGCCAGAATATTAGGGGTTACTAATTAAAATGGCTCAACAAATCCAAAATCAGGGAACTTCATAACATGATGAAGCTTAGATACACCAGTGAGCTTTTCCATTTGTGAAATCCACCCGGATAATCACATCTGGGGTAATTAGCAAGCTATATAACCACATCATCATCCATGAATTAGCAAGTCTGAACCATCATGGATAGCAGCAACCTGAGTGCAGCGTATAGGTATGTGAGGAGAGCGCAGCGTCGTAGGAATGGATATTTGTTTCGAATGTTGCAGAGTGGAAACCGGGCTGTCAGGCGTGCGACTGTGGAGTGGCTGAGGCGTGACAGAAAGGGGCGGCTGGGAGTGAATGTGGGTGAGCGTGCTGATGCAATCCTTGGTGGTCCGGAACCAAGCCAGGCAAGTGGTTCATCACAGGATATGCCTAGGGTCATGGTGGGGGGTCAGTTAGGGGAGAGAGCTCCAGTGGCACAGGGACAGGGGGATATGAGGGCACCTGCAGACAGGGAGGAGGACCTTGATGTGGGTGATCAGCTGATGGGGGGGCCAGATGAGAGACCCCTAGAGGGTGTGGCACATGAAGTGGGGGCTCCTGCACAGCCAGACCCACAGGGGGGAGAGCAGGCCCAGGAGCCTGCCAGGAGGATTCATGCACCCAGGGTGTACAGGGAGAGAGTCACATTAGAGGGGTTAACTGATGTGGAAGTGTATGAGCGTTTTAGGCTAACCCGTGCCAGCGTGGAGGAGCACTATGCAGTCCTGAGGGAGGACATGGAGCCTTCCTCACGGACCAATAGAGCCATCCCAGGCATGACACGGATGTTAGCCGCCATACACATCCGATCATCTGGTAGTTTTCAGAACACTGCTAGCATAGTAGGAGGAATGTCTCAAGCAAGCCTTTCAAGGTGCCTGAGCACATTCCTCCATGCTATCGTTCCGAAAACTGCCAGATACATCCGTTTTCCCCACACTGAGGAAGAGATCTTGAAGGTGAAAGCAGATTTCTTTCGAATGGGAGGTATCCCCAATGTGCTCGGTGCTATAGATTGTACACATGTAGCATTGATACCTCCTAGAGAGCAAGAAGCGCTGTTCCGAAATCGCAAACACTATCATTCCATCAATGTACAGACTGTTTGTGATGCAGACATGCACATACAAAATGTGGTTGCAGGCTTCCCGGGAAGTACTCATGATGCCCATATCCTGCGTCAGTCATCCACCCATCTTTATTTTGAGTCTGGAGAAGCTCCACCTGGGTGGCTACTGGTTTGAGTACCCATAAAGGATCCCCTAAAATATACATCATGTTCCACTGTAATGCTATTCCATTGTTGCGTGAAAAATGCCCAACGACGCATGCGCCAACAGACAAAATAGAGTCCCTCAATAGCGCGCACAACATCTGCGCGCAGGAGTTAAGATAAGGATTTAAGGGTGGACTTAGGGGTTTTAGGCTTAGGGGTCTTTGGGCTAAGGCTTTGGATTATGAGTGTACGTGTTAGGCATGGGGTCTCAGTGGTTTGGGTTAGAGGGTTTTGGCCCATTAGTCAATAGATTCTACAACTTGCGCTCTTTGATCGACGCACATTTTGTCACACAATTTCCAACAGTGCGCTACTGTCGCCGGCTTTTGGCAGCGCCGTATTGTCCGCGCTCATTTGCCGTGCGCCATAAAGAAGTTGTGCCGACTGAGCCATTGCATCGTAGCTTGTTGCTGTGCCTAACCCGATGTGACGTGGTCATAGGAGTATGAAGTTCCAAGCCAGAGATCCCTAAACTAACGTTACATTAATCATTGCGTATATTTACAGATGCTTTAACGAGCAGCACAAACTCCCATTCATATCTACATCTCCCATTTTTGTTGCCTTCAGATGATGCAGGATATAGGTGTTTGCCGTGGTTGTTGACCCCGGTGAACAATCCACGCACAGAGGGGGAGGAGAGGTACAATGCGGCCCATGCCAGAACCCGGAATGTAATAGAGCGCACCTTTGGACTCCTGAAGATGCGCTTCAGATGTTTACATTCCACTGGCGGGGCGCTACAGTATACACCAGGGAAGGTTTGTCACATCATCATGGCCTGCTGTATTCTGCACAATATAGCAGTACAGGCAAACTGTCTGGGGAACATTGATGATGCTCCGTTTGAACCGGCGGAGCGTCCAGTACCTCCCGATGGTGGGGATAACGTTCAGGGGTCACAACTACGTGCCCACGTCATACGTGAGTACTTCCCATGTAAGTCTGAAACTAATTACAACCCACTATAATGTACATGGCTTATGGTTACTAATACATCTCTTTTCTCCTTCCCCATTGTCTTCCAGAATATCCAACAGTCAACAGTAGAGGATAGCTTTGTGATGTAACATATGTCTCGTGACGCATTCTTCATACTGGATCAAATACAGCCTGCTCTGTTATCCGTTAATGGTAAGTATGCGCACATTCCCATACACATCATATATATTGATATCTGCCAACCTCAAGAAGCTAAGCTAAATGGATGGTCTGATGTATTCCACAATGTCAATGGATATAGGCCTCACAATCGTATTTGAAAACATCTGCCAAGAACAGTAATGTTCACATTGTCTGATCATGCTATTCCACATCCCATGGAGGTCAATGCAATTCCTAGCAATCTGGATATATGAACATACCAGCATACTGTAAACCATAATAAATGTACCTCATGTGATGCAAAGAGGGGATGTCCCCTGTTCTTTGGGATGTGTTAACTAGGAATCATTGTGCAATATATCATATGGATTGTGTGACTCATTTCATCATATTGCCATTACAGAACTGTTGCCGTGTGTCAACACATTGTTTACCCACACAGACATGGGAAACGACCTTGCCAGCAACAGAACATCAGCTACATCAATGGCGTCTACATTGTAAGGGAGTATTTGCGGGAAACATGTGCATGTATGCATGAGAGGAAATGACTAATAACTCCATTAATGTAGGCCTAACTTTCGTTTTCCCCAAGACATCCCCTATGTATTGCTGAAGCAGTCCGAAATGTTTATCGGACCATGCAGACGTGTCCTGGGGGAACAGATCTCTTTGTTGAATACTCCACTTGATCTATCCAAGGTAGAGAACCACATGTGGATGTCCGAACATGTATCAATGTGTGATAGTTGTGATCTTCTCTCTCTCTCTCTCTCTCTCTCCTCTCCTCTCCTCTCCTTTCCTCCCCTCCCCTCCTCTCTCCTCTCTCTCTCTCTCTCTCTCTCCCCCCCCCACATGGGGCAGATACCTTATTACATAATAGTGCATCGCACTTTACATCTGATCCCTTTCCTCTCCAACTAATGCATATCTTTCTACTTGACACAACCTCCTTCCTATGTATCTCTGACTTACTTATTAACCTTGCTATTCCTTATCTACTCTTCCCCATGTCCATTACCTTTAACTTGGAAGTGGTGATTTTCGAATCTTGCGTGGGCCTTTGGGAACAAATAATTTATCAACAGACTTTACGCTCCAAACAGGGCCCTCCATTTTCTTGCGTTGGCAATATTACATACTGTATATTTTCGGGTTCTTCTCTCCTGTACAGCGTTACGGAATATGTTTGCACAATACAAATAAATGAGAATTAGACTAATCCTAATATTTCCACATCAGGACAAATTAGTCTGGGCCATCATTATCATCGGACAGATGGTTAGCTTGTACGAGATCCCAATGCCTAACATGTGTGCCGACATACCTACATCTGTTGGTGGCTGCTCATATGGCATATGTAAGGTTTCCACTAATATATTATTTGTGTGTTTGTATTCCAGATCCCGGTCAGAACAAGGCATGACGATAAACATCCTGACATTCCGTGGCCATGTCAATGTCCTCATGTATGTGCATGTGTCCGTTTCATTGCTCTGTTGGATCCAGTTTGATATCGGATTACCTTGACTGAATAGCCGATATGTGTCACGAGACAATTTCACTATAAAATGCAGATGTGATGTGACATCTGTCAGCCGATGTTCCTGGTATATCCACAGCATGTGTATGCTCATATAGTCTACCTCGATTCATATGTCTCTATTGGTTTAGACATTCTATCCTCTCCTCTACTTGGACTGTTGTGAAGCCTGCAGCACAAACCCTTCCAGATCTTTTCTTCAGTGCTGATGTGACCCTCCCTTTGCATATGGGGAAGAGTAAATCCAGGCTTGGGACTTAACAGTTAATGAGGTTACGTTAATCTTCAGTTATGCATATGCAACAACAGTGAGTATAGATGCTCAATCAGAGAACAAACTACCCTTGATATTGCCTGGTTTGTTGTGAGTTCTCTGGAATAAGTAACATCTGACTGATATGGTCCTGGTCAGGTCCCCATTTTTTTGACCAAGGTTATCTATGTGCTGCTTATTGTTGCGTGAGAACTTACCTCATGGGCTCATAGCATTCACTGATTGAGCACTTATACTTCTGATGTGGCATCAGAGTGTCCGTTTAACACACAAGCATACATTTTGCTCTCCCCATATGTATATCACCTTATTCTGGATTATTATGGTGTTTCCTTATTGACTGTTATATATATGTCGTAACAATAATGAGATCTATTATATTGCCTAATGTTGGTTGAAACACTGTACATCCCCTGATCATCTATATCAATGTAATTTTCCCTGCCTGTATTCTGCTCTCATATCCCTATTTCCCTGTGTTACTTGGATTTTGTATCCTACCCCCCTCCACCATGATCCTTTGCATACCTGTGTTGATTAGTCAACCTGTGGCTTTGTGGCAAGCTTGCCTTGTTAATTTCTGTAAATATTAAATATGATTTATCCGAGATGTTGTTTGTGTCTGCCTCGTCAATGTTGATACCATAGCATTTCCGGAACATCAATAAAAGGACCTTCAGACTCCACATCTGTGCTCTGCACCATCAGTTAGCGGTGTCAATAGAATTCTCACATCGTGTTTGTATTACTGATTTCAACCATGAGGGAAGGTTGGTATTAACAATCTATATGACGCAGAAACAGACAAATGAGACAGGTGTCCGTAAGTGGCTCACATCCTAATAGTGAACATACAGGGCCTCATTCAATTGCGATTTTACCAATTGAATGGGGCTCAAAATAAGCACAGAACATATATTGTGTCAAACAGATTTTAGTTAGTGAAAACCTTGATTTTGGATAGATGTTTACTAACTAAAACATTTTTCATAGAATATATGTTATGTGCTTATTTCAAGCCCTATTCAATTGGCCAAATTGCAATTAAATGAGGGCCACAGTATCTAACATAAGTGAGTACACCCGTCACATTGTTGTTAATATTTTAGTATATCTTTTTATGTGACAACACTGAAGAAATGACACTCTGCTACAATGTAAAGTAAGTTTGCTGACCCATCAATAACTCAATACACAGCCATTAATGTCTAAACCATTGGCAACAAAAGTGAGTACACCCCTAATTTTAAATGTCCAAATTGACACGAAATGTCAATTATGTGTGGCCACCATTATTTGCCAGAACTGCATTAACCCTCATGGCCAGGGAGTTCACCCGAGCTTCCCAGGTTGCCACTGGAGTCCTCTTCCACTCCTTAATAATACATGAGAGCTGGTTGATGCTAGAGACCTTGCACTCTACCACCGTCAGTTTGAGAATGCCCCACAGATGCTCAATATGGTTTCGGTCTGTCGACAAGCTTGGCCAGTCCATCACCTTTACCTTCTTTAGCAAGGCAGTGTCGTCTTGGCGGTGTGTTTAGGGTCGTTATGTTATGTTGCCCTGCGGCCCAGTCTCCCAAGGAAGGGGATCATGTTCTGCTTCAGTATGTCACAGTACATGTTTGCATTCATGGTTCCCTCAATGAACTGTAGCTCCCCAGTGCCAGAGATAAATGGATAAGTCACAACGAACACAAAAACATTGATATGAGATGAACCCATCATTTTGAACCGAAACAGTGATGCAGAGAGAGGGGAGGCAGCATCTGACATCATTAGGTAAATGCATATAGGGGGAATCCACACAACATATTAGCGAAAACATATATACACATGCATATATGTTTGGTCTGGGCCTGCATGCATGCTGCCAGCACTGAGGAGCTACAGTTCTTTGAGGGAACCCATGAATGCCAACATGTACTGTGACAAACTGAGAAAGAGCATGATCCCTCCCATAGGAGAACGGGCCACAGGGCAGTATTCCAACATGATAACGACCACAAACACACCTCCAAGCCGACCACTGTCTGGTTAAAGAAGCTGAAGGTCAAAAGTTGATGAACTGGCCAAGTAGGTCACCAGACCTAAACCCTATTGAGCATCTGTGGGGTACTCCTCAAATGGAAGGTGTGGAGTGTAACTGAACCCATCACTGTTTTACCCTGTTTTATGGTTATGGTTAAAATATGATCATACTGTTATACTGTATGTATGTTGGTTTCTGCTCTGCAAAATCTTAGCCCAGACTATTGCAGACCTTGGCATAATAGATAATACTAGTACAGAGACTCATCATAGGTTAAGGAAGTCTATTGTATAAAGTGTTTTCATTATCAGACATAACAAAGAAGGATGATCTAAGCAATGTCTGATTGTATCAAAGTAGCCAGGTAGTCTCCGGGAGGTGTGACCCACCTGTTGTCCCTCTATGTCTATTGTGTGGCCAACTATGGGGGATGTGTGTATTGCCTGTGGGAAGAGATGTGTATATATATATTTCTGCCCAACAAAATAAAGTCAGTATTCATTTGACTCCCAATTGAGTGTGGGCAAATATTGGAGGTTGGGAATGGTGAGACTGTAGTGCTTCTTGGATATTGTACCGTATACCAGCGGAGATATTGGACTGCATGTTCCAACTCCGTTACAGGGAGTGCAAGGTCTCTAACATCCACCAGCTCCATGATATCATCATGAAGGAGTGGAAGAGGACTCCAGTGGCAACCTGTGAAATTCTGGGGAACTCCATCCCCATGAGGGTTAAGTCAGTGCAGGAAAATAATGGTGGCCACACAAAATAATCGCCAATTTCACTTAGGGGTGGACTCACTTTTGATATTTCCCCTGAATTAATCTATCCATGTGTCAGAAACACGAATATCATGCATCACTGTTACTGTAATCAAACTCATAAATATTACCTCCACCCTCAGCTGCACTAGTGGCTGTTACCCCAACCCTACATTAACACAGGGCTGGTATATTGAAGGAAGATGTAAGTACTAATCCAATAACGTTGGTGTGTAGCATTCATGTGGTGTTTACCTATCATGGTACAGTACAAACGAAAACAAACAATGATAATGTGAGCATAATGTTTAATCTTATGCTTAAAAATGTTTTCCCAAAAAAAAAAAAAACGGGAGGCAGAAAATCCGGAACATCAAGAAATTGGAACCTAAAGAGATAAGAACAAGACATCAATTAGAACAATATACGCATTGACTGCAACACCTCAACGTCAATACATCTTGGACATCAATTGCTTCTATATGCAACATGAACATGTTCTCACCTATTTCCGCTTCCGCTTGTGTGTTTCCTGGCTCTCCTGGCCTTTGGAAAATGTTCCCCTAGGCCGGCCCGACCTCTTCGAATGTTTGGAGGCTCTTCCGGCCTGGATGCTGGGAACAGGGTCTGGGATGTTGAAGGGGGTGAGTTTGAAGGGGTAGCCCGGTCTTGGGGCTGGCCTTCTCGGGCCATTTCAGGCCTTCGGGCGTACTCCTCCATTAGAAGGTTATGCCGCCTCACCTCCTGGAACATTCGTTCTTTTTGCCGTGTCATTTCCTGAAACACCCGGTCATTATGGCGTCTCCTCTCCTCGAAGTTCCGGTCGTTGTTGCATCTCCGTTCCTCGAGCTTCCTGGCATCGTGGCGTCTTATCTCCAGCATGAACTGTTGATTTTGCTCACGCTCATGCTGGAGATGAGCCAGGAAATCCTGGCACTGGGCCGCTGACAGCGCCGGACTAACTGGCAGCGACCCAGACCACTGTGTCCTCTGGGTGGAGGCACTGCTAACTGGTGTGTCCTGCCTCACCGGAGTCGCCTGCTGGCCCTGCGGGGCCTGTGGGGCCGGAGTGGCTGGCTGGGCCTGCTGGTCCTGCGGGGCCTGTGGGGCCAGAGTGGCTGGCTGGGCCTGCTGGTCCTGCAGGGCCTGTGGGGCCAGAGTGGCTGGATGGGCCTGCGGGGCCTGTGGGGCCAGAGTGGCTGGCTGGGCCTGCTGGTCCTGCGGGGCCTGTGGGGCCAGAGTGGATGGATGGGCCTGCGGGGCCTGTGGGGCCTGTGGGGCCAGAGTGGCTGGCTGGGCCTGCTGGTCCTGCGGGGCCGATGGGGCCAGAGTGGCTGTATGGGCCTGCGGGGCCTGTGGGGCCTGTGGGGCCTGTGGGGCCAGAGTCGCTGTATAGGCCTGCAGGGCCTGTGGGGCCTGTGGGGCCAGAGTGGATGTATGGGCCTGCGGGCCTGTGGGGCCTGTGGGGCCAGAGTGGCTGTATGGGCCTGCGGGGCCTGTGGGGCCTGTGGGGCCAGAGTGGCTGTATGGGCCTATGGGGCCTGTGGGGCCTGTGGGGCCAGAGTGGCTGGATGGGCCTGCGGGGCCTGTTGGGCCGGCGTCGCCAGAGTGGCCTGCTGGTCCTGCGGGGGCCACATGCCCTGCCGGGGGCACATGCTCCAGGGCACCATTGATTGTGGATCCATATTGTGGGCCCAACCGGAATGGGACCACATTGGGTGGCCCCACATTTGTCCAGCCCACATTGGCTGGGAGCCAGGCGGTGCCATTATCCTGGCTGGAGGCAATTGATGGCACCTTGTGGATGGCCCAGGTGGACTTTCATACGAGGGCCCTGCTACAGGTGAGGTTGCTGCAGGTGGTCCATCTTCAGAAGGTGCAGGAACCTGCGGAGGCAGGGGACGCCTGGATGGTACTGAAATGAGACAAGATTTTGGTTTGAGTATTGTTGTTTCCATATCTCTGAGATCAGAGTGACTTGTAATTGGCTGTGAATGTTTGACGCTAATCAAAATTGATCTGCATCATTAGTATTGTGGATCCTGGCTGGGATCTTTCCTGTTATGTGACAGCGACTGCTGGCAGCAGCAGTTGGACCAAGGGGCTGATAGATGGCGCTGCCGCTGTTATTTACATCATTTTCAACTTACACAGAAGCCCAAAAGCACTAGCCCTCACACTTATCCGAACCCCTTACCTTAACAACACCATAACCCACTAAATATGCATGATTATATAATCTCCAGGAAAATGCTGTGACATGTAGAGGCTGCTCACTGCTGCTACCAGCAGTCACGGTCAGATAACAGGAAAGGGCCCATGGCTCATATGACTATATGTTATGCTGGTGCGGTGTGCCAACTGCAGTTAATTAGGACACGTGCTCATCTGAATCTGTTGGCCAGTGTGTGAGACAGACCAATCTGTGACCAATCCTCAGCAATGTGAGTTAACATGTTAATGTAACATGGTCCAGATTATGCTGTTACATGACACAAACTTGCAGTCCATCAGAGTCTGTATCCGCATATGCTGCAGTGTGCACATCCATACATGTACTCTCATGGGGATGTACCAGCTAGACCGGACCTATCCTATTGTATGTGCGCATCTCTGGAAGTGCACTGCCAACGACTCTAGCTACGCCAGCCCAGCAGGCCAGGTAAGTGGTTATGGGTTTCAGGTTCTGGCTACAGTTAGGGGGTATGGGTTAGAGTTAGAAAGTGGGGTTTAGGGGGTTAGGGTTAGAGGGTTAGGGGCTTTGGGTGTACCAACTATTTTTGACGGCTACATGGGGACGCAAGCGCAGCCGCATTCCTAGAGTCGGCGGCGGCACTCTTCCAGCACATACTGAAATGCTCACATAAAACAGGATACATCCTCTATACCTATAATCAAAATGTACATTAATTCTAAGCAGTAGGAGGGTTAAGCCAAACAGCTATGGATGGGCCAGTTTAACATGGAGTAGAGTGTGACAGGGGAACTCATGACAATAAACAAACAATTGCAATGGAGTTGTCATGTATGCTTTATATGCACTGGGAACCAACAGCAAACATAACAGTAACATCAATAGATTTGCAAAACGGTATCAGAATCAGTTGTGAGAGGAGGTATTGGACATATATTTCATTGCTAACAATTCTGACAAGTATATTTCTTTACACTGCATTTACATGATATTTGCAGCCTCATATATCTGTAGTCACAACCAGATATCTTACAGTGCAATTCAACGTCAGTTATCTATCTGTGTGGGGTACATGTGCGTACATATGAGGGTGTTAAGGTGTACATGGTACTCACATTACAGGCTTTCAGACCGACCGGAGTCCACCAGGCTAGGGAGGCCCACGACTGACGCTGGCTGGATCATGTCGCGGACTGTGGCCTCCCGAACGGGGTATGTGAATGTTTCTGGCGGCCCACCACCGGTTCCACGTGCTGCTTTGGCCTCATTGGCCATCTTCTTTTTGACGTCAATGCGGCAGTCTTGGAACCGGTGCTGGACAGACTGCCAGATACGATTCGCATACCCCAGCAAGGAGACCTCAGCCGCGATCTCCTTTCAGGCATCAGTCCTCTGCCTGGGCCTCACTTCACTCCCACCAGTTAGGATGGAGTGTCGGGCTTGCACTCCTCTAACCAGTGTTTCAATCTCCTGGCTTGTGAAATTTTCTGCCCTTTTGCGTGCAGCAGCAGCAGCTTGCTGGCCAGCCTGTGGCTGGGGGGCCTGCTCTCCATGCTCTTCGCTGCCTTCTCCCTCCATCTCTCCTCCTCTCTCTCTCTCTTTCTGTGACAAAACCTCCAACTCCAAGACCTGTGTGTCCACTTGCACAGCATACAACATAGTCACAGATTTACGAATTGCACTCCCTTTTAAACTATTTGTGCCCTTGATTGTCATCTTCCTATTGGTTAATTGATTTCAGGTTTGATTTCAGGATTACGGGCTTGAGACTTGGCCGTAGCTTCTTAGTGAAGCACGTACGGGTTTGGCGGATGATTGCCCTCCAAGCCCGTAGCTCGTTATTCAAACCTGTGCGGGCTTGCATGATAGATGAAGTTAAATATCTTTATTTGCGCATTTGAGAGTAGAGGAATGTTGAGCTATTAATTCTGAAACCAAACATCACTTTCACTTTTAATAAAAGTACAGAATGGCTTTTCGATGCTACGACTTGTACGTTAGCCCTTTACGACCCGTAGGTCTATTTTACCCATTTACGGACTTGACGGAGGCTAATCCCGCAGCCTTTGCGGGTCTGAGGTGCTCCAAGCCCTCGGGACTTTGTCCACGGATATTTGACAAGAATTTGAAAATACAAAAATTACGAATTTGAGTATAGGGGAATGTTGTGCTATTTTTGCTAACACCTACAATCACTTTATAGTCTCCTCAGAGTGCAGGATGGCTTTATTTGGGCTTTATTATGTGCTTAATTGGTGCTAGCGGGACCTGTTTGCTGCAAGTAAGCTGCGACTCGCTTTTAGCCTTGCAGAGAGGTTTCCCGTAGCAATTGAATAGCAACTGGGGCTTTCTTGCGGCCGAAACTCTTGCCGCCGTTTTAGATCAAAGGCTTTCCTCCGGCGCGAGCGGCCGCAAGGGATAACAAGGCGCCGGCCGCAAGCCTGCCGGAGCCCCCGGCCGGAAGGGAATAGAATAGCCGAATAGCTTGCGGCCGGTCCTTGCGGCCCCGCAACGGCTGCGGCCGCTAATAGAATGAGGCCCCTTGTAAGCAAATATTTAACTATTTACACAAGGTCATCAATAAATTCTACATGCCTGGCGAGCACAATTTAAGTAATGTCGTAAATAGGTTCTTCACGCCTTGAGATGGTATAAATAAATATATATATATATATATATATATATATATATATATATATATATAAATTATTATTTACACATGTCATAAATAGATTTTTTTTACACAGATCACCATTAATGACCAATCATAATGCTTTAAATCTAATTGTAGGTCATGTTCAGAAGCTAGCATTGAGCATTACATTATCTTTTAAAAACTAAAATATCTGAAACACAGCTTAAAGGGATGTGAATCTTTTTCTAGATTTTACTAGTTATATAATATACATGGGGATTTATTAACTTTTATGTACTTTATTTGATTGGAAAGTGTTTAAAAGCTCTGTTTTACTGCCTAACTTCAAACAAATATTACCTGCTTAGACCTGCGTTGTGAAGCTCATAAAAACACAGGGCCTCATTCAATTGCAATTTTGCCAATTGAATGGGGCTCTAAATAAGCACATAGCATATTTTTTGTAAAGAAGTTTTAAGTTAGTGAACTTCTATCCAAAAGCAAGGTCTTTAATAACTAAAAGCCTTTTAAAAAAATATACTATGTGCTTATTTAGAGCCCTATTCAATTGGCCAAATTGCAATTGAATGAGGCCCACAGACTTTGTGGTAGTGGCAGTGGAGTGTCTCATTCTAATCAGTGACCATCTCTCAGGAGTGTTCTGCTACTTTAAAGTAGTCCCTAATTGGTTAGGACACTAAACTACACATCCAGCCCTACAGTGTGGCAAACCCATACAGGGACTATTTGTTTGATTTTAGGTAGAACTACTTACAAAATAAAGTACATAAAAGTAGATAGATACATACATATTTTATATACCTAGTAAGATCCAGAAACCTTCCATATCCCTTTAAGCTATCAAATTTTGTATTTTTTTTTTTTAACTCATACACAATTTTAAGATCATTATAAGACTGCCAACATTCTAACTGTTGTTTTTTTTTGTTGTTTTTTTTTTTTATTGAGCATAGTTTCTTATGGGAAAAACCATTTCATCATGCACAAATTTTTTTCATGTAAACCAACATTTTTGGCTAAATGGGTTTTAATGAAAAATACTTCCAGATATGTCAAAACAATTTAAACTTGTAATCATATGAAAAATGAGCTTATAATAGAATGTTTGAGACAACCAATATGGAGAAGACACAATATACTGTAATTGCACTCAAGTAGCAAAATACCATAGGATCACTACAGATTTTAACAGCCTTATTAAATTGCAATTCGGCCAATTGAAAAGGGCTCTATATAAGCAGAGAGCATATTTTTTTTTTAAAGAAGTTTTTAGATAGTGGAGATCTTGCTTTTGGATAGAAGTTCACTAACTAAAATTTTCTGTAAAAAAATATACTATGTGCTTCTATAGAGCCCTATTCAATTGGCCGTTAGTTGACGTTAGTTTATGACGTTTGTAAGGAAATTTCAACCGTATTACTATCAGATCTGACTCATGAAGATATTGAAAATAGTAGCTGAAAGTACACAGAACTTTGGGTAACAAGATGAAATAATAAGACATTGGCTAAAAGTTAAAACTTTTTATAGAGTACCCACTAGTTTGTATGACTGTGCCTGTTTTTTACAGTCTTATATGCAGAACCTGTTATTTATTTGTGTTTTTGTCATTTTGAGTACTATGTGCTGAAGTTTACTTTTATGATAATCTTCACCATAATAATTCTTCTTGTGGAAAGTTATGCAATGATCGTAAAGCCAACATTCCCCATTCTGTATAATTTTGAACATTTGGTTGTTTAGATCAATGTAAATCACAATACATTGTCACGTAGATGACAGAACAAAGTTTCTTGTACTTTATTTGCATATATTTGCATGTCATGAAATTTGAAAGGTTTCCCTAGTGACATTTGTATATTTTACTTGTAATACAAATCTTTTATCCTGTTTCATTTTCACGGAATGAATGTCTCCCTTGAACAACTGAAGAAAATGATATGACAGTACATGACGATATTAAGAAACATTGAAAATATAATCTAACTAGCGAATTGCCCGTCAAAAAATGACGGCAATGAAATTGTAAGGTAGCTAATGCTGTTTAGTGTGTAATAATGAAATATATAATACATTAATAAATGAATATACTTTACCTATTTTAAAGCATTGTGTGGAAGAGCTGTGAATGTGTTTTGATGTTGCTGCAGCATTAGTGGTGTGGATCTGCTGTGTAAGCGTGCTGAATGTGTGCACTGTAACACTGTGCGTGCGCGAGCCCAAACCGTTGTCGTGTACTTCCGCATTGGCGTAAAATGGCGAGTAATGTGTGGTATACGTTTGTATCGGAATATCCGTAGGTGTTTTGTGGTGTTTTGCGAGTTTCTTGTGGTGTTTTGCGAGTTTAGAGTGCTGTAGCCTCGTTTTCGTTTTGTTCGGCGGCCATTTTTTCTCTCGCTTCGTTTTTTTTTTAGTCTCTAAACTGTTTTATTTGAAGTAAAATCGAGGTGTAAGTTGTATTTTTGAGGTGCTGGGTGCTCCCTCTTGGTGTAGGTAAGTTTTTTATGTATGTGGTGTGTGTATGTATTGTGTTTTACATTTTGTAATGTTCGCGAGTTGCGTCCGAGTGTTGCGAGTCCGTAATGTGTGTGAACGTGTGTCGTATGTTGTTTGCGAGTGTCGTAATGTGTGTGTCGTACTGTTTGGGTTGCGACGTGAAGTTTGCGAGGGTCGCAGTTGCTGGCAAGGAGCGCCAAAGGCGCTCCATGCCAGCAACTGAGACCCTCAGGCAGTGCCCTCGCTTCGCGAGGGCCTCGGCTCGCTGCGCGAGCCGCGGCCCTCGCTACGCGAGGGCCGCGGGCTCGCTACGCGAGCCCGCAGCGTTAGCAACAACTCGTACGCTCACAACTATATATGTGATTCATCACTCTAGAAACAACTTTCAAATAATATTTATGTAATGCTTGCTCATTGTTATTGTTGCAGAGATCACTAAAAAATTTAAATTAAGTTACCACTCTGATGGGCAAAATGTAATTGAAAAAAAAGCTTTGAGGTAAAAAAATGAAGCCTTTACATTTTGCAAGTTTTATATGAAATTATGATTTACTGTCTGTTACTTTAATCAGCAGTGTCTGTCCTGCTGAGAGCACTGGAGGATGTTACTGCCACATTTCTATTAGGTAGACACTTGTTGTGAATTCAAAGTCTCCTCCCACCTCAAGATGTTGATCTGCTGAAACCAAAGTGGTAAGTACATAAGATAGACAGACAGGCAGGCAGGCAGACAGACAGGCAGCAATTCAAAACCACAATAAACTAGGTTGATAAAATAACAAGCAGATAATGCTTACATGAATACAAAATGGGATTTCTCACGTTTTTATTGGTGCATAGTAGAAAATATTTAAATTAAAACAAATCTAGAGTGATATTGAAATGTATTCCTATGAGTAATATCTATTTGAAATTGCAGCATTTTAAGAAATTAGCAAAAGCAAACTACTATGCCAATAATTTATTAAATCCAAAGAAAAGTAAATCACATATATAGTTGTGAGCATGCGACCTGTTGCTAATCTTGCAGGCCCTTGCGAGCAACTGCGGACCTCGCAAAATTTACGTACTTACGAAAGGGAAATACAAGACACGTTATGACTCATTACGACCTCGCAAATATCGGACGCAACCCGCGCACATCAAAACATGAAAAAAATAAAAATAAATACACACAACAAATACATAAAAAGCTTACCTACAGGAAGAGGGGGCATCCAGGACCTCGATAACTGAAGTTACACCTCAATTTAACTCAAAATAAAAGAGTTTAGACACTGAAAAATTCTCTAAGCGATTTGAAAACAAGGACGCAACCCGCGCGACCCGAAAAACATTAGAAACACAAAATATATACACAACAAATACATAAAAAGGTTACCCACAGCAAGGTGGTGCACCCAGGACCTCTGCAAGTAAAGTTACACCTCGATTTAAGTACAAATTTTTAAGTTTAGACACCCGAAAATCACCTAAGCGAGAGAAAAAATGGCCACCGAACAAAACGAAAACGAGGCTAAAGGACCCTAAACATGCAAAACACCACCAAACGGTTACGAATTTCCTGAAAAAGACCTACGAGATTCGAAAATAAGGATGCAACCCACGCAACCCGAAATACATTAGAAACACAATAAATATACACAACAAACACATAAAAAGGTTACCCACAAGGTGGTGCACCCAGGCCCTCTGCAAGTATAGTTACACCTCGATTTAAGTAAAATGTAGAAGTTTAGACACCCGAAAATCACCTAAGCGATAGAAAAAATGGCCGCTGAACAAAACGAAACCGAGGGTAAAGGACCCTAAACACGCAAAACACCACCAAACAGCTACGGATATTCCCCAAAAAGTCAAACGACATCTGAAACAAAGGATGCATACCACACATTAGCCGCCATTTTAGAACAATAACTTATACAATGCTGAAGAACACAACTACGCTAACGGATTTGCCTCGCGCAAGCACACTATTACACTGCACACATTCATCAAGCTTACACAGCAGCTCCACAGCACTGATGATGCAGCAACATGAAAACAGATTGCCAGCTCTTCAACACAATGCTTCCTGCACATATTGCTTCAAAATAGGTAAAGTATATTACTTTATTAATGTATTATTTATTTTATTATCATACACCAAACAGCATTAGCTCACTTACAATTTCATTGTCGTCATTTTTTGACGGGCAATTCGCTAGTATAATATAATACAAGTCATATCTTCTTTAGGTTTGAGGAGATGCACATTCCAGTAAAGTTTAAACAAAATTAAATCTAAATATTATGCTGAATTCTATGAAAAACTGTTTTTTTAAGGTACATCACTGAAAGAGAGATTAATGCATGTAGTAATTTACACCCTCTTTACGTGCTCTCATGTGTGACACTTCATCTGACACTTCTCAACCAATATCCATCATGCTAATGATTTTACTACCACCAACACAGAGCTTTAAACATTATTTCAATTTTTAGCTATGAGACTGACAGAGAAAATCCTCACAGCATTGGGGAAAACAATACACAGATTATAAACACCTTAGTGTGTGTAAGAGGTTATATATTATAAATTCAAAACTGGGAGGGTGGGCCCTGTACGTTTGGGGATGCAGATGTGTCCAAATAGATACAAGAACGGTTGTTAGAAAAATCTCTGCATGTGGATAACCAGATAAGCACTGAAAATAACTATACTATAATGCATTTAAATATAATTCATGTCCTTCATTTACTATTTAGTTACATCACATCATCGATCACTTAATCTGTAAAACCATTCTATGCCAAATGTATCCAACTCATGTCCCTGAGGACAGAATCCATGTCAAATTTTAAGGATAGTTCTGTTTTGTACAGATAGGTAAATCAATATGCTTTAAGTAAAGGAAACACCTTTATTCAAACAAAATACCATGAAAATAATATGTCACATTAGCCTTCAATTACTGAATTGGCACAATTTTGCTCTAAACCCTAGTATGAAAGACCTCAAGTAAATTACATTTTTAAAGGACCACAAATGTCACTATGTGTGCTCTGCACCATCATTTAGAGGGTTGAAAATCATGTACAATTTTATTTTACTTTTTTAAAATTGACCAAGAATTGTCTTAGATATTGTCATTTTAGTTTAGCCCTTGAAGCCTTCTAGAGCTTCTAGAGTTGCCACAAGTAGTTACAACATTTTCTGATTCAAATCTTTTATACCTGATTCTAATTAATATCCATTATGTCCCAAGTGGTACAGAGCTCCTTACTTATTCAGACAGAGGCAGCACACTGAAAAAAAACTGACTTCTATTGCTGATAACATCATATATGACTTGAATTCAACATCAATTTTAAAAACACTTTTTCCACATGCTTTTTCCCTGTCTATCTAATGGTGCCGACCACATATGCAGTCCTTTAAGTGATTAATAAAATTGAATAGGGCATTCTTAAATGTATTTAGTTAAAAAAATAATAATATATAATTCTCATCAGTTCATAAATAAACAAATAAACAAGATATATATATTTAAATTGTAAACAGAAATTTGTCTATCCATTAGTCTCAATAAATAAATTAAACGTTTCCATATTCATAATTGCTATAAACTTCAACCCTTTTAGCAGCAAAGTAACTTGGTATAAAAAAATATGATCACATTGTTCATTTCTGCGTTAATGCAGAAAATCACTGAAAAGTGGTATGCAATTCAGTACTTTACTTCCCATCACCATCAATTTTTATTCCCTCAGTTGGCTCCCTTGTTCTCCATTGGATCTTTGCTCTCTTCTACAAGTATACCCTGAATAATCCCTTTATTCTGCACCCAATAATGATCTCCTCCCATCGACAGGACTTCTCCTATATAGCTACCTCCCCTTTAGAATTCCCGACCTCGCGCTGTCAGACTCACTCATAACTGTTAGAGCTTTCCTTAAACACCCATGTTTCCAAAAAAGCCTGTCACATATATCCCGTCGACCTACAACCTGTGTAACTTTTAAATGACAACTCTCCTCTTGGTTAATCAAAAAGAAAGATGGCACACCTGAAATAGACTAGTGTCCCAAGCTGATAATTTCTGAGTAAGACAGAGTTAAGGATGCTGAAAAAATGGCTAAAAATAAGACATAACTTTTAATACATATACAATAATAATAATAGTGAAGATAAAATTATAAACAAACTATTATATACATATGAACAAAAAAACTGGAGCTGCAACAGGTATAGAGAAAAACAGAGTATCCTACCCAATATAAATCTCATATACACAATCAAAAGATCAAGAGAAGACCCGATACTCCGGTCACATAATAATACAACAGAGTTCCCTGTTGTCTATGTGCACAATTATGAGGGGTCGCTATTTACTTTTGAAATAGTAATGAAGGGATATTTAAAACTAGGGATAACTAACTCCCTTGGCAGAAAATCCAATGACACCACCACAAAAAGCTGTAGACACTACATATGTATATATATATCTATAGCTTGTATAGTGGAATGCCCTATATGTGCACACTATGCTAGGAGAACCCACTATTTACCCTCTGTATAGGGGGATTATATACAGGTATATGGGAAATCACCTCTCTCCCTATGCTATATACCGGGTACATATGATACAAAACTCAATACATGAGATTAAAAGCATAACATAGCAGTAGAGTATGCCTTAAACATCAAGATCTCAATAAATCTTAAATAGTATACTTATACTGCATGACAGTGAGGAATATCACATCTCCTGTCGCATCTGCAGCTCCAGGCACAGGTTCAGCAAACTCCTAACAGCCCAACATGCATGTTTCGCAAATTGGCCAGCATCTACGGGGGCTGGTCTCCTTGGCTCAATCTTCAACATGACACACAGCCACCTACTACAACCTATCTTTGATTTCATCTCCCACATCCTTTAGTATATCTGTAGAAAAGTGTGAAAAGTAAAGGGAAACAATACAAAGGTTTTGAATGGGGCTGTGGGTGATTAAGAATAAGATTAAGATTTCATTTTAAATTGTTCAATTAACGGAATCTTATTTTTGTTCCAGAAGATGCTACTGTTCTTCTAGCTCCACAAATAATATTGCTAATTTACTACACATTTACTACACATTTGGTATAATTTAGTAAAGAAAATAGTGGTTGTTTTGGACATTTTACTCCTGCAATCACCTAAATAATCTCATTCACTTTTTCCCAATATTCTTTGATGTATACACTATTGACGTAGGGACATCTCCTTTTCCCCACATTTACTCCAACATTCAGGGATTCTTTGTCTCATGTTTTGTTCCTCATTATAGGTTTTTTTTTACTAACCTTACATGATCTTATATACATTTAAACCTAACTAGCAACTATAGTACTACGTGGATGGACTTAAAGAATATTTTGAATAAACATTGGCATATATTAAAAGAAGGTTTGAATTTTGCTCATATACTTAAAGCAAAAGATAACTTAACAAGAAGATGAGCTTAAAATCTAAAATATATGTTAACTAACAGTCATTTTTAAATGTTGCTTTAGATGCAAATGATGCAAAGTATGTCAATGCTAGAGATGTAGCGGACAGTTTGCCCACGGACTATTCGCAGCGATTTTGGCTTGTTCGCGCTCGCAGCGGACGGCGGACACATGCGCTTTTCGGTTCGCCCCCTATTCTTTATCCTTGAGGAAACTTTGACCCCGCACCTCACAGTCAGCAGACACATTCCAGCCAATCAGCAGCATACACTCTCTTCCAGAGCCTTCCATCTGAAGGACAGCATACATTTTAGAATCATTCTGTAGCTGCATTCGTGGTGAGAGGACAGATAGTGTAGCTGCTGGAGATTTAATAGGGAAATAGATAGCCAGGCTGTGTATTTAGCTTCCACTACAGACCTGAAGGACTCATCTGATATCTGCTGCAAGGACAGCAACCCAAAAAGCCCTTTTTAGGGCTAGAACATCATTTATTTTATTTTATTATTTTTTTCTGTGTAATCTAATTGCATATGCCTGCCTGCCAGTGTGTGTGTGTCTGACAGGCTAACACCTAACAGCTTATATTGTGCTTATTTTCATTACTCATACCTGTTGGTGTACCATACATTGAAAACAACCATTTTTTTCCTGTAAGCTAATTTCAGTTGCCTGCCTGTGTCAGGCTCACAGCTTATATTGTGCTCAGTGAAATAAAACAACACTTTTTTGACTGTAATAGATTGAATAGCAATTGCCTGCCTACAGGCGTGTGTGTGAAGCCTATTTCATCTACTCTGCCAACTTTTGCCAGTGCACAGTGATACGTCATATCTGGTCCAACTGTAGTTTTCAGTGACATAAAACAACACTTTTTTTTACTGTAATCGATTGAATATCAGTTGCCTGCCTACAGGCATGTGTGTGAGGCCTATAGTGCCTACTCTGCCAACTTTTGCCAGTGCACAGTGACACTCATATCTGGTGGCACCTTAGATTGCACGCACAGTGCTCCAAATTTGAAATAGGAGGTCCGACCAAGCATCTTTTTCCATCTCCCTGTTCCAAAAATCAATGCCATATACACGTCCCCTAATAGTGGATGTAACAGGGATTAAACCGATAGGAATAGTACTACTTAACAGTACACACCTTATAATAACGCAGACAGAGGCAACGCAGAGAGAGGAGTCTGAAGAAGAGGATTCAGAGGAGAAAGGTGGCTTTGAGGAGGTGGAAGACCAAACACAGCAGGCGTCTCAGGGGGCTTGTTGTCGCCTTTCGGGGACCCTTGGTGGCTGGGTGGAGGAAGAGAACTTCAATGACATCAGTGAGGACAAGGAACAGGACATGGCTAGCTTGGTATCCAACCTTGTGCAAATGGGGAGTTTGCGGTTGTGCAAAGGGACTGTTTGCGGTTGTTTGCGGTGCATTAAACGGGGAGATTGGTCTGTTACTGTGAAGTGGGTGTAACCCTTACACTACCTGATCGATACAACATCATACCTGATGTTTTAAAGCATGTTATTACAAACAATTTAGGAATGTTAGGTGATTTATGCCGTTTATGGCTTAAAACCAGACTCTGCATCAACTATGTAATTTTCCGTGGGAGTTTTGCCATGGATCCCCCTCCGGCATGCCACAGTCCAGGTGTTAGTCCCCTTGAAACAACTTTCCCATCACTATTGTAGCCAGAAAGAGTCCCTGTGGGTTTTGAAATTTGCGTGCTCATTGAAGTCTATGGAAAAATTGATGTTCGCGACATCACTAGTCAATGCATCAAGCCAGTGAACTGCTTTTCTAGTCAATTGTACGTCATATAATTCATGTAATATAATGGAAAAATGAAAAGAGAATTCTGTGGAGAATCCTAGAACATATATCATCCATTGATAAGATATTGGAAATACCAGTAGCTAGAGATATTAATAATATCCAATTTTGTAATACAAATGTGATGAAAATCACAGTAATAGAACATATACCTCAAACCTTAAGAAAGGAGATCCATCAAAAAGGATCCAGATGGCTATATGAGTTGAAAACTTTAAATCCAGGTGGGTTGAATGAGGGATTTAATTATACACCCATCAGTAAATATTATTTAATTATTAAGATTTATTTATGCAAGAGTTAAGAGTTGTTTCATTTTTAGAGTATAATTTTAATAAATAAGAGCTAAGAATCACATGTAAAATTGGAAAAGTGGATAATATCTTTGATATGGGTATATTATACAAGAAGTGCACATAATGTGTTTAAAAATTTCTTGACCCATATTTGGGGAGCATAGGGGCCTATAGGAGCAATCTGCAGGTTGTGACTTTTATATTCTTCTCGGCACCCAGCATTTCAGATCAAAACATCAGTCACCTTACATCAATAACAGCATATACATTGTAACCTAGAAACCATGACAGTAACTATATGCACACATTAATTCTTTAAACATGATACGTAAATGAAAGACAAACTGTCACAATCATTAAAACACTTTCCATGTCCATTTGATAGAATTTAAAATTTGCATGCAGATGTGATAGAGTCCCATATAACAGTGGTACTTGTTGGGGTTTAGGGAAGCCCCAAAGTCAGTCATGATAATATCCATCCAATTTATCTATATATCCATGTCAGGTCAGTCATTTATTTTATTTTTGGAGACAATTTATATTAAGAATAGTATTTTAACATGCTGGTAATAGGATCCCATGGCAACAGACAGGCTATAAATAGGAAGACATGTCAGGGTAGTTCACACCTGTTAGAACTCAGTCAGTGAGGGAAACATGCATCAGTGAGGAAGTGGTGATGTCATTAGGATGCCCCACATTGAGATATTGTAGAATATATAGGAGAAATGAGAGTGGCAAATATTGTATAACTGTAACTTCTAGAAAGTGTATTAAGTCATCAAGTCCATTACTATATTGGAGCATATGAAGTTAGAATTATAAAGTTGTATACTAGTGATGTCCCGAACAGTTCGTCGGAGAACTATTCGCTGCGATTTTCGCATGTTCGCGTTTGCAACGAACGGCGAACATTTGCGCTTTTCGGTCCGTCCCCTATTCTTTATCATTGAGAAAACTTTGACCCTGCACCTTACAGTCAGCAGACACATTCCAGCCAATCAGCAGCATACACTCCCTTCCAGAGCCTTCCATCTGTATGACAGGCTCCATTTTAGAATCATTCTGTAGCTGCATTCGTGGAGAGAGGAGATATATTCTACCTGCTCTTGATTTAATAGGGAAATAGATAGCCAGGCTGTGTATTTAGCTTTAACTACACACCTGAAGGACTCCTTTGATATCTGCTGCAAGGACAGCAACCCAAAAAGCCCTTTTTAGGGCTAGAACATCATTTATTTTATTTAATTATTTTTTTCTGCTGATTTAATAGGGAAATAGATAGCCAGGCTGTGTATTTAGCTTTAACTACCCATCTGAAGGACTCCTTTGATATCTGCTGCAAGGACAGCAACGCCAAAAGCCGTTTTTAGGGCTAGAACATCATTTATTTTATTTTATTATTTTTTTCTGCTGATTTAATAGGGAAATAGATAGCCAGGCTGTGTATTTAGCTTTAACTACACACCTGAAGGACTCCTTTGATATCTGCTGCAAGGACAGCAACCCAAAAAGCCCTTTTTATTTTATCTTATTACTTTTTTCTGTGTAATCTAATTGCATATGCCAGCCTGCTAGCGTGTGTGTGAGGCCTATTGCATCTAGTCTGCCAAATTTTGCCAGTGCACAGTGACAATCATATCTAGTGCCACCGTAGTGTGCAGTGAAATAAAACAACTATTTTTTTACTGTAATCGATTGAATATCAGTAGCCTGCCTAAAGGCGTGTGTGTGAGGCCTATTGCATCTAGTCTGCCAACTTTTGCCAGTGTGCAGTGACACTCATATCTAGTGCCACCGTAGTGTGCAGTGAAATAAAACAACCCTTTTTTTACTGTAATCGATTGAATATCAGTAGCCTGCCTAAAGGCGTGTGTGTGAGGCCTATTGCATCTAGTCTGCCAACTTTTGCCAGTGCACAGTGACACTCATATCTGGTGTCACAGTAGCTTGCATGCATAGTACCACTAATCGTAAAAAAAATGACAGGCAGAGGCAGGCCACCACGCAGGGGCCGTCGTGGTGCTGTGATTTCCTTTGGCCCTAGAATAATTCCCAGTTTTCAGAGGCAACGTACCCTGAACTTGAAAAGTTCTGAGGACATGGTTGACTGGCTAACACAGGACACCCAATCTTCTACAGCTTCCGCTCGGAACCTAGACGCACCATCCTCCTCCAGCTTAGCTTCGGGCACCTCTCCAGTTACCACTCGCCCGCCTGCCGCCACCACCAACACTAGCACCACAGCCGCATCACTTGATCTGTCAGCAGAGTTATTTACACATTCGTTGTAAGAAATGAGTGATGCTCAAACATTAGTGCCAGAGGATGTAGATAACAGGGATATGTCCCAGTCAGGCAGCATTACACACATGGACGTACGGTCTGATGATGATGATGATGTTGTACCCGGTGCTGCTTCCTTTGTTGAGTTGTCAGATACAAGTGAAGCAGTTGATGATGACGATGCGTCCGTGGATGTCACATGGGTGCCCGCTATAAGAGAAGAAGAACAGGAGGAAAGTTCAGATGGGGAGACAGAGAGGAGGAGGAGATGAGTTGGAAGCAGCTGGAGGTCGTCGAAAGTAGCTAGTGGCACAGTCAGACAGCATGCATCGGCACCCGGGGTCAGCCAGACAGCACGCCAGTCAACGCATGCTTTTGCCACCACCACAATGCCGTCATTGCAGAGCTCAGCAGTGTAGCAATTTTTTCATGTTTCTGCCTGTGACAACAGTGATGCCATTTGCAACCTGTGCGAAAAGAAACAGAGTCGTGGGAAGTCCAACACCCACCTAGGTACAACTTCTTTGCAAAGGCACATGATGTCACATCACAAACACCTTAGGGATCAACACATCACTACAAGCAGCACACAAAGTCAAAGCCGCCATACTCCTCCTGGTCCAGCATCTTCAGCCACGTCAACCACTGCTGCCCTGCTTGCCCCCTCTCAACCATCCGTCACTCCGTGTCTCGCTCTGAGCAGTCCCTGCTCATCTGCCCATAGTCAGGTGTCTGTCAAGGACATGTTTGAGCGTAAGAAGCCAATGTCACAAAGTCACCCCCTTGCCCGGCAACTGACAGCTGGCTTGTCTGAACTCTTAGCCCGCCAGCTTTTACCATACAAGCTGGTGGAGTCTGAGGCGTTCAAAAAATTTTTAGCTATTGGGACACCGCAGTGGAAGGTACCCGGCCGAAATTTCTTTGCACAAAAGGCAATCCCAAACCTGTACTCGATTGTGCAAAAGGAAGTAATGGCATCTCTGGCACACAGTGTTGGGGCAAGGGTCCATCTGACCACTGATACCTGGTCTGCAAAGCATGGTTAGGGCAGGTATATCACCTACACTGCGCATTGGGTAAACCTGGTGACGGCTGCCAAGCATGGAATACGGGGCTCAAATTTAAAGTGGGAGGACCGACCAAGCATCTTTTTCCATCTCCCGCTTCTAAAAATCCATGCCATATACACGTCCCCCATGCTGTGCAGTGGAAGCCCCCAGACTCTGACATGTGTATAATCTTCCATGCTGTGCAGTGGAAGCCCCCAGACTCTGACCAGTGTATAATTTTCCATGCTGGGCAGTGGAAGCCCCCAGACTCTGACCTGTGTATAATCTTCCATGCTGGGAAGTTCAAAAGCCCCCAGACTCTGACCTGTGTATAATCTTTCATGCTGGGCAGTGGAAGCCCCCAGACTCTGGGAGTCTGAAGAAGAGGAGTCAGAGGAGGAAGGTGGCTTTGAGGAGGTGGAAGACCAAACACAGCAGGCATCCCAGGGGGCTTGTTGTCACCTTTCGGGGACCCTTGGTGGCTGGGTGGAGGAAGAGACCTTCAATTACATCAGTGAGGACAAGGAACGGGACATGCCTAGCTTGGTATCCAACCTTGTGCAAATGGGGAGTTTGCGGTTGTGCAAAGGGACTGTTTGCGGTTGTTTGCGGTGAATTAAATGGGGAGATTGGTCTGTTACTGTGAAGCGGTTGTAACCCTTACATTACCTGATCGATACAACATCATACCTGATGTTTTAAAGCATGTTATTCCAAACAATTTAGGAACGTTAGGTGATTTATGCCGTTTATGGCTTAAAACCAGACTCTGCATCAACTATGTAATTTTCCGTGGGAGTTTTGCCATGGATCCCCCTCCGGCATGCCACAGTCCAGGTGTTAGTCCCCTTGAAACAACTTTCCCATCACTATTGTGGCCAGAAAGAGTCCCTGTGGGTTTTGAAATTCGCCTGCCCATTGAAGTCTATGCGGTTCGCCGATGTTCGCCCATTCGCGAACATTTGATTGAAGTTCGCATTTGCTGTTCGCGAACCCAAAATGTGATGTTCGCGACATCAGTAGTATATATATATATATATATATA
Source organism: Discoglossus pictus (assembly GCA_027410445.1). NCBI lineage: Eukaryota > Metazoa > Chordata > Amphibia > Anura > Alytidae > Discoglossus > Discoglossus pictus. The sequence continues at coordinate 316,246,487 of CM050163.1, read as the reverse complement.
TATATATATATATGTTACTGACTTAAGATACTTTAAACATTTTATTTCAGTGGGGCACTGGATCACATATTAAAAATTGTATTCACTTTGATCTAACTTTAATTAATTACTGTCAAAACAGTATCACTTTGCAACTTGGTCAAAGTCAATATACATATTTTTATGATATAATCCACCTACCTAATGAATAATGGGATAATCCCTTAAAATAATTTCTAGAAATGTTATGATATTATTATGATTCTTTTATCCTTACAAATAAAAGTTATGTTTTAGGTTGTCTTCTTTGCACTTACTAAGATCAGAGAAAAGTGTACTAATATAAGTTCTTTTTTTTTGTTTTTGTCATTTGATAATGGTTGCTTAAAAGACAATTGCATTTAGATGGATGCCAATATTTAACAGAAGAAACTAAAAATAGTCATGTTAGGAGATAGAAGCTGCATGTTAGGAGATAGAAGCTGCCACATTCCCACTGTGCAGATAGATATCTCCTGCACACTTTCCTCCAATCTGAAAAGGCTGATAATTACGGTAGTAACGCAAAATGATTGCACAGCAGCATGATTGCATATAAATTATAACAAAATTAAAGGCTGTAGTGTTTGACCTCATTAAAACTATTTTTGTGTTTAGTTCTTCTAAGTAGTATATTTTACATGTATGACTACAATGTTCCTTTAAACATAAATATATAAATAATTTGTTCAAGAATCTAGATTTAGAGAAAATAAACAGAAGTGTTCTGTTTAGCAGAGATCACAGCAATCCAGACTCCCATAAGAAACCTCTTTTCATATAATTTGGAGGTAGAAAAATAAAATCTCATGGTATGTATGTAACAGGTTCTTACAAGTTGTTACTTACACAGTGTAATTTATTTTCTGGGAGTTTTCTTGGTTTGTAAATAGGACATGGGTTTGTTGTGAGCTCAAAGTTTTTCACTCTATAAAGATTTTTCTGATTTTAATTTTTAAACTTGTCATGATGCCCAGGGCCACAAAATCCAATGATTTTGATGTGGTCCATCAGTGCCTAAAGTAAATATTGTATTTATCTGGTCCAGGGACATATTTTGCATTTTTAGGGGCAGCAAGTCATGCATTTGTTGATTCATCTTCCCCTATCAATTAGAAACACAAAGGTCATCCAATAGCAAGGAAAATGTATCAATGTTATTGACATTACACATAGGAGCACAGCTTTTCTACGTACAATTTTATAACCTGCTGTTTGCATACATTCTGATTAGTACTCCTACATTGATTTGTTGCAATGCTGGGGTTTCTGCAGATCTATGCAATAGCAACATCACACTACTACTTATTTAGAGTTATACACATTAAACATTGCAGAAACGTAGACCACAGTCAGAGGTCCTTTACTTTAGCCAATTTGAGTATATGCCAAATCTTCTTAATAGCTGTCCTCCCACTACTTCCTATTCACAATAGAAAAAAAATATATAAAAAAAAAAATAATATTTGACTTATTTTGCAACAAAATTATTTATTAGGGTCAAAGTATTATCCACCTTTTGAGATTTTCTTAGACCAGTTTTCCATCTAGACTGAGGTTTATTTTGTAAAAAATGTGGTATAATGGTAAAATCCTAGAATGCCATATGTTTTGAGAGAAAGCAAAACATAGTGGACAAAGACTTTAATGGAATTACAAAATATATTTCTCTATCAATAAATACTCTATTTCTAATAGAAGCACCCACAACGATAATTGCTATTTACCAAGTTCCATTGGTCACAAATAACTTACATTAAGGGCCCTATTAAATTCCAGCCTCGTAAATAAGAGGCTTCTACTTAAGCCCTACGTACTGCAAAGTTTCTCTAAGTTCCAATGCTATTACAATCGCCCTGCTGCGAGCAACGTATGAGCTACGCAGGAGGGCCGTACGTATCAACACTGCGTAAATGTACATGAGGAGTGACAGCCTGCGATATGATATCGCAGGCTCCCGCACCTCAACAAGTAGTGCAGGGGTCCTAAACGGGACCTCCGCGGCGGTCCCGCACATAAGCCCTGCCATGGGGGGTACTACTAAAATTAACCCCCCTCTATGCGGGGGTCCCCATTGGGACCCCCGAAGTGTCCTCACATTAACACCTTGCTGCAGGGGTCCATAGGGACCCCCGCAGCGCCCACACATTAACCCCTTGCAGCAGGGGTCGCCGATCAGCACCGATCAGGCCCCCGCTGCATTTAATATTTTTAAATTCCCCGCTGCTGCTCCTTAAAGGGCCTGCGGCACACTATTAGCCAATCCCGGTCGCGGCAAGTAAAATTAACCCCCCTTTATGCTGGGGGGTCCCCATCGGGACCCCCCAAGTGTCCCCACATTATCCCCTTGCAGCGGGGGTTCCCGATCTGCATAGATCAGGCCCCCGTTGCATTTAAAAAATGTAAATTCCCTGCCGAGGCTCCTTAAAGGGCCTGCGGCACACTATTAGTCAATCCTGGCTGCGGCACCTACAATTAACCCACCATTATGCTGGGGGTCCCCATCGGGACCCCCAAAGTGTCCCCATGTTAACCCCCTGCAGTGGGGGTCCCCGATCGTGACCCTGCTGCATTTCAATTTTTAAATTTCCCGCCTCGCAGGTCCTTAAAGAACCGTAAAGGTCCTGAAAGGACTCGCACTAAAAAACATTAACCCCAGGCAACTATAATTAACCCTATAATTCATGGGGGTCAATATAGACCCCCATAAGGCCTTAATTAACCCTATAATTCATAGGGGTCAATACAGACCCCCATAAGCACTTAATTAACCCTGTCACTCATGGGGGTCAATACAGACCTCCATAAGCCAATAACTAACCCTATAATTCATTGGGGTCAATACAGACCCCAATAAGGCTTTAATTAACCCTATAATTCATGGGGGTCAATACAGATTCCCATAAGGCCTTAATTAACCCTATAATTCATGGGGGTCAATACAGACCCCCATAAGGCCTTAATAAACCCCGTCACTCATGGGGGTCAATACAGACCCCCATAAGCACTTAATTAACCCTATAACTCATGGTGGTCAATACAGAACCCCATAAGGCCTTAATTAAACCCGTCACTCATGGAGGTCAATACAGACCCCCATAAGCACTTTATTAACCCCGTCACTCATGGGGGTCAATACAGACCCCCATAAGCACTTAATTAACCCGTCACTCATGGGGGTCAATACAGACCCCCATAAGCCTCTATTTAACCCCATCAGTCCCATAAGGGTATATTATGACACCTATGGGGCTGTTAAAACCCTAACATTAATCACATAAGTGCCATGACGGTCCACAAGGACCATCATGACACTAACTACAAACACTACACTAAAACCCCCAATAAACCATTTGATCTAAACAAACCCCCCTCTACACTAATCTATTAACACTTACACTACCTACCTACACTACCTACCCCCTAATAAACCTCCCCACAACTCTAATTACAAAAAATAAAAAATCCTTCCTTACAGAAAATAAAAACACTCCTGGAAAGGAAAGACTGACATACACAATACAATACATACATACAATACATTACATACAATACATTACATATAATACATTACATACAATACATTACATACAATACATTACATATAATACATTAAATATAATACAAATGAAATACCCCCTATCTATCTAACATACAATCTATTTAATATAAAATAAATCATAACTATATCAAATACATCCCCCTATCTATCTAATATACAATAAATCCTAACTACATACTGTCACAGGGCGCCCCCTTCTGTCGGGGTTTGCGTCCTGCACTTTCTTATCTCTTTTATACAGGGAGGAAGACACAGCAGGCTTGTCCAAAGTTGAGTTTTACTGCTGTTTTATTTGTTTGCATAAACAGAACAAAAACAGTGCTTGTATTCAGCAACAAAATAAAACCCTACATAAACGTGCTTACTATACTCAGGAACGCCCTGACTATATCCTGTGCAGCTTATCTGCGACAGGGAGTGCCACCTAGTGGCCAGGATGCAAACAGTCTCTTATTTGCGTTGTATCGCCACCTTGTGGCCAGGGAACAAATAGTCTCTTATTTGCGTTGTATCGCCACCTTGTGGCCAGGGAACAAACAGTCTCTTATTTGCGTTGTAGCCACCTTGTGGCCAGGGAACAAACAGTCTCTTATTTGTCTTTTTCTCTACGGCTTCTGCCAATAGTGGGTGAAAACGTGTATTTGTCACCAACCTTTTTATCCCTTGTTGCGTTCGGCTTCCCAGGGATGGAGTCTTTAGATAATCCTCTCTCAGTGGAGTATCTCTGATACCACAGGAGTCTTCTCTGTGAACAAACTCTGGAATATAATAGTCTTCCTGACTGTCTCGCTCCAGCACAAATCCCAGCTCTCTGGATCCCAGAGGCAGCTGAGCTGTTCAGGTCTTCCTCCTGCAACACACACAGCCCACGGCTCTTAGGCCCAAGCCTAAGTGAGAGAGACTCCACCCATCTCTCTGCTGCTTTTAAAGGCAGTACACAGCTGAGCTTCCATTTAGCCACTGATAACTGAATGGAATTAACTCCTTTCATTCTCAGGAGAACTTTCCCTTCTTCAATTTCTTTTAATAGGACCTGCAGTTCAGATAATTCTGCAGAGAGCGATTTGGCTGTATCATTTCTCTCACAACCGGTTTCTTTTACATAATCTCTATAACGATTTGCCTTGAGTTCCTTACTCTTATGTTTCCATTCTTCCAATTCTTTTTCTGCTTTCTGGGCAGTAGGTTTGTCCTCCTCATCAATGGGTTTCTTTTCAAGTTTACGCTCTTTGACTTCAACGGCCTTGACAGAGGGACGTGAAATTCCCGGCGACCGTCTTAATGTCCGGCCTATGCTTTCCTCTGCTTCAGGCTCCTCAGCTTCTGCAACTGCGGAAACCACAAATAATGCGTCACCTCTCTTCCTCTTGTTGGAGATCCGGGTTGTCAGTTCCTTCCCTTCTGTTCCACTGTTTTCATCTTCAGGCACTAACTTAGATCTATGTTTACTTTTTAAACCTGGAGCTTGCTTCTCTGATTTTGTAGACTTCTCTACTTCTGGAGTTGCAGCTCCACCCTCTGTCAATTGAGACTCAACCACTGAGTTTGCTCTGTCAGTCTGCTTGCTCTCGTTGGGAGGTAATTTATCTTTATGTTTATTTTTTTAAGTACTTGTTTGCTTCTCAGTGTCAAGTGATTTTGTCTCCTTTTTTGTTGATGTTTCAGGTTGCTGCTCTGTATCACACTGATCCGCTATGGTTGGTGAAACCTTTGTTTCCCTGCTTTCTTCTGGCTGATCTATCACAGCTGACTCCATAGTTTGCTTTGCACCACTCTCAACTTTACTAGATGCTTCTTTGCCTACACTCGCTCTCTCTTTATTAGAGACAGAAATAATGTCTTTCTTTTTCTCTGTCTCTTCATCCTTGGCACTGGTTTTGTTTGAATCGGTCTTACGCAGCTCTTCTTTTGAAAGTACTTTTTGGTTTGATTTTTCAAGAGATGAAGTAATGTGATCATTTCCAAGATCTGGGGATTTTTCTAAATTCTCTGAGCTTGAAAGCTTACTGTTCTCTTTGAGGTTATGTAGACTTTGGTTTACGTCACTCTCTAAGAGATCTTTCAGATTTTTCACAGTCTCTTCCATAGCAAGCAATTGTTCTTTTAGGTGAAGGATTTCTTCTGTCATTATCTCCTTCCCAGAGATTCTCTGTTCATAAAGCCGTAACTGGTTGTCCTTCTCAATTAATTGCGTCTTTAGAGACTCCATTGTGGCTGCGTGAGTCTTACTTTGCGCCTCATTCTCAGTGTACAGATTCTGGCATTTAGCAATTAGATCAAGGATGGTTGCATCCCGTTCTTGCACTTTAACTGCCAACCCTGATTTTTCCTTTTTTAGCTCCTCGGATGTGGCCAAACTTGATTGAAGACCTTTCTCCAGAATCTCAACAGCTTGGTTTAAAGAGTTTAATTCTTGTTCATTTGTGGATTTGTACTCATTAAACACATTAAGAGTTGACTCTCTCTCACTAATCACCTTATTGTGCTCTTCCATTAACTGGACCATCTGCTGGGCCTTGCTCTCCAGTTTTCTGGTGAACTTTGTTAGCTTGTCCTCAGTTTGCTTCAATATACTGCTTAGATTGTCCACTTGGTGGTTGAGTCCAGCTATGTTTTGTCTTGATGACTCTTCATTTATTTGCATGTCTTCAATCACCTGCTCCTTCTGCCTCTTCTCATCTTCCACCCGATATTGGAGTCCCTCAAGCTCCTTGTCCTTTTGCGTTAATACTGTTTTCAGCTTGGAGATTTCCAGTTTCAATGTGGTTATTTGACAAATCAGCTGCTCCTCTTGAGTTTGAGCCGCTTGGTCTTGTCTCTCCTTCTGTACAGTGTTCTCTGAAAGGGATGTCTGCAGATTGGTAATTATTCCCTCTAGCTGCAGTTTCTCAGAATCAAACCGGGCTCTCTGGGTTTCTAGTTCTGCATTGGTGGAGCTCTTCTCTTGTTCTAGCTTGGTGATCTGTACTTGGAGGGCTGTACACCTAGCAGTGATTTCAGCTACTTCCTGGGTCAATCCTTCCATCTTCAGGATGTCCCCCATGTTTTCCAGCTTAGACTTGGGAGTATTCTTCCTCTGCTCCCAAATTGGCATCAGTTTCTCATTCCTGTAGGACACTCTGTAGTCCTCAAATGCAGGCATCCTCCGCCATTCAGGAATATAGTCTGGCATCATCTTTACCTCTTCCCGGTCTGGTTTGGTATGACACATCTCCATGCTCTGCGTCATATGTCCTGTCTGGGACAGTGTGTACTCCTTGAGTTTTTCTGCATTGCGGTCAGCCCGTTTCTTTTCTCTGTTATAAGCAGCTTCCACTTCTCTGAACTGGTTTTTTATCATCTCTAAGTCGGATGCACTTTGCGAGTAGCTGGCCTTTTCCACTTGAAGTGAAGACTCAAGGTCCAGGATCCGCAACTGGATAACTTCAGAGTTAACCTTAGACTCCCGATGGGCTGCTCTTTCCGATTCTATATCTTCTTCCAGTCTTTTTACTGTTTGTGCTGCTGTCTCCAGTTCCAGAATCAGTCTTTCCTCTCTCTCACGACTGTATTCCAGCTCATTCTTCTGACGTGAGAAGTTATCCATGCAGACATTTTTCTCTGCTTCCATTTCATGTAGCTGCTTATGCAACTCTTGAACCTTCCTGTTTTGGGACTGGATAACAGATTCCATTTCTTTCTTCATCTCCTGCTCTCTCATCTGAAGCTCCTCAATCTTGACTTTAAATTGTCCTTGGAGCCTTAAAGAATGCTGTTTCTCCTCCTCTAAGGTCATTCTGTCTGCACTAGCAGGCTCTTTTGCTTTCTCAGCAATATCTGTTACTGTCTCTGCAGTTTCTTTTGTGCACTCTGCATTCTCATCAGCAGCTCCTGCCGTCTCTGTGGCGGCTCCTGCCGTCTCTGTGGCGGCTCCTGCTGTCTCTGTGGCGGCTCCTGCCGTCTCTGTGGCGGCTCCTGCCGTCTCTGTGGCGGCTCCTCTGTCAGCCCACCAGTTCCTTGCTTGTCTATCTTTGAATATATCACTAAATGACTTCTCAACGCCAAACTCCAATGGGGTGTCCATAATATTTGGATGGAAATCTCTCCTTGTCATGCCAGTCGCACCTTTCTCGTGTGGTTGAAGTATAGGAGCACTTCTCCGGCTAGCTTGTTGCACCCCCAGCGCCTTTATGCTGGCTGTAAAGTACGCCTTCTGTTCATTCTGGGAGTCTTTCCTCATCCTCTCATCAGGGAACCCGTACACTGGCCTGTGGTAGAGATGGGCATGCTCCTCTTTGGTATTCCATCTTCTATCATCAGATTTTTCCCACAGACAGGTAGGGGCCTGTCCAAATTGGGAGACTTCCCCTCGGTACTGTAACTTCTCCTCATTACAACTCAGGTTCTCTTTGTTCTTATATTTCTGGGTACTGATTATTTGTGCTCTGACATCCCGGGTAACTACAACTCTGGCAAGGATCTCAACTTTGAGTTCATCATAATTTTCTTTCTTTTCTTCATTCAAGCTCAGATAAGCTTTCTGAGCTTCGCCCGTCAAATACGGGGCAATGAGGCTGGCCCAGTACCGTTTGTGCCACGCCTCCCTAATGGCTGTTCTCTCAAAAATGGTGAGGTATATGATCACATCATCATCCTCTGTCAGCTCCCAAAGAATTTCATTGGCTCTAGCTCTAGCCGAATCTTTTCTATATTTTTCCAGTATAGCTTCATTCTGGGCTAACTGGATGGCCCACTTTCTATTGAACTCTTGCTGAGCAGCCGCGGCCTCTCTCATGCGGATTGTTTCCTCCTCTGCTTGTCGCTGCTGTTCCTGCTGTTGCTGCTGCAGTTGCTGCTGCAGTTGCTGCTGTTGCTGCTGGTGCTGCAGTTGCTGCTGTTGCTGCTGTTGCAGCAAGGCCTTCAGTATATCCTCCATCACTGTACTGTACTGTGGGCTGTCTTCTTGCACTCAGACACTTCACAATCCCACCACTGCCACCAGTGTCACAGGACGCCCCCTTCTGTCGGGGTTTGCGTCCTGCACTTTCTTATCTCTTTTATACAGGGAGGAAGACACAGCAGGCTTGTCCAAAGTTCAGTTTTACTGCTGTTTTATTTGTTTGCATAAACAGAACAAAAACAGTGCTTGTATTCAGCAGCAAAATAAAACCCTACATAAACGTGCTTACTATACTCAGGAACGCCCTGACTATATCCTGTGCAGCTTATCTGCGACAGGGAGTGCCACCTAGTGGCCAGGATGCAAACAGTCTCTTATTTGCGTTGTATCGCCACCTTGTGGCCAGGGAACAAACAGTCTCTTATTTGCGTTGTTTCGCCACCTTGTGGCCAGGGAACAAACAGTCTCTTATTTGCGTTGTTTCGCCACCTTGTGGCCAGGGAACAAACAGTCTCTTATTTGTCTTTTTCTCTACGGCTTCTGCCAATAGTGGGTGAAAACGTGTATTTGTCACCAACCTTTTTATCCCTTGTTGCGTTCGGCTTCCCAGGGATGGAGTCTTTAGATAATCCTCTCTCAGTGGAGTATCTCTGATACCACAGGAGTCTTCTCTGTGAACAAACTCTGGAATATAATAGTCTTCCTGACTGTCTCGCTCCAGCACAAATCCCAGCTCTCTGGATCCCAGAGGCAGCTGAGCTGTTCAGGGCTTCCTCCTGCAACACACACAGCCCACGGCTCTTAGGCCCAAGCCTAAGTGAGAGAGACTCCACCCATCTCTCTGCTGCTTTTAAAGGCAGTACACAGCTGAGCTTCCATTTAGCCACTGATAACTGAATGGAATTAACTCCTTTCATTCTCAGGGGAGAAGTCTTATAGAGCTCTCTTGTGACCCCTAGTGGCACTCCATCACAATACACAGACCCTTATTCTAAGCTAAAATAAAATAATTACAGTCCTAAATACATAAACAGGGCCTCATTCTATTACCGGCCGTAAATCGTCCCTAAGGCTGCAATTCCTTGTGGGGGTTCTGTTTGCTCGCGATTCTATTAAACGGCCCCGCAAGGATCTCCCCTTACGGCCGGCCGCATATCTTGGAACCGGCCGTAAGCTCTGAAATCTAAAAACTCAAAAATAAATTCAAGCCTGCACTGTACAGCTCTGTAAATGCTAGGGATCATATTGGGGGACATGAGGATTAAAAGTAACCCACTCTCAAGCTTGCACATCAGCCCAAACCCGAGTTCAAATTAACTGTTTATTTTCCAGCTGCGGCGTGGGCGTGTCTGAGGTGCTCCAAGCCCTATGGACTTTTTACATGGATATTTTACGTATATTAAAAAAAATTTATTTTACGGATTTGAGTATAGGGTAATTATGTGCTATTTTTGCTAACACCGAATATCACTTTATACACTCTGCAAAGTGCAGGATGGCTTTATTTGAGCTATTTTATGTGCTTAATTGGTGCTAGCAGGACCTGTTTGCTGCAAGTAAGCTGCGGCTCGTTTTTAGCCTTGCAAACAGGGTTCCCGGAGCAATAGAATCGCAACCAGGCTTTTCTTACGGCCGATTTCCTTGCAGCCGTTTTAGATCAAAGGCTTTCCTCCGGCGCGATCGGCCGTAAGAGATAGCAAGGCGCCGGCCGCAAGCCTGCCGGAACCCCCGGCCGGAGGGGAATAGAATAGCCGGAAAGCTTGCGGCCGGTCCTTGCGGCCCCGCAGCGGTTGCGGCCGATAATAGAATGAGGCCCACAGACCCTAATTCTAAGCTAAAATAAAATAATTACGGTCCTAACTACATACACAAACCCTAATTCTAAGCTAAAATAAAATAATTAAGACCACTTACCTTTAAGATGTCCCTTCAGATCACCAACCTAGGGGTAAAACAAAACAAAACAATTAGTACAAAACATTAACATAAAATAAATAAACATTATATACATTCTAAATATTCAACTCACCTTTCCAGCATGTCCCGTCATTGTTCAGTTCTTCCAGCGCGGGCCTGTTAAAAAAACACAATACATTAATACAATATACAAACACCAAATAAAATAAACATATAAACATATAAAGGGGAGGAGGCCGGGGACATCGCGGGGAGGTAAGTTGAATGTATATTTATATGTTTATTTTATTTGGTGTTTGTATATTGTATTAATGGATGGTTCCAGGGCCCAGCCGGGGCTGAAGGGGAGGAGGCCAGGGACATCGCGGGGAGGTAAGTTGAATGTATATTTATATGTTTATTTTATTTGGTGTTTGTATATTGTATTAATGTATTGTGATTTTTTAACAGGGCCGCACCGGAAGAACTGAACAATGACGGGACATGCTGGAAAGGTGAGTTGAATATTTAGAATGTATATAATGTTTATTTATTTTATGTTAATGTTTTGTACTAATTGTTTTGTTTTGTTTTACCCCTAGGTTGGTGATCTGAAGGGACATCTTAAAGGTAAGTGGTCTTAATTATTTTATTTTAGCTTAGAATTAGGGTTTGTGTATGTAGTTAGGACTGTAATTATTTTATTTTAGCTTAGAATTAGGGTCTGTGTATGTAGTTAGGACTGTAATTATTTTGTTTTAGCTTAGAATTAGGGTCTGTGTATGTAGTTAGGATTTATTGTACATTAGATAGATAGAGGGATGTATTTGATATAGTTATTATTTATTTTATATTAAATAGATTGTATTTTAGATATATAGGGGGTATTTGATTTGTATTGTATGTAATGTATTATATGTAATGTATTATGTAATGTATTATATGTAATGTATTATATGTAATGTATTATATGTAATATATTATGTGTAATGTATTATATTTAATATATTGTATATAATGTATTATATGTAATGTATTGTATGTATTGTATTGTGTATGTCTGTCTTTCCTTTTCCTTTTTTTTTTTCTGTAGTGGGGGGGGGGTTGTAATGTATTTTTTTTCTGCTCTGTAGGTTTTTTTTCTGTATTGTAGTTTTTTTTTCTGTACTGTAGTTTTTTTTTCTGTACTATAGTTTTTTTTTATTTTTGGTGACAGGTTTTTTTATTTTCTGTAAGGTAGTTTTTTTTTGTAATTAGAGTGGTGGGGAGGTTTATTACGGGGTAGGTAGTGTAGGTAGGTAGTATAAGTATTAATAGATTAGTGTAGAGGGGGGTTAGTTTAGATTAAATGGTTTATTGGGGGTTATAGTGTAGTGTTTGTAGATAGTGTCATGATGGTCCTTGTGGACCGTCATGGCACTTATGTGGTTAATGTTAGGGTTTTAACAGCCCCGTAGGTGTCATAATATACCCTTATGGGACTGATGGGGTTAAATAGAGGCTTATGGGGGGTCTGTATTGGCCCCCCATGAGTGACGAGGTTAATTAAGTGCTTATGGGGGTCTGTATTGAGCCCCATGAGTTATAGGGGTAATTAAGGCCTTATGGGGGTCTGTATTGACCCCCATGAATTAGAGGGTTAACTAAGGCCTTATGGGGGTCTGCATTGACCCCCTTGAATTATAGGGTTAATTATTGGCATATGGGGGTCTGTATTGACCCCCATGAGTTATAGGGTTAATTTTGGGCTTATGGGGTTCTGTATTGACCCCCATGAATTATAGGGTTAATTAAGGCCTTATGGGGGTCTGTATTGACCCCCTTGAATTATAGGGTTAATTATTGGCATATGGGGTCTGTATTGACCCCCATGAGTTATAGGGTTAATTTTTGGCTTATGGGGGTCTGTATTGACCCCCATGAATTATAGGGTTAATTAAGGCCTTATGGGGTCTGTATTGACCCCCATGAATTATAGGGTTAATTATAGTTGCCTGGGGTTAATATTTTTTGTGGGAGTCCTTTCAGGACCTTTACGGTCCTTTAAGGACCCACGAGGCGGGAATTTTAAAGATTGAAATGCAGCAGGTTCACGATCGTTGCCGATCGGGGACCCCTGCTGCAGGGGGTTAAAATGGGGGGGCTGCGGGGGTCCCTATGGACCCCTGCAGCAAGGGGTTTATGTGGGGACACTTCAGGGGTCCCGATGGGGACCCCCAGCATAGAGGAAGTTAAAAAAAAATTTGCCCGCGGCCAGGATTGGCAATTAGTGTGCCATTCAATTAAAAAGACTTTTAAAATAACAAGGACAGTATAAAATGTGCGTTGAACCTGTTTATTTGTTTTGCAGATGATGAATAAAAAGTCATGCCACAACCTAATAACATTCCCCTCACTTGACATCAAATTTATTTAAAAAAAAGTCTATAACACTTACAGTACTTGATTATAAAATAAAGAAAAATAAACACTCACAACATACTGACCTCATTAAATTATTGGTTTTATGTTTATGTGATTGTGCTCTGCATTCATTGCTTGTACCTTTGTTTATGTTTGAGAAGTTTTATCTCAGTTGTATGACTTGTCTGCTCAGTACAGAAAATCACCCTGACTCTTAAGAACATCAGTTATTTGGTGCAAAAGTATGGAAAATCCACAAGTCTTAAGCAAGGATGTTATAAATGTTATTGTCCCTAAATGTTAAGCTAGAAATGTATACCATAAACCAATTAATATTTGATTATTTTCTTTAATTTGAACATTTTTGATTTAGAAAGATATATATATATTTTCTTTTATTAATTAAGAATATAATTATGTATAGAATCTCAAGGCCAATACAATATTTTAGGTAGGTATGGTCACTTATTTATGTGGTCAACTTTTTGATTTCCATAAAATATTTGGTATTGCCACTATCCTAACCATCAGTGTACAAACACACCAAGGTCATAATTATAATAACAGAAAGTCCCCATTATTAGGCACACTGACAACTAGGATGGGATTTGAATATTTAATAGTTCTGGCTTGAGAAAGTAATGTATTTTAGAGATTGTTTTTTAAGTGAAGATTACACCATTTTTATAATGATTACATGAGAGGAAAAACAAGAGAGAGTCCATTACAAATAACACCAAGATAGGGGGCTTAAGGGTTTGGAGTGATAATGACGCTGAGAAAGATTCAAATTATTAATACAAGGTCCATATTTATACAAACAATGCTCTTTCATGATTTCTTGTGAAAAATGTTTGATCATACGACAAACATGTTCGATTTACAAACCAAGAAAACATCCAGAAAATAAACTACACTGTGTGAGCAAGGCTAAAAAAAAAATCTAACAAAAAAGTTAACATTTTGTATTACACAACAACCTGACCAGTCTTAATAAAAATAAATATTGTAAGATATAAATGCAAGGAACAAATTGGCATTTCTGTCTAGGGTTACTTCTTAAATGAATCCTGCCTAGTTATTTTACCTCCTGGAAGGCTGTAAACTAAATTGAGAGATGAGTCTTTCACACCAGCTGTTTCCATTTATGATAATAAACCATGTTACAGGAAACGCCAGAGGCAGTCTGTGCATTCCCTTGCCTGCTTTTACTCAGCAATCAGTACTCATAAAACAGATCACAGTTGGACATTTGGTACTGAAATATACATTATAAATAAATATTTATATGTTTTATGCTTTTGCACTAAAACGCTGGTGAACAGAAAAATTTAAATGTCTCCATTATATTTCTAAGACTCATTATTAAAATGATATTTGGACGGCTGAACTGTGGTTCTCAAGCTGTGCCCAAAGCCACTGTATTCCTATATAAAAACACTGTTGTGTATCATATTAATACAGTTACTACATTATCTATTGGAAAATCACAACATATAATAATATCAATAGGAAAAAGAGGAAGAAGTGAATACAATTTGACAGAGTATTGTGATGGCAGCCCTGATAGGGAAGACGTCTGTAATGAAGTGTTATGGTACTTCCTTCTCTTTCTTCCCCAAATAAGCCTAGTCCAGCCTTCTGCAAGAGGATCCCTTCCCTGGGACAGCACAAGATGTACGTGACACCTCTGGCTTTCTTCTTTCCACTCCTGCGATAGCCATGTTTTCCCCTGTTTGGACTGTCTAGGGTCTGGAGACATTCATCCACAGTAAATATACCTTGTTCCTTTGCGTTTTGGACATTGCTGGTTAACCAGTTCTTATACAGATTTTATCCACGTTAAACATGCCTGATATTGGTATATAATTATGTATGTAGTTTTGTAATTCATATACTGGGATTCGAGTTAATTGTTTGCAAGGACAGATCTAAGAGGCCTATTGTGAAGCTAACACAATGGGGGCATTCAGCATTGAAGACCCTCTGCTGAGTGATTAGCTTAGCTGACCTTCCTATCTTCATTACATTACATTATCTTTTGCTACTTTGCACCCAGAATAACTCCCTGTGTGTTTCAATAAAGTGCTTTACCCCATTAAAATTATACAAGCATGTCAGCTGTAAGTCTGAGGGGTGAAAAGAGCTGTTTAATTACTATGTTTTAGTCCAGATAACCACGAATTCTGCATCTATATTCTAGCACTGCATTCCAGCTTTGCATATATCTTGAAGCAGACATCATTTCAGGAGAATCCCTAGCACCAATACACAGAAAACTGCAAAGGAGAGGACCTAACCGGTGAGATCATTCATTGGCCAGCCCAGCTAGTCCCTCCTTGTGACAATGACATTTAAAATGTACAATTGTATCATTTTGTACCTTTTATTTTTAATTAGGCTACAGTGAAATCTTCAATTTTGGTTTCTACTGATCAACTTCTTAAGGTGGGAGGAGTCAATAAATGCAGAGGAAGCTCATATCTTCACAAAACAAAAAATCTTTCAACAGAACTAATCTAAATCTCAATCAGTTACTAGGACACACCCTACAAAGAAAGTACCAGACAGAATTAGCTTTGGAAAGAAAAGGAAGTTCACTTTAAATAGTAATTGCATATCAAGCTTAAGAAATGTAAAGCGTGTGTTACTTTATATATGTACTGTTTCTAAAAGGACTTGAAGATAATTATTTAGCTATTCAAAAGACTATATAAAAAAAGGCGACCAGAGTGGTCCTTTAAGTATACATACATAAATTTAGTCTGGTTTACTTTATAACCACTCAGTTTCTTTTATAATTAAACCTCTTTAATGATCGATATGGGCAAGCGTATTATACTAATTGGTTATTACCAGATGAGTACTTTGCAGACTAATCTCTGCTTATTATGCTGCTTCAAGTTTAATGGGTTCATATATAGTGAAATATAATAACAGACCATCTATTCATTCAGTTAAACTCATTTAAATACTTAGGGCCATGTTCTATTAGCTACATGCAAATGCCTTGAACTCATAAATTTGGCTTTGGATGTTTTTTTTTTCAATAAATGTTTATATGCATTCTATTGACTTATAAAATTCATCAGTGCCAAAAAGTAATATTTGCAGAATATGTAGCAATATTAAGAGTGATTTTAAGTGTGTATAAATTTACGAATTGGGCAATAGAAATAGGGCCCTTACTTTTGAAACAACTCTTTGGGCCGAATTCAATTGCTAAGTTTTAGAGATCCGGGCTCGCAAATGCTGAACGCAAGCTACCTTGCTATTCAATTGCCTTCCGTTCCCGTGCTACGATAGGGTTACTTGCTGCAAGCTATTCCATTGCGATTCTGCTAATCGCAAGTTACTTCCCCTGAAGCCGTGGATCTTTCACGGCCGCAAGAGTTGCGGCTGCAAAAAATCCCTAATCGCTATTCAGTTGCTCCGATTTACCGTCAAGCCCGTAAATGGCTAAACGTGAACCACAGGTTACTTGTACCAAGGAGGTGTTGCTTACTTACAAATCGTAGCACTTACTTATCAAATAAAAAAGCAATCCTGTACTTTTATTAAAAGTGAGAGTGATGTTTGGTCTTAGAATTAATAGCACTACATTCCCCAATTCTCAAATCGGCATAAATAAATCGTTTACTTCATGTTCAATTTTCCTAAAGTCCAACTTCCAAGCCCATATGACTTTGGAATCAACCTCCATATTTCATTGAAGTCCGACAGGCTTGAATAACGAGTTACGGGCTTGGAGATCATTCAAGCCCGTAGGACTTTGGACGGAAATTAAACATGAAATAAAGTATATGATTTTGGTGCAATCAAGTTACAGCCTACAATTGAATGAGGTCCTTTGTGAAGTAATTCAAATGTGGGGAATTGCTTGGACAAAAACCTACCATGGTTTTTATATACCAGACTAGCTACGGTTTTAATTTGGAAAGTGTTGCAATGAAATGTCTTATGCTTTTTACATGTAAAAGCCCTGTGGTCTTTGATATAATCGATTACATATACATGTATATTGCTTCTTGTCTGCAGGCATCAATTATAATAAAATTGGCTATAACATCCTTAAATCTCAAAATTGTAATGGGTAAACATGTTTGCTGAGCACAGATGTGATACATGGTAGATTACAATGTTGTTATATCACTCACATTCACAGACTTCACAACAGATTGTGAAAAGGATTGAGATTTTTTTTTTCTGCCACACAAACCCACGACTTAGTACGACCACAACAAACATATGTTTCATCTAGTCACGTATCTAAGTGAGTTAGGAACAGAGCCAATGTGATGTTTGGGGTTATTGGCAATAGTGAAGTAGTAACATTTTCATTGTGAGGCCCGTGGGACTTAACAGCAACTGCGAGCCTCGCAAGGTGAGCAGTTGAGGCACGCAGGACTTACAACACGACCCGTACATGCACTGTGCGCCTTGCCCAATTACGACTTTAACAGCCGAACCACAGAACTGAAAAGACCTGAAAAAAACAACAAATATGCCTCAAATTAACTTACACAGTGGGAGAGCCAGTGATTGAGGTTGCAAGTTAATTTGAGACATATTATGCGATTTTTAACGATTGAAAATCACCTAACCAAGAAACAAAAAACTCAACACGACAAAAATAAAAAGAGTTCAAAGGACATAAAACTAGCCCGAAGGACGTAAAACTAGCCCGTAGAACGTAAAAACGAGCCCTAAGCAGTAACACTTAACCCAAGGCAGTAACACAAACCAAGACCGTAACACTCAAAAGCGACGCCTATAAAGTACACAGGGTGAGAGGCTTGCAATGAGCCACACGATGAAGGTAATAATGGCAAAGCAGGAAAAGCTGCGGCTCAAGATGAGCGCCCAAAAGGTGCTCCGAATACCCATAATCTTGCATTATGTGGCAAACAGCATTGCCAGGCTGACAATTTTACTCCTGTCATTTTTTACGGGTAATTTCCTAGTATATATATAGTTGTCGTAATTGTGACTTTGTTGGTAACGCTCGCAAATTTACAGGCTTGTGCATGCGCAGAGAACATGCCGCCTGAAATGAGGCCCATAAAGTAGAAAAGGGGGAGAGGCTCACAATGAGCGCCAAAGGAGCTCATCACGAGGCTTGCAAGGTAGAGGGAGAGGCTCCAAACGGCTTTTGAGTTACGGGCTTGAAAAATACATGGCAATGGTTAAACCTGCGAGGCTCACAAACGGACCTCGTGGGTTTAACCACCGTCTTTTTTTTTTTTCAAGCCCATAACTTGGAAGCCATTGGGAGGCCAACAAAAGACGACAATTGAATAGGAAATTAGCTTGCAACCTCACTTACGGGCTCCCTGCCTCCCCCTGAGCGTTGAAGGTACTCAGAACAGCAAAAGCTTTACATTCTGTGTCAAACAACATTGCCATGGATTAAAATTGTATTGCTGTCACTAGTATATATAAATATACTAGCGATTTGCCGATCAAAAAATTACGGCAATGAGATGTGTATGTTTGGAAAGTTGTTTAGTTATTCATATACATATTTGACACTTGTAAGTATTGTGATTTTAAACATGTTTAGTTTTGTAAAATGTTCTCTTGGTGAACAATAAGTCTTAAAGCATTTTGTATTAAAAGTATTAATGTTTGAATGTAAGAACAGTTGAACTTTAAATTAATCAGTATTGTAAACGTGAGGTAATGTTTTTTTAACATGCAATTTGTATGTGAAGAATTGTTAACTTCAATATACATTGAATCCAGAGGTTGGCAAACAGTAAAAACCGTTGTTGAAACGTACCCAATTTTAACATGAACTTTGTAATATATCTAAGTAAGAAACTTGAAAGTATATTTTTTGAAATTTGAACTTTATTATCTGTGTAACTAAGGAACTTGAAAAAACATTAATTGAACTTCGAACATTATAAACAGTAACATAGTGAATTAAGTTTTTAACATAATTTTGTATTAAAAGTATTAACAGTTGAATGTAAAAACAGTTGAACTTTAAACTAATCAGTATTGTAAACTTGAGGTAATGTTTTTTTAACATGCAATTTATATCTGAATAATTGTTAACTATAATATACATTGAATGCAGAGGAAGGCAAACAGTAAAAACCCTCCTTGAAACATACCCAATTAAATTAATTCCTTTCTGTCCCCATGAACTGGCGATAAACATTAATCCAGGGAGTAATCTCAACATAACAGACAATATTTACATTGTGACTTAAAACGTGGTTGAGCTCTTAACATGAACTTTGTAATATGTTGAAGTAAAGAACTTGAAAGTATATTTTTTTAAACTTGAACTTTCTTATCCGTCTAAGTAATGACCTTGAAAATATTGTTTTCAAACTTGTAACATTAGAAACAGTAACATAGTTAATTAACATTTTAACATAATTTGTAAAAATAATGCAAGGCAAGTGTTTTGTGAGGCGAATGATCCATAAACAGTTCTTCCATTAATTATGACTGAATTGTTTATTGTTTTGTATTTTTCAATGCTTTTCAATTTGTTTTGCATGGGCTTTATTTCTTTAATGAAAAGTTATAGTACTTCATAGCAGACAATGTTTTTAGTAAATGTAAACTTTAATAGCCTGTGGATTTCTGCACCGTGATAACGCAACGTACAATTGACCATGTGCAAATACTGGTTCTTCCAAGAAAATACCCGCAGATTTGAATGTTTGACCTTGTGATTTATTAATGGTCATGGCAAATGCCATAATAATGGGAAATTTTCTTATTTGAATTATCAAAGGGAGATTACTTTCACTTGGTGCTAAATCTATTCTTGGTATGAAAACTCTCTCTCCTTTATGGGTACCAGTTAAAATTTCAGCATCTATAAAATGGTCCTTTAATAGTTGAACAATTAATCTTGTCCCATTGCATAGGCCTTTTTTGGGGTTCATATTTCGCAGTAACATGACAATTGCACCTTTCTTTAGCTGCAAAATATGTGGTGGCATTCCAGAAGGAGTTAGTGAAATTATGAATTCAGTGGAAAAGTTAGCCTGACTTTCATTGTCATCAGTAAGTACAGAATCACCACTGTGATAATTTCTTTGTGGTGCATTAATTTTTTTAAAGATTTCATTATTGAGGATTAATGCATCCTTATTTTTAGACGTTAGTATGACTTGGTTGGAAAGCTCGGAATATTCCTGGTTATTTATGCTACCTTCAAATATAGCCGATATAATATCTTGATGACAAATCATATGAGGTGGGATCTCTACAGTGTCGTCAGGTAAATGTGGTATTTTTTCTGTTCTGCCTTCTCCAATTTTAATAAGCCAATCATTGAAATCAGTTTGGCCTTCTGATCTCATATTTTGTTGCAGTTGAAGATGGGTAAAATTTTTCCATAGTGTGCTTGACTTTATACAGGTTTCGATAATGTCAGTTCGATTTCCATGTACAACGACAGGTAATGTTTGTCTAAAATCGCCACCTAACAACATTACCTTTCCACCAAATGGAAAAGTATTATCCATGACTTCACGAAGCAAATGGTCAATACATTGGAGGGCATAGCATGACATCATTGTGGCCTCATCTATTATAATGAATTTACATTTTTTCAATTTCTTTGCTTGTAATGATGTCATGTGAATATCTGACACAGAAGTTTCTAAAATAGGCACTGGCAGTTTAAAGCCACTATGTACAGTTCTTCCACCTTCTAACAAAAGTGCAGCAATTCCAGTAGTGGCAAACGCCAGTGCTATTTGACCTTGTGCTCGTACTGAACTCATTAATTAATTATATAGATACATTTTTCCTGATCCGCCAGGTCCCACTAAGATAGAAATAACGCTCTGTCACCATGTCATTATCTATTGCATTTTTAATGGCATTAAATGCTTGCAATTGTAACGTATTTAAAGTTGCAAGTCTTTCTTCTGTTCTTTCTACTTGTAGTTGAATGTCATAGTCTTCAAAGTTTATGTCATCTAAAAGACCTGGATCAGGCAAATTAAAACATGCACAACTTAATCCATGAGTTAAAAATACTTCTTGGATTTCCATTAACGCTTTTAAGTGTGCAATCGGTTCATTGTATCGTCGCATAAAGTCTTCAGCCATATTACTTTTAAATTTCTCCCACAAAGCTAATGCATTTGGAGCATTTGAGAAGATACAAATAAATGCAAATTGTTCTCTCATCTGCTGTGGCATTTGACATTGTGCTGCTTCTTCTAAACATCTTCCCCATTCTGTATCATCAGATAGTAAGTTTCTATGTCTTGCAACTAAATGGAAGGTTTCATATACTATGTCATTAACAGTTCTTAAGTGTTCAAAACTTTGTGCTCCAGGAACATTTAAAAGTAATATCCGTAAGCAAAAACGTTCAACATCTCTTGGACTGACTGTGTAAATTCTTGGGATTATTTTATTGCCTCTGCTTTTTCTCGGTCTCCATAATCCTTTCACAAAAACATAGTGATATGGAATTTCAATATATAAGTATTGTGTTTCTTGTGAATCTGTGGAATTTAATTCAAACCATGCAGTTAGTGTAGTGTGACGATCTTCACTTTGGGCCAATGCATTACTTTAATTTCCAGCATGAAAATACACTAAATGTCTTTGTGGCAAATGTACTGTAAATCTATATGTGGGCGTTATACTTCATGAGTAAATGTGGATTGTAGGGTACTACATATCTATTGTCAACTTTTTTCCACGAATAATGGCACTATCTCCTTCTCTTCTTTTATAAAGTCGATAGCCATCACAATTGGCATAGGTTTTGTCTCTATAATCTTTTGGAAAATCTTTGGAACATTTCTTATTTTCCATACATGGTGATTGTGGATTAAGATCACCACAGGGTCCATGAATCATGCGATGAATAACAATCTCATATAGTCTACCATATAGTTCTGGATCTGGTAGTTCAGCAACAATGACTGCATCCACTTTGTCAGAAGTATCTAATTTATCTTTTTCTTGAAGTATTATCAGAAGATGTGCATGTGGAAGGCCTCTTTTTTTAAATTCAATTGTATATACATAAGCAAGACATTTGCCAAATAAGTGACTTATAGTGATGTCACGTTTTAATTAATTTAATTTAATCTTAAAAACTCTGGCTACTAAATCTGGTCTATCGGAAGCACTTTGTCCAAGAAGTAAATTTTGTGTAATTTCTGGCCATTGTGGATTACATGTAAATTTAAGAAATAAATCGGGTTTGACAAATTTTATGACAATAGCCATAGCATCATTGTATCTTTCTCTCACATTTCGAGGAGATCCTTGAAAGGAAGATGGTAAAATGATGGCTTTGCCAGCTGTCATGTCTCTGCTTGTAGCCACGTCAGCAACATAGTCCATTAGTCCGGAATATTGTTCTACACGTAGTTTATCTTGTTGATATTTTATAAAGTTTAAATTATTGGCCTCAACTTGCAAATAGGAATCAATAATCCATTGTTGTGTTAGTTTTCCACCACATAAAATTGGATTAAATGTATTTCGAATGGCAATTTGAGCTACTTTAAATTCAAGCATAGAAACATTATTTCGGACTCTGGCTTTAGCATTTGAGTAACTGGGAAGTGTTAATTTTGGTTGCCAACCTGCTTCTCTGTGTGGGAAAAAAATGGGATATGTCATTGGATGAAAATTTGGACTTAAGATACTCATATTAATGAATGGTTGCTCCTCATTTCTGGGATATATTCTAATGTCTCTTTGAAATGGTGGTTCTCCTTCATCATTTTAAAACACCATTGCAACCTAATTTGATGTTGGCAAGTTATAACAATGTTTATCAGTATGTCTGTCTCTTTTAAGCACCATATTAACCTTTGGCATTGGTAGTTCATGTCTTTGTGCATGAAGTTGTTGTTCATTTTCTACTTCTGCCAATTTTTCTATAAGCTTTACTGTAGGGGTTATTGTCCATAATGTTATTTAGCTCTATAAAAACACTGGGTAAGCATTTTTTATTTTCTTCCATCTGCATACGTTGGTCAACAGCTTCCATTTTATCTAGGACATATAATTGAGCGAATTTTCTTTGCGCTTCTTCCTCTGTATGTAAATGTGAAGTCCGATGATAAATTTGGCCTTTAAAACAGTAAGGACCATGTCCTGGTACATTAGCAGCTAATGTTGCCCCCATAGATGCAAAGGTTATGGCACTATTGTAGGATCTTATGTTTGTCTTAAAAAATTTGTAGTTTGGAAAAGTAGGTTCAGTCATAATGTTTTGTAAATAGATTGGAAATTCTTTTCTTTCTGGAAATTTGAACTTGCCTTTTTGACAGCAACTAATAAATTGGCCATCTCTGGGTCTCTCCTGTTTAAAATAATAAGCCTCACAAAACTGACATTGAGTAGTCATGTCCCCACAACTATGAACCTCTACTGCTAAAGACTTGAGTAAAGGACAATTTGCAAAGCATATAGCAGTTTGACTTTCATATTCATCAGGTGAAATGTCATGTAATGTTTCAACAACAGGTTCTAAATGCTTTGTTTTTTTCGTGGCTTTTCTTGGTATATCTTGTATTGGTTTAGATAAAATGTCATGTAATGTTTCAGGAACAGGTTCTAAATGCTTTGTTTTTTTTTCGTGGCTTTTTTTGGTATCTCTTTTATTTTTTTTCTGGTAAAATGTCATCTGATGTTTGTGGAACAGGTTCTAAATGGTTTGTTTGCTTGGTAGCTTTTTTTGGCGTATCTTTAATTTGTGCAGGTGATAGTCTCTTGCTTGCAAGTCTTTTGCGTTCTTTTTCTCGTCGAATTTCCTTCTGCTCTGGTGTCTGCTGGCTGTCTGCTCTCTGTCATCGTTCTCTAGATTGCCGTCTTCTCTTTTCTTGTTTACTCTCGTTATCAGCCATGTTAATCTGTAAAAAAGAAATGATGTATCAATAGTTTATTTTCAGATGTTAAGTTTGTTTTTACCAAAAATTGTTATCAACAGTTTGTTTCTATGTGATCCTAGTTGATTGTAGCTGTACTTTCTTAGTACTGTTAAATAAGTGTTTTTTATTTTTTTGCTTTTACTTTCTGTCGTAGGTTGTATTTTTTGCCTTACATGCATAGCATACTCAAGGAAATTACACTATAGTTTCTTGTAGATATAGTAGGTGTATTTTTTTTGTTTGTTATTTTTTTTTTGTTTGATGTACTTTTGGCTTATAGGGCTAGTAGAGGGCAGAAATTAGTCTTTTTAATTTATCGTACAGGGGATTGTTCTAATAGTATTTTTATATTTTCTTTAAAGGCTTATATGTTGGGGCTGTGAAAATGTTTCTATTGTTTTTTGTTGTTAGTACTATTTTTTGTCCTATTCTATTTTATGTGTATGGTTACATTGTATGGTTAATATTGTACATTAGGACTGGTAATTTAGAATGACACATTTCAATGACTCTGTGTTTGAGACTTTTCTGGACTATGCTTTTTTTTTTTTTTGGCTTATAGGGATAGTAGAGGGCATAAATTAGTCTTTGTAATTTATTGTACATGGGATTGTTATAATAGTATTTTTATATTTTATTTCAAGGCTTATATGTTGGGTTATGTGTGTGGTTAGGTTTTATACTTAATATTGTACATTAGGACTGGAAATTTAGAATGACAAATTTTATTGAGTCTGTGTTTTGAGCCTTTTGTGGACTATGCAATTTTTTTTTTGTTCTGGCTACATTGAAGTTTGGATTTACTGTTAAACATTATTGTCCATAAAAGACAAATAAGAGGTAGATGAGAAATGTGTCAGTTATATTTTGTTAAAAGTTATAGTTTTCATTATTTTGGTGTATTGTATGTGTTATGGTGAATTTTTCTGCTATGCTGTTTTTTGTGCAACCTTTTAAAAATACTTTAAATGTATTTGTATATTCCAGTTAAATAAAAATAAGAATATTAATTTACTTAGCTATGTGTTTGTGTGATTTTTGGTACAATCCTATTCGTGTGTACCATATGTTGCATACTTTATTTGCTTAATTAATTTTTTTTATTAAGGTTAAATGTTTTTCCTATTTTGGATATGATGGCTATGTTTTTAGCGTTATCTTATTTTCTGTCCCGCACTTTTGGTATGCTTATTAAGGTTCTTAAATATTAAAGAATAATATTAATTTACTTTGCTATTTGTTTGTGTGATTTTTTATCCAATCCTATTTTGTGTCTACCACTTTTACTATGCTTATTTAGGCTTCTTTGTAAGGCTTATAGGTTCTTAAACATTAAATACGAATATTAATTTACTTTGCTATTTGTTTGTTTGATTTTTTGTCCAATCCTATTCGTGTCCACCACTTTTGGTATACTTATTTAGGCTTCTTTGTAAGGTTTATAGTTTCTTAAACATTAAAGAAGAATATTAATTTACTTTGCTATTTGTTTGTGTGATTTTTTGCCCAATCCTATTTTGTGTACACCACTTTTGGTATTCTTATTTAGGCTTCTTTGTAAGGCTTATAGGTTCTTAAACATTAAAGAAGAATATTAATTTACTTTGCTATTTGTTTGTGTGCTTTTTGGTATAATCCTATTTTGTGTCCACCACTTTTGCTATGCTTATTTAGGCTTCTTTGTAAGGCTTATAGGTTCTTAAACATTAAGGAAGAATATTAATTTACTTTGCTATTTGTTTGTGCTATTTTTTGTACAATCCTATTTGTGTCTACCACTTTTTCAATGCTTATTTAGGCTTCTTTGTAAGGCTTATAGGTTCTTAAACATGAAAGAAGAATATTCATTTACTTTGCTATTTGTTTGTGTGATTTTTGGTACAATACTATTTGGGGCCACCACTTTTGCTATGCTTATTTAGGCTTCTTTGTAAGGCTTATAGGTTCTTAAACATTAAAGATGAATATTAATTTACTTTGCTATTTGTTTGTGGGATTTTTTGTCCAATCCTTTTTTGTGTCCACCACTTTTGGTATTCTTATTTAGGCTTCTTTGTAAGGCTTATAGGTTGTTAAACATTAAAGATGAATATTAATTTACTTTGCTATTTGTTTGTGCTATTTTTTGTACAATCCTATTTTGTGTCTACCACTTTTTCAATGCTTATTTAAGCTTCTTTGTAAGGCTTATAGGTTCTTAAATACGAAAGAAGAATATTCATTTACTTTGCTATTTGTTTGTGTTATTTTTGGTACAATCCTATTTGGGGCCACCACTTTTGGTATCCTTATTTAGGCTTCTTTGTAAGACTTATAGGTTCTTAAACATTAAAGAAGAATATTAATTTACTTTGCTATTTGTTTGTGTGATTTTTGGTACAATCCTATTTGGGGCCACCACTTTTGGTATCCTTATTTAGGCTTCTTTGTAAGACTTATAGGTTCTTAAACATTAAAGAAGAATATTCATTTACTTTGCTATTTGTTTGTGTGATTTTTGGTACAATCCTTTTTGGGTCTACCACTTTTGCTATGCTTATTTAGGCTTCTTTGTAAGGCTTATAGGTTCTTAAACATTAAAGAAGAATATTAATTTACTTTGCTATTTGTTTGTGTGATTTTTGGTACAATCCTATTTTGTGTCTACCATATGTTTTATACTTGATTTGCTTAATTAGTATTTTTTATGAAGGTTTAATTTTTTCTACAGTGAAAATGAATGTTTTTTCTATTTTTGATATTATGGCTATGTTTTTAGCATTATCCTATTTTGTGTTCACCACTTTTTGGTTGCTGCATTTGTTATATTGGCGGCCATTAAACATATATAGTTCCATTTTTTTTTGTACTTGTTATACTTTACCTTGATTGAAGTGTCGAATGACAGAGGGTCCCCTCCTGCCAATCTTATTCTGCCGGTCTTCTTGTAGTGTTTGTTTGAAAAAGAATGTGAAATGATTAATTGTATATTTGTTCTTTTTGATTTAGCAAAGAATGGTCTTTTTCAGCATGTAATGTATTTTTCTATCTTACCTCTTCTTCTTTCTTTGTGTTGTTTAAAAGGGATTGTGGTTCACAATGCACGGTGCAAATTCTTGAGTGAAGCTGTTGATGCATAGTCTGTTTGAATAGTAAAAAAAAGGAGAAAGATTGAGCTTTAGGTTATATATTGAATTACAATAAATTAATGTCATTTAAATATACTTCTTTAAATAGTTTCAATTAACATTAGTTTGTTTTCGGGCCTACACACATTAATGTGTGTGTCACATGTCACTATACATGAATCATATTTTAATAGTTAAAGTTTTTTTTTTTATGTCATTTAAATATACTTGTTTAATTAGTTTGGGTTAAGATTAGTTTGTAGTAGGGGCTATACACATAAATGTGTGTGTAACATGTCACTATACATGAATCACATTTTCATAGTTAAAGTTGTTTTTTTTTTGTCCTGTCTTCATAATAAAATGTAATATATTATAGCTTACCTCTCAGTTGTAATTTGCACAATGTAAAGTAGGAAATTAGGAAACAATTTTCTTCTCAAGTAACAGCAGCAGTTAAATATCCAGTCACTCCGTTCATCACCTAGAAATGTAGAAATTTCTGGAAAGTAGGCAGTATTTATAAACTTTCAAGTGCCTCAGACCGTCAGAACATAATACGCATGCGCTATTTGTGTTCCAGCTTCCAATTTGCGTTCCATCCGCCATTTTATGCGTAGTAGTTTTCAAAATGGTGTTTAATATCAGTGTAGCAAGTGCCGCATAGTATGTGTTACGTACCTCGTAAAGTTGACTGTAGCGTTGTTTCAGATTTCCGAGTCACTGTAGTATAGTTACGTCTGTAGCCTCGTTTTCGTTTTGTTCGGCAGGCATTTTTTCTCTTGCTTAGGTGATTTTCTGCAGTTTAAACTCGTTTTTTTGGACCTAAATGGAAGTGTAAATTAACTTTTCGAGGTGCCGGATGTCCCCCCTTGCTGTAAGTAAGGTTTTTATGTGTTTGTTGTGTTTATTTGTTGTGTTTCTGATGTTTTCATGCGCGCCGTTGTCATCCGGTTTTGTGTGTTGGGAATGGGTCGTTTCGTGGCCGTATTTTTTTGAGATGCAGCCGTAATTTTTTTTGCGAGGGACCCAGTTGGTTTTTACGTGTACGATGCAGTGTATTTTTTTCTAAGTCGTGTGTATGTGTGTTAACCGCGTGTGAGGCGCCTTTGAGGTTTTTTTTGTTGAAAAAGTCGTGCGTGTGTGTTAACACAGCCGACGTTGAACCTTCCACCACCACAAATGCGGCCCCTTGCTTCGCGAGGGTCCGCATTTGCGGACAAACACAGCCGCCTTTGGAGCCTCCACCGCCTTTGACTACTGGTTGCTCCTGTGATTTTCCCAAAAACCACTGAGTCCGATATACTTTTATCTTTGCTTTAATAAAGTCTTACAAAACAAACAATAGCTTAACTTCAGCATAAAAGAAACATCTACACAAACGGGCTTACTTATTTTCAGGAACACCCTGACTAGCCCTGAGACCGCTTCTTGGTTTGCAGGTAAAACAATAACTTTTCACACAGAGTGGTGGTACCTTTAAGTTCAGTCTCTCTCTGTCAGCTACACTGGATCCTCTGCAGGTCCACTACTTTTAAAGCAAACAGTCTCTCAGGTAAGTAATGTTGCAGTCACACAGACTGATCCTCTTACTGGCAACTTCCTGTGCTGCTCTGTAAGTCCTGCCAGGCCCTGTTCAGGAGCTCTGTCTCTTTCTCCTCTCAGGTCAGGCTGAAACACTCAGTGTCTCTTCTTAAGCTGCTGGCTGTAGTCTTCAGGCAATCTAACTTACTTGCAAGTGTCTCTTTGTACTTTAAGCAGTCTTCCCTGATGCCTTACTTTAGAGCTTATCTCAGCTCAGCTGTCAGGATCCAGTCTTCCTGTCTCACATCACCACTTCTCGCATAGACTGCAGCTTCACACACTGCTCACAGCCCTTAGGCCTGAGCCTAATCAGCCATGCCCCTTTCTCTGAGTGTGTGTGTGTCTTTTAAAAAGGAATTTTACACCTGCAGCTCCAATTAGCCCAGCTCCAGGGGATTGACTCCAAGTTATCTGGATCATATCTTCTCCCTACTGCTTGACTTGCACCATCCACCGGGGGGCAGTGCACCACAATATATAATAAATATAAATATACTAGTAAAATTCCAGTCAAGAATGATGGTGTGATATATGATCTGCTTTGTCTCTCTCTCTGTGCCCTCTCTCTCCCTCTGAGCCCTCTACCTCTCTCTTTGTGCACCCTCTCCCTCCTTGTTCTCTCTTCTCCCTGCCCTCCTTCTTCCCTCTTCCTCCCTCTTCCGTGTCTCTCTCCCTCTCATGTTTCCCTCCCCCTTCCCCTGTGTCTCTCTCCCACTGTTCCCTCCCCTATGTCTCTCTATCAACCTTTCTCTCCCCTGTCTCTCTCTCACCCTCTCCCACTGCCCTCCCTGTAACTCTTTCTCCATGTC
Source organism: Discoglossus pictus (assembly GCA_027410445.1). Taxonomy (NCBI): domain Eukaryota; kingdom Metazoa; phylum Chordata; class Amphibia; order Anura; family Alytidae; genus Discoglossus; species Discoglossus pictus. The sequence continues at coordinate 316,217,346 of CM050163.1, read as the reverse complement.
CCTCTACCCCCTTCCCTCCTGTCTCTCTTTCGTCCCTTCCCTCACCTCTGTCTCTCCACCCCCCCCCTCCTCTTTGTCTCTTCTCCCTTCCCTCCCCTCCCATTTGTCTCTTTTGTCCCTTCACTTCCCAGTGTCTTTCCCCCCCTTTCCTACCAAGTGTATATCCCTCCTTCTTCTCCTCAGTGTCTCCCCATCCTTCCTATACCCTCCCTAGTTTCTCTTCCCCTTCCAAGTGCCTTTTCCCCCTTCTATCCCCAGAGTCTCTCTACCTCCTTCCCCTCCCCAGTGTCTCGCCCTTCCTCCCCCCAGTGTCTCTCCTTCTTCCCCTCCCCAGTGTCTCTCCCCCTTCCCCTCCCCAGTGTCTCCCCTTCCTCTCCCCTCCCCAGTGTCCCCCTTCCTCTCCCCTCCCTAGTTTCTCTCTAAACCCCTTTTTCTTCCCTCCCCACCCAGTGTTTTTCTCCCCCTTCCCTCCCCAGTGTCTCTTTCCCCCATTCCTCTCCCCTCCCTAGTGTCTCTTCCCTATTCCTCTGCCCTCCCTTTTTCCCCCTGCAAGCCCTGGGGCCCCCATGGGCCCCTTGTGCTCCCCCTGAGCCTCCTGTGGCCCCTTGCAGACCTCTGCATCCTCCCTCAGTCCCCTGTGTTCCCTCTGTGGACTCCCTATTTATTGTTTGCTTCGCAATAAAAAAAAATCATCTTCAAAGTTGTGGGAATGTTCTTTAAATGAAATGATGCAAATCCTCAAACAATCCATGTTAATTCCAGGTTGTGAGGACACAGAACACGAAAAATGCCAAGGGGGTGAATACTTTTGCAAGCACTGTACCTTGTATTTTCGATCTGCTTTCTTCAGTCAGGCTTGATAAGGCTGTTATGGCCACACATACCCAGCAGATGTTTGAGGTTCTTTTTATCCCTTCACCAAGGCAGCAGATTTCTCTAAAATTATCTTGCATTAACACAGTATTTAAAAATATGAACACAGGATATGTATATAAAAAAAATCAGGAACTGCTTTTATTGCTATTGAAATCCATAGCAGGTTCAATAGATGTACATTTAAACTTGAACTGTTTGTATAAATTGATAATACAATGTTGACAATGTTTCATATGCAAGGCATCCTAACATCCACTTCACTAGTTGTACAGGACCTGGGCCGCTATTATCTTCACTATGGATTTTGACACGCATATATCTTCCAGATATCTTATTCCAGATGTACATATTAATCCAGTCAGAGATGGATAGCTGTTACCTCACACTCTTAAGTCAGAACAGACTTTACCACAGAGCAAGATTACATAACTGAATCTCAACATGACGGTTATAAATGACATCATCACATTCTAAATCAGTTAACTCCTCATGAACCGAACATGCAACATACAGAATCTAACATCAAGTCAAACACACATAGAGAAGCAACATATTATACAGTAATTAACATACATAGGGTAATCGACAGGACATATTAAATAATTATAAAACATATAATACTCAAAAAAATGATCTTTGTTTATTTTTTAGGCCTAGGTGTTATTACTTAAATGCGTACCAAAATATTGTCCTGTGGATTCTATTTAGGAATCCTTGAACAACCAACCAAGGTTGTACAGAAACACCTTTTATGCAGCCTTTATTTTAATTATTATTGCCACATACTAATTTTAAAAAATGCAATCTTTATTTGTACATTTAAAATGTTGTTAAAAATGCAACGATTAAAAAAATCATGTTAAACCCAAGGGGCCTCATTCTATTACCGGCCGTAAAATGGCCGCAAGGCTGCGATTCCTTGCGGGGGTTCCGTTACCTCGCAACTCTATTATACGGCCATGGAGTTTTGGATCTCCCCTTACGGCCGGCCGCATATCTTGTAACCGGCCGTAAGCTCCAAAATCTTTAAAGTCAAATATAAATTGAAGACTGCACTGTAAATCTTTGTAAATGCTAGGGATCATATTGGGGGACATGAGGATTAATAGTAACCCCCTCTCAAGCTTGCACATCAGCCCAAACCGGAGTTGACATTAACTCTTTATTTTCTGGCCGCAGCGTGGGCGGGTCTGAGGTGCTCCAAGCACTCTGGACTTTTTACATGGATATTTGAATAACACAACTTGAATTATAATGCACTTTAAGTAATAGAATTCTGAATTAACAGAAATAAACAGGATAAAAGATTAACACAAAAGAAACGCAAAGGCACTTAAAACATATACTCCAGTGAAGTGCTGTATGAATAAACAAAACTATACAACAGACAAAAGGATTATAAAACCTTATCTTAATCTTATGTAAAAAATGTAATCTTATGTAAATTAAAATCCAGGGTACCGGATAAGGATTTGACTAAGGAAACATAACCAAAAATACACAAATACAATTGAATTGAAAAACCAAATCTTTTATTGACTTGAGCATAATAAAGTAATTAAATAAAAAAGCTGTGATCAAAGCAAAGAATATAATAACAACAAAAATAAAACTTAAATAAACCTCTAATAATTTGCTGGACGTCAAAAAACCCAAAGGATTAAACATCTTGGGCCTCATTCTATTATCGGCCGCAGCCGCTGCGGGGCCGCAAGGACTGTCCGCAAGCTTTCCCGCTATTCTATTCCCCTCCGGCCGGGGACTCCGGCAGGCTTGCCGCCTTCGCCTTGCTATCTCTTGCGGCCGCAAGCGCCGGAGGAAAGCCTTTGATCTAAAACGGCCGCAAGGAAATCGGCCGTAAGAAAAGCCTGGTTGCTATTCTATTGCTCCGGGAAACCTGTCTGCAAGGCTAAAAACGAGCCGCAGCTTACTTGCAGCAAACAGGTCCCGCTAGCACCAATTAAGCACCTAAAATAGCTCAAATAAAGCCATCCTGCACTTTGCGGAGTCTATAAAGTGATATTCGGTGTTAGCAAAAATAGCACATAATTACCCTATACTCAAATCTGTAAAATTTTTTAATATACGTCAAATATCCATGTAAAAAGTCCAGAGTGCTTGGAGCACCTCAGACACGCACACGCCGCAGCCGGAAAATAAACAGTTAATTTGAACTCAGGTTTGGGCTGGTGTGCAAGCTTGAGAGGGGGTTACTTTTAATCCGCATGTCCCCCAATATGATCCCTAGCATTTACAGAGCTGTACAGTGCAGGCTTGAATTTATTTTTGCGTTTTTAGATTTCAGAGTTTACGGCCGTATAATAGAATCGCGAGTTAACGGAACCCCCGCAAGGAATCGCAGCCTTGCGGCCATTTTACGGCCGGTAATAGAATGAGGCCCCTTGGGTTTAACATGATTTTTTTAATCGTTGCATTTTTAACAACATTTTAAATGTACAAATAAAGATTGAATTTTTTAAAATTAGTATGTGGCAATAATAATTAAAATAAAGGCTGCATAAAAGGTGTTTCTGTACAACCTTGGTTGGTTGTTCAAGGATTCCTAAATAGAATCCACAGGACAATATTTTGGTACGCAATTATAAAACATACAGTAAAAACTATTGAGCCCAGTCCCACAACTTCATATTCCCATGAGGCAGTCCTGATAGGAGTCATTATGCAGATAGCGTAAGGGCCAGACTCAAACTCCTAATCAACCTGGGAGGATTATATGAGTCCAAAGGACTGGTGGTCAGGGGGATCATGACAACTAGCTTAAGAAACATATTTATTAGACCATGCAAAAAGGAACGTTTTTAAACAGAAGTTTACTATTATTGGTAAATTTTAGACCTGACAAAGAGCTACATTGGTTTAATAATTTCAGTAGATTAGGGATTGATATGTGTGAATTTGAAAGCATAAGAATAATGATATCTGCATGAAGCTCTAATTTGAATAGCTATTCCAAAACCTTAATGACCAATATATATGACATATATAAGCATAGTGGACATCCTTGGATAGGGGCATCCTTGTCCTTTGACTCTTTGTATTTCTATTGGTATGGACAAAGGATCATGTGTGTGCTATGGATTTATGGTAGAGGGTTGAGAAAGCTCGCAACTCGATTGCAGACAGCAGAATGTCTGCAAGTGAGTTGCGGGCTCCCGTTGGTCTCCCATTGGATGCTATTCAATTGAGGAGTTGTGAGTCCCAAGCCAAAACCATAAACCATGCACTGGTTCGACGCATTTCTGGGTGGGATCCTGATCGATTCAGCAAGCCTGTAACTGCCCATTTCGAATCGGCCAATAGAAAAATCAATTTGGTTGGGGCTGATATGCAATCAGACTCACAAAACGTACAAAATAAAGAATTATAAAAATGAACGCCAATACTGTTCTAGTCCATATAGGTGATCTGATATGTATTAACTCATTGATACCCGAGATCGATCTTACCCCGAAATGACACATAAATGTAATTTCCTGCCGATATTGCGAGCTTGAGATCAATCTTGTTGTGCAATCAATTCTAATGTCTATCATCGCTTCCCCCGTTATTTAAAGTGCAGTATTGATTTTTTTTATATGCATTTACAGTGCTAGGAAGCAATTGAATAGCGATTTTAGCCTTGTGAAAGTGACAGGTCAAAGGCTTCTGGAGGCTGTAAGTTACGAGTTTGATCAGCACCATTTTTTCAAGGACGTAACTCTTAAACCGTTCCGAGCCCGCAAAAAGACGCCAATTGAATAGTAAAATAGCTTCTGAGCTCACTTACGGGGCTTACAGATTCGCTCAATTGAATATGGCCCAATATGTGCATTTAGGAATTCACATGATGGGTGGCAACATTTGGAAATGCTAAAAGGTCATGGAGTTTTGGAGTATAGTAGCTCTTACTGTACTCATCCAGGCCTCTAGCTTTACCATTTTCTAAGCTTGTTATAACATCAATGATGTCTTCTTGAGTAATTTGCTTTGCTAAGTTTTCAGCCTGGTCTGCTGTGAGTTTTGGTAATTTAAATGATTTAAAAAAATGAGAAATGTTTTGTTCTGTAGCTTTTGATGCTATAATTTTTCTATTAAATTTGATACATTTTTTAAAATTCTGCAAGAACCTTTTATGACATGAGGAACGTTACCCTTTTTATCTTTAATGCACTGAATACATGTATTTGTTTTCTGCTTTTGTAAATGTCTGTCCAACACAGTATTAGGCTTATTAGCCTCTATATAATAAAGGTGCTTTTTGCATCCTAATGTTGTTATTGAATCATCAGTGAATTCAGTTCTCCTCTAATTTTAATGATGTTTGCTAAAAAGTATTGTATGTGGTATCTGTTTATGCTATTTTTGTTGAATTTAGTTGTTAGGATTTTTTTCCTTTTTAATTTCTTTTATTGGAACATATGCTAATTATCGTGTCTTGAATTACAGCTTTGTGAGCTTCCCATATTGTAATTGAATTCATCTGGTCTGTGTCATTTATGTCAAAATATTTTTTATTGCCTTATTAATTAAGTTTCTAACATCAGGAGCTTTTATTATATTTTCATTAATGTGAGAAATACTGGGCTTACTTTGTGATGAATTTTAGATAATGAAGCCTCAATAAAGGCATGATCTGACCATTCTATATTATGTATGTCAGTACTCAATACTTGTGGTAGTAACTGTTGGTCTATCCTGATGTAATCAATGCTAGGATATATATTATGTACAAGAGAATAGAAAGTATAATCCCTCTCTGTAGGATGTTGGCATCTTCAGGATTCGTGGATATGAAGTATTTATAACCATTTTGATAATTGTTCATTAACCTAACTAACGTCAAATCTTTTTCAAACACAGATTACACCTTCTATAAAATTATGCCTTTTAGGAATTCACCTCCCTACCCTGCCAAACTCTCAAAACAAATGACTTCAGTTTATTATGTTAGCAACCAAAAGCCATATCGCCAAGAAATGGAAAGATACATATCTTATCTTTCAGGAAATAATCAACAAAATTAATTTTATCATTATAAATGAATGACTTTCACATATAATTTCCGATACCATTCCCACCTTCCTCTCAACCTGGGATACATGGGTGATTTCCTCACATCAAAAAACTAGAGCTTTCAATACCTCTATTCTATTCATAAATCGAGTTGGATCTGGCTGGGGGGACGTGATCGTGGCGGGGACACTTGAGACTGGACAAGATTGTGAGTTTTCATTTTATTATCTTTTCATTTATCCACTTTAAATGAACACTTTCAAGGTAGCCAAATTAATATTGGGCTATAACCCAAAACAATTACTCCATTTCATTTTGAATTAAAGGTAAACCGCGTAACATCACAGTGATTCAAGTCAGTGCTGAAAAGAATTAAGTTGTCCAATTCTAAAAGGATATTCAACACCTTTTTGAAACAAGAAAATATGTTATACTCATCATAGGAGAATGCAAAGCTCAAAATAGGGAAGCAAAAGATATCAGGAATAATGTGCAAGATTGAACTTAGAGTACAAAATGAAGCAAGACAGGCAGGCAGGTATTTAGTAGAGATAGAAGAGATAGAATATGATCCCTAGAATGTATTGCTGATAAAAATGCAGCAGGAGTTGATGGAATACAAGCTGAACTGTACTAAAACCTAGAAGATGATGCTTTGACAAATCGTGGTGCCCTGGAGAAGGAACTGGCAACCCACTATAGTATTTGTACCATGAAAACCTTATGGATGGAGCACAACCAGGCACAAAATGTGCATAATGTGGTGTGCTCCATTGGGTCAAGGAGAGTCAGACACAATTGAATGACTGAACAACAAGAGCCCTTTAATTATCAAACAGTTATACTCATTTCAGATGACAGTAAGGTAATGCTTAAGTTAGATGCTCGGTTCAAACATGGAACAATAACTACCAGATGTGCAAGCTGGGTCTCTGAAAGGCACAAGAGATGAAATTACCAATTTTTGCTAGATAGTAGAGCAATCAAGAGAGTTCCAGAAAAATGTTTGCCTCTTTCTCATGGACTATTCTAAAGATGTTATTTACCTGAGCTCAAATATCTCTACTGATGCTGACTACAGACATGAAATTAAAACATGTTTTACTTCTGGGAATCAAAGCTATGGCAAGCCTGGACAAAGCCATTAAAAAGTATTGATAGCATACTATCAATGAAGGTCAGCATAGTTAAAACTATGGTATTCCCAGTAGCAGTGGCAGACTGGGTCTAAAAATATTGGTTGACAGGAGATAAAGGGGGCCCATCCACAACTATAAGGCTATCATTTAATTTTTATAAGAAATAAAAACAATATTTAAAAAAATGGAAAAAAGGTGCAATTAAAATGTTTGCTAAATAAATGTATATCTTTTTTTAGTAATTACAGTGTACATATATTGCGGTATACGTTAGTAAATGTAAATACAGATTGTTATAATCGAATTTTGAAATTATTATTTTTTTAATTTTCATCAAATGGTGGATATTTTTTAATAGTTTGCTTGTACTGAACATTTTACACATTAACAGGTAGTTCCAAAGCATATTTCATGCAGTCCACAATAATAAGAACAATCGTTTGAATTCACTAGATGATTGTGCAAATCTGTCTGCATGCAATTCATCTAACAATACCTTTTCGATGGATAGCAACATGAATGATTCCAAGTTGTCCTCAGACTGAATTTAGCCTCATCTTTATGATATTTAGCTTTGAAAATATCTTCTCATACTGGACTTGAGTAACTGATGTGCAGATGACTTTATAAAGTTCATAAAGGTTGTCATATGTATTGTAATGAAGTCTGTTGGATGCCAGAATTTTTTGTAAACCTGATGGGCATGTGCTGCAAATTTTACACGTGTTGCAACTGGAAACCATATTCTCACCATCATTAAGGAATAGTTTTAATACATCAAAGTTTGAAGCAAAAAGACAAAAACAATTTCGATATTACTTGATCTTTGCTGATTTGTAAAGACAGCTTAATAATACTTTCCAATGCTTCATCTTTAAGGCCCTTCACTGCTATAGTTTTAAACTTTGCTGGGTCCAATCAGGATACATCTTCATGCAACGTTTTATGTTGTCCAAAGTGTGAATCTAGTGACTTGTTAATGCAGTCCACTATTAGGTTAAACACATTTACTCGAAAATAAGCTAGAGAATCTGAGGAATTCTTCATCTATAAGCTCATCTGCCATTCTGTTGTTCTTCCTCTGCCTCTTAACTGGCAATGCTGTTTCCAAAGAGTCAATTTCCACTGTTTGATTTTCATCCATATTCAACTGTGAAATGTTGTCATTACAATTATTTAGAAATTCCAATGCCTTGCTGTGAACGTTATCAAATGTCTTGTCTGTTCCTTCAATTTTGTTGTACAGTGCTTTGCAAAAGTATTCACCCCCTTGGCATTTTTCGTGTTTTGTTGCCTCATAACCTGGAATTAACATGGATTATTTGAGGATTTGCATCATTTAATTTACAGAACATGCCCACAACTTTGAAGATGTTTTTTTTTTTTTTTTTTTTATTGTGAAGCAAACAACAAATAGGACAAAATAACAGAAAAAGTCAATGAGCTTAACTATTCACCCCCCTAAAGTCAATACATTGTAGAGCCACCTTTTGCGGCAATCACAGGTCCAAGTTTATGAGCTTGCCACATATTACCACTGGGATTTTTGCCCATTCCTCCTTGCAAAACTGCTCCAGCTCCTTCAAGTTGGATGGTTTGCGCTTGTGAACAGAAATCTTTAAGTCTCATCTCTCATTTTCTATTGGGTTGAGGTCTGGCCTTTGACTAGGCCATTCCAACACATGTACATGGTTCCCCATAAACCACTCAAGTGTTGCTTTAGCAGTGTGTTTGGTGTCATTGTCCGGCTGGAAGGTGAACCTCTGTCCTAGCCTCAAATCAAGCACAGAGTGGTACAAGTTTTGCTCAAGAATATCCCTGTATTTAGCACCATCCATCTTTCCCTCAACTCTGACCAGTTTCCAAGTCCTGACTGCTGAAAAAACATCCCCACAGCATAATGCTGCCACCACCATGTTTCACTGTGGGATGGTGTTCTTTGGGTGATGTGATGTGTTGGGTCTGCGCCAGACATAGCGTTTTCTTTGATGGCCGAAAAGTTACATTTTAGTCTCATCAGACCATAGCCCCTTCCTCCATACGTTTTGGGAGACTCCCACATGCCTTTTTGCAAACTCAAAACATGCCATTTTGTTTTTTGCTGAAAGTAATGGCTTTCTTCTGGCCACTCTGCCATAAAGCCCAACTCTATGGAGCGTACGGCTTATTGTCGTCCTATGTACAGATATTCCATTCTCTGCTGTGGAACTCTGCAGCTCCTCCAGGGTTACCTTAGGTCTCTGTGCTGCCTCTCTGATTAATGCCCTTTTGCCCGGTCTATGAGTTTGGTTATGATAGATTTGATGGTGCTCCTGGGGATCATCAAAGATTTGGATATTTTTTATAACCTAACCCTGACTTATACTTCTCAACAACAGTGTCCCTTACTTGTTTGGAGAGTTCCTTGGTCTTCATGGCTGTGTTTGGTTAGTGGTGCCTCTTGCTTAGGTGTTGCAGCCTGTGGGGCCTTTAAAAAAAAGGTGTGTATATGTAATGACAGATCATGTGACACTTACATTGCACACAGGTTGACATCCTTTCAGTAATTATGTGACTTCTGAAGGTAATTGGTTGCACAATAGCTTTTTATGGCTTACATAACAAAGGGGGTGAATACATAGGCACATGCCAATTTTCTGTTTTCTATTTCTAAAAAAATAGCCGTATGTATATATTTTTCTCATTTTACTTCACCATCTTAGACTATTGTGTTCTGATCCATCACATAAAATTCAGATTAACAAAACATTGAACTTAAGGCTGTAATGTAACAAAATAGGTAAAAAAGTCAAGGGGGGTGAATACTTTTGCAAGGCACTGTAGGTGAATCAACTAAGCACCATGCAGTAAACATACCTAAGCCACTTGTAAATAAATTGATAAAAGGGCTGTAGTTTCAAATATATACAAGTAAGTAAATTCTGTCAATGTTGTTTCAATCTTTAGAAGTTTTCAAAATAATTTAACATTTTCTTCTTGTTTTGTTTTGGCATTAAACTTGTCTGAATTGTGTATCATTGATAAGCATGTCAATAGTAAGTACTGACAGCGGCATCATCAAAATGTCCAGATATAAATCTTTGCTGCACTGGATTTTCCTGACCATCTTGTCTCACCAATTAGATTTAATTGTTTAATTTTTTTCTTGTCCTAGATGTTTTTATAACAACTTCTATGCATACAGCCATGTTTTCACCAAAGTTGCTAAATTCTGGAGTAAATTGAAAACGGTTATCACCAAATGCAAATGAGAATCGCACCATATATGAAAATGTTTATCAGCCACATCAGCAATTTTACTTTGTAGCCCATTATACTGGCCATGGTAGCTTGCAGCTCCATCTGTGCTATCAGATGCTGTAATTTGCATTCAATAGATGAAAAAGTCCTTGTCCTGTACCATTATTATTTGGCAGAATTGAAAGTAGTTGCTCACAGATGACACCTTTAAGCACATACTGCATAATAATGATAAACTGTATGATGGATGAATTATCTTGTGTTAAATCAATTTGCATAGAAGAATATTTTGCTTGAGAAACTCCATAACTAATTCTTTCTTGTATCATATTCTTCATAATTTGGATTAACATGTTAATAGTTGTTTTACTCAGCTATGTAACAAGTCCACCACAGCTTTTAATTTGAGCCTTTCTCCTTGCTGTTCTAATTTGATTCTTTGTGTTTTGTAACGCAGAAACATAAGCTGCCATAATGGGGTCATATTTTGCCATCAACTGCACTGTAGCTAAAAAGTTGCCATGATTCCGAACTTCATTATCCAAAGTGTAGGACTATTCATTTCTGGGACCTCAAAAAGGAAGTGCTTGCTTGGCTAACATCTTTGCGATGTCCATAATTCTCATGACAATACTCCTCTGCTTCAACACTTCATCTTTCTTTTTAATTACTGAAGATGCAAAAAAATTATCCAAGGTGCCACCACACTTGTCGATTTGTGTAAAGCCAAGCTCTGGCTAACATACCTGTAGTCACTAAATCCATGTAAAAAGGGTGATGGATTACAAGTGTTGGGAGACTCAAAGGCCCAGCAGTATGAACAACATAAGCAGTTATTTTTTTTGTCATATGTTAGCCATTTTCTTAGGATAGGGTCATTCATAATTTTCCTCTCATACAAACGAGCATCAAATGGCAGAACATCAAGTGGCTGAAATGGATGTTCAGCAAAAAAAAAAAAAACTTTCCGATTTGCTGATGATGGATATTGGAAGATTCAAGCAGTTGGTCTTTCATTTTTGTGTGTAGGTTAATTTATAGGATGTTCTTCAGAAACCAAGGTATTTCTGATTCCCTGTAACTAGGTGAAGCTATGTGTTTAGATGTTGCAACTACAGGTAGTACAAATACCAGAAAAATGAAGCCAGAAGAAATACTGGTCTGGAATGGTGAGTAAAGGATGCTATTGCATTTTGATCTCTACATTCAAAGTAGCTCTTTCCTGTTCTTGTAACTTACAAATCATTGCATTATCACCATGAGTATTATTTCTTTCTTTCTGATTATTTGCCTAACTGTACATTGATGAGGATGGTGGTTGTGGTATTATGAAATCTGTAGTAGACCTGCACCGCTTGGCTAATTCCTGCCTTTCTGCTTCTTGTGGCTCTTTCAGTGATCCAGATTTACAATTTTTCTTTTCCATGCTGGTAGGGGTAATATTCCTGAAATAAAACTTAATTAGAATACTCCACATTGGGAAAAATGAACATCTACAATTACATTTTGAATTCAACATTTGCTAGAAGTTGTCTATTTGTAAGTTTATTTTGAGTTGAATTTTATTTGTAAACTATTGTAGTGTATTGTAGAAAATGAGTAAAGTACGGTAGCGAGGTCCATTATAGAAATACATAATGGACCTTGCCGCAAGAACACATCAATGGAAATATGTTTTATAGATGCATATATTATTAATCACAGTAATTTTAACTATAGAGTTAATAAAATGTATTAATATTGATTAAACTTGCATTATGTGTATGTGCTGTCTTTGCAATGTATGCAATAGCTTGATACAGAGTTGGCTCTGGCTGCACATCACAATCCCAGGCTGGGATTCCCAGCTAAGATTCATTGCGCAGTCGCAATAGTAACGATACGAGCCAATAACTTGAAACAGATACTATGTGTTCTTAGTTGATTATTTTGGATTGTCTCTGACTGCCTTCAGAATTCTTCTTTCATTTCAAAGTATTGCATACATATAATAACATCTCTAGGAGGCTCTCCCGGCTTTGGTGTAGGTCTTAGTGATCAATGTATTCGATGCATACAGAGTTCAGTCATTGGAAATTGTCTAACTAGCAGTGCAAATAATTGCATAAGGATTTAATTGATATCTGTAAATGTCTCAGGATTTTTTGAGATATATGTTATAATGTCTATTTCGGTTGCTAAATAGTCTTTTAATTGCATAACTTCTGTATAATGATTTTTAATCTCATGTGATTCTAGATCCATTTCTCCTTGTGTTTCTAGAGAGGCCCTTGTCTTTCTTATTGAATTTATCTCAGATTTCATTGTTGTTAAAGTGTCTTGAATTTCTTGTTGCATCGTTTTCTGCAAGGCTATAAAATTTGCTTTTGAGTCTCATATGTCAGGTTAGTAGATAATTGTCAATTTCATCGTCTGAGTCTTCAGACATTAGTTGAGTCTGTGTTGATAGACATTGCATTGTTTGTTTTGGTAAGTGGAGATTCATTATACTTAAAAGTTTTATTTTTGATTGCTGATTTTGTAAGTTTTCATAGCCATGTGATATTCTAGCTCTATAGTTCCCTGCAATTATTGTTGTTTAAGAGACATAGTAATATGTTGCTGTATTGTGCTTTATATATATCTTACATTAAACAGTATTAGTAGATGTATCTCTATATAGTATAATTTGGATCAACTTATGTTAGGTTCTACTCTCCCCTTCATAAAATGTATTTCTTCATTTTGGATCTCCACTTCACTTCCTTTTTGTAAGCAGGCATGTATAGTTAGTATCTTTGCTTAGAATATTGTTTCTTGGTAAAAATGTATAATTGCTCGGAAGTAATTAAAGTAAGTAAAAGGTGAGTGTACAGTCCAGGTAAGCTAGTGGGATATATATCTGTTTGAATATTTATAAATAAAGATTTAGTTTTATTTCAATGATTTGTAGTCTTTTATGTACTTGTAAAATGTCAGTTTCAACTGTCAATCTGGTCTCTGGTCTGCTACATAATCATCAGCCCCACCCTCAACCCCAGTAACTTATATTCACTCTTCATATAAATCAAATAGGTAAGTATATATTTCCATCATATTTTCATTATAAAGATTTTTCAATAAAATCTAAACAGAAAATCAATTTATAGTATAGCTCTATGTTGCTGAAATAAAGAAATTTTTATTCCAAACTCAACTGGAACAGATATTTTGATAATTAATGTTAACGTTTGGGTTTGATCATGTTGAAATTATTGCCTTTTTTGGCAATGTTGATCTCTTATCTCTCCTCTGCCCTCTTCACAAATTAATATTTCAGTTGTTATTTAACTTATATTGACTTAAATTTGATATTATATGTCTGGTGTAATACATAAATAGTGCAATTATACAAAATTAAAGCAAGATGATTGTCAAATTACTGATGAGCCTTAGTTTTTTTGCTTCTTCACATCAGGAACAACAGTTTTAAGATGTAAAACCTTTAAGCTGGGAAATTTCCTTGGTATGGTTCATTAAGAGACTTTTATTTGGTTACATGGCCAGATAAAGAGAACAACCATCTGACAGAACAACATGAAACAATGGTTCCTGCAAGGGCCCAGCCAACCACCCATTGATACCTATCATTGTTCCAATTGCTAGTAACATCCCTTGAATTTGAGTATTTGATTATAACAATCTCTATATGTTGTATGTGGCAACTGTATTTGAAAAATGGATTCTGGAATGAAATGGTACTGTGCTGTATATACAAAAAAAAAACTTACAGATAGTAGATGAAAGGATTAAACCAATAATATTAACTAATTACCATATAAGCCAAGTTTTTCAGCCCTTTTTTTAAGGATGAAAAAGCCCCCCTCTGCTTATACTTGAGTCACCCTGATCCTGCTGCTCTCTCCCCCCTCCCCTGTGTCTCTTCCCCCCTCGCCCTCCCCTGTGTCACTTCCTCCCTCTCCATCCCTTGTGTCTCTTCCCCCCTCTCCCTCCCTTGTGTCTCTTCCCCCCTCTCCCTCCCTTGTGTCACTTCCCCCCTCTCCCTCCCTTGTGTCTCCTCCCCCCTCTCCCTCCCTTGTGTCTCCTCCCCCTCTACCTCCCTTGTGTCTCCTTCCCTAACTCCCTCTCCCTCGTGTCTCATTTCTCCCCTCTCCCTTTCCCTTCACTTACCCCCCCTTTCCCCTCACTTACCTTCATCATCAGCTCCTCAGCATGTCTTTTGGCTGTGTCGGGACCCGGCATATGCTAATGATGTGACGTGACATGTGCGTCACATCAGCGCATATGCCGGGTCCCGACTCATCCTCCTCATCCTCCCTTCTAATCACTTCCCCCTCTCCCTTTCCCCTCACTTACCTTCATCAGCTGCTCCTCTGCGCATCTTCTGGCTGTATCGGGACCCGGCATATGCTAGTGACGTGACGTGCATGTGTCGTCACGTCATTAGCATATGCCATGTCACGACACAGCTGGAAGACGTGCAGAGGAGCAGCTGATTAAGGTAAGTGAGGGTAAAGGGAGAGGGGGGGGGTAAGTGAAGGGAAAGGGAGAGGGGGGTAAATCAGGGGAAAGGGAGGGGGGGTAAGTGAGGGGAAAGGGAGAGGGGGGTAATTGGAGAGGGGAAAGTGATGAGGAGGGAGGATGAGGAGGGATTATGAGGAGGATGATAAGGGAGGGGGAGGGAATGAGACAAAGGGGAGGGAGGGGGGAAGAGACACAGGGGAGGGAGAGGAGGGGCACAGAGAGGGCACAAGAGAGACACAGGGGCAGCACATTTCCCACCCTCGCATTATACTCGAGACACTAAGTTTTCCCAGTATTTTGGGGTAAAATAGGTGCCTTGGCTTATACTTGGGTCGGCTTATACTCGAGTATATACAGTAACTCAGATCAAAATGGTAGCATGGAGAAAATACCTGTCACAAGTCCACATGGCAGGCAGTAGTGTTTATTAGAATATTTGGTGGAACTAGAAGTTCATGAAGTATTACATATTACACCTCAGAGCCATACAAAGACATATAGCCATATAATTGCTTTTCCCAGATTATGTGAACTACACATATTATTTGTTTCCTAATATTGCTATGTATGCAACCAAAATATTCATTAATACTAAATGGAAACTTCATCATTCTATGATCTCTTCAAAATCTATCTGTTGTTTAAAAATATGGGATATCAATGTCAGTGATTAAATAATGGGCATCAGACAAGATTGTCACTGGCATATAAGCTGATTTACTCTGGCTGCTGCATTGATTTAAAGTTGTATTCAGACCATCTACTATTTACACATTGCTCTTTTCATGGCATGTACTAATTATTTTTTCCAGTGAACAGATTCTACTCCACTGCTTGAATAATGATGTTATCATAATTTTCATTAACATAATAAATACAGTAAAATACAGGTTTATTCTTGTTTTACAATTATATTAAAACATTCCCTATGAAACGCTAATGTGTTCTGTATCTCAATTGCTATGGTAACTTGATTTTCCTAGTTTGAAAAATAAACTAAACAAAGGCTGTCATATGAAATGAAAGATGAAAGAAGAATAATAATGCCATTCTTTTATGTTTCCAGTCTACATAAGGATACAATATCATCAGTACGGGTGGCTATATTATTTGCCACTTTGAAACATGTAAATGTGTTTTTGTGGCTTAGTGTTTAGTGTTTTTAGGTAACATAGAAGAACATACTGTGAAGTGGTATAGGGTGTATAATGTAAGGTGTGTATATAAGTTGGTACACACCTTAGTATGACCAGAAACTCGCCACAGAATAGTGACTTTGTTGCCATGACCATTATCCTCCATCTGTGCAGATTAAAGGGCTTCTCCAGCTGAACAATGCTGTTTTACATTATATTGGCAAGTTTTGCCACAAGCTACATCTGAACCATAGCTAGAGCTAAGTAAAATTGACTGTTTTCAAATTGGGTGTGGGATCACTCTCTTTGATCAATTGCATCCAAAAACCACAAACTTAATAACAGGTTGTCATTATTATTGGGAAAACAAATCTCTAAATAATTAGAATGATACTTATGAGTTCAGTATCAGTTAAAATAACATTTATTTATAGTAACAAAACTGCAATTTATCTATAAGAACTAGCAAAATGATTCACAAATATCAGTGGTAGTCAACCTGGTCCACTAGTGGGCGATTCAAGCTTTCATAGTGGGCGGCGGGGTAAATGCTAGGTGGAGTCGCTGATGATTGATGTCACACGCCAAAGACCTGCAACACCATGCTTGGCTGGTTGGAGAGCTGGTAAGAGAGCCTAGGGACAGCAGTCAGGACCAGATCACTATCTAGTAAGTACAGGTTAATACATACCTAGGGTCAGGATTTATGGAACCAGTAAGTTGAGTTACTGCAACAGCAGTGGATGGTAAGGAGATTTTACCATCAAAAGTGGGCAGTAGGTATTAAAAGGTTGACAAACCATGATATTTATGGATAATCAACCAGGAAAAATCAAAAGCAACACATCAAACTTTATAAAGGTCAAATTCAAATTCAGCACAGTATTATTACCACAAAGAATGCATAATATTAAACTTCAATGATATAACATGTTTATAACAACATACAGGGGTTAAGTACAGGGCAAAAACAATGTTAACAAATTGCAAAAGAATGGGGGGCCCAGTCTTTGAGCTTAAACATACATAGTGATTATCCCCAAAGCACCTTACAAGACTAAAAACTTTCAATTTAAAGGGTTTAGGTGTGACAAAGGAAGGTAAAAGACGGCAGAAGGCAGAGTGTAGGGCAATTAGCTCAAGCAAGTGGAGGTGGTTGTGTGTTGCACTGTAGATTTTGAATGATAATATGCATTAGAGTATGCAGTTGTGCATATTAACGCTGAAGGTGATGCATTTATTTAAACAGATGCATTTTGAGTTTTTGAAGGTTTTTGAGGCGGGAAGATAACCTAGCAAGGCAAGGAGTTCCAAAGAGTAGGGGCAACACAAGAAACGTCCTGAAGGCAGAAGTGAGAGGAGGTGATACATGAGGAGGATGGAAGAAGGTCATTAGACGAGCAAAGAGGGCAGGGGGGGAGTATTTTGAGATGAGAATGAAGATATAAGGTGAATCACTGTTGTTGAAGCCTTTAGGGTTGTGATTTAAATTTTTATTCTGGAGGTTACGGGAAGTCAGCAAAGTGAGTGACAAATAAGTACTGCAGAGACTGAGCATTGGTGTTGGTATATGAGTCTAGTGGAGGCATTCATCTTGGATTGGAATGAAGACAGATGGGTCATGGAGAGGCCAGCAAATTGTGAATTGAGTATTCAAGGAGACATATGATGACATAATGGATTAGGACTTTTTTTTATTTGAAAAGACAATATTTTGTGATGGATTTTATGAGAGGAATGTAAGACAGGGCAGGATCCAGTAGAACCCCAAGACAATAGGCCTAGGAGGTGGGAGTGATTATAGCAATATCAGCATTGAGAAATATTTGAGGAGTGTAATCTGTAATAGAGACTCTGAATTAGCTCAGTCTTTGATATGTTGAGTTTGAGTTAATGGAAGGACATTCAGGAGTATATGGTGAGCTGCATTTAGCAGCTTGTGCTTGAACAGAGGGGGATAGATCTGGTGCTGAAAGGTAGAATTGAGTGTCATCTGCATATAGATACTGAAATCCATAAGATTTTATTATGGTACTAAAAGAGGATGTATAGATGGAAATGAAGAGGGGTCCTAGTACTAAACCTTGGGGGAACGCCAGCATTCAGAGCGTGAGATGAAGAAGAGGTGTCAGAGACAGTTGTGTCACAGATGTCAAGAGAGTGAAGAATTTGGATTAGAATAGAGTGGTTAACTGTGTCAAAGGCAACAGACAGGTCAAGGAAAATTACAATAGAGAAATCACCTTTTGACTTGGTGGTAAGCAAGTCATTATTGACTTATGTGAGAACTGTCTCTGTGGAGAGTTGGGGCTGGAAGCCAGTTTGGAAGGGGTCAAGAAGGGAGTTGGGGAAAATAAATTGGGTAAGCAATTTTGAAGCTAGAGGAAATATAAAGATATGGTGATTGTTAGCTGCAGAAGCTAAGTCGGATGAGGTTTTCTTAAGAATGGGTGTACCTATGGCATGTTGTAAAGATGATGGAAACTTGCCAGCTTTTAGGGACAAATTGAACAGATGTGTGAGAGCTGGCTAGGAGTTCCTAGTGAATGTTGGATTGAGGAAGGGTAAAGGCAGTGTTTTGACGGTTTGCTGAGAGGAGGAAATATTTGAGTCACGTTTAGAGTAGAGTTAATTTAGGATGTTTTCAATTTTATTTTTTAAGTGGCGGGCAAAGTCTTTGGAAACTAATGTATTTGTCAATTGCAAATGTGCAAATATATAAAGTTTGGCTCAGAATCAACAAAAGTAACTAAAATATATTTTTTCTTAATATGGTACAGAGTCTTTACCCCTCATTTCAGTTTGACTAAATTTAGACATTTAGTGAACGAGTTAAAAGATATTCTAAAGTCAGATATTTCTATAACTCAAAGAAAAAATGTCCATAAATATTTCTCCAACTTGTTAAAATTGAAGCAACGATTTTACTTTCTATAAAGATGTAGAACTTCAAATCATGTAATTGTTATTAAGTTGTTAACTATAACATTAATAATGTTTATCATTCAATTACATTTTTGCCCCTCATTTATAGATTGTTGTTAACTCACATGAGCCATATACAGCCTAAATAAATTGTGATTCGGCCAATTGAAAAGGGCGCTATATAAGCACAGAGCATATTTTATATACAGAAGTTTTTATTTAGTGAAAACCTTGCTTTTGGATAGAAGTTCACTAACTAAAATCTTCTGGAATTTTTTCCCCTCTGTGCTTATGTAGAGACCTTTTCAATTGGACAAATCTCAATTTAATAAGGCTGATAGAAAGTGAAACAAATAAGTAACCTGATCCACATTCATAATCTAGCAAAATAAATTATACATTTTATTTTGTCCAATATTACAACCTTATTAAATTGTGATTCGGCCAATTGAATAGTGCTCTATAAAAGCACATAGCATACCTTTTTACAGAAGTTTTTAGATAGTGAACTTCTATCCAAAAGCAAGGTTTTCACTATCTAAAAACTTCTGTAAAAAGGTATGCTATGTGCTTTTATAGAGCCATATTAAATTGGCCGAATCGCAATTTAATAAGGTTGTAAAATTGGACAAAATAAAATGTATAATTTATTTTGCTAGATTATGAATGTGGGTCAGGTTACTTATTTGTTTCCCTTTCTATCAGCCTTATTGAGATTTGGCCAATTAAAAGGGGCTCTACATAAGCACAGAGGATATTATTTTACAGAAGATTTTAGTTAGTGAACTTCTATCCAAAAGCAAGATCTTCACTAACTAAAAACTTCTGTAAAAAATATATGCTATGTGCTTATATAGAGCCCTATTCAATTGGCCAAATCACAATTTAATAAGGCTGTTAATCTCTATTTGTTCATTTCCAAATGTTATGCAAAAAAACTAACTTCATTTTGAAACATTCTGCTTCCCTTATGGTGCTGATGGGTAATTAAATCATGAAGCATATGGTATTTTCTCAAGGTCAGCTATTATACACTTATAATACAATCAAATAATATGACTGATTATGTTTGACATGATATAATCTTGGGAATCTTCTACACATTTTCTTTTATGTTTTTAACACTGCAAATTCAGAAACTATTCCTAATTAAAAATGGATGTTTGTTGCTGTTCAGGAAAGAGACCAGCAGGGTAGAGTCTGAGACATAAAAAGACATAAGGCCATATTCTATTAGCAGCCCGCAAATGCCTCAAACCTGTACTTTTGGCTGCGGGTGTTTTTTTGTTATTATAAATGTTTATATGAATTTTATTGACTCCAGCTTGCAAATTCCGATTACAAGGCTGAACTCGTAAACCCTGACTGAGTTTAGGGAGCATGATCATATGATCTGACAATATTTAAGCAAGCCCGTAATTTACTTCTTAGGCACAACCAATAGTAAATAAGACCATCATCATGAAGTCAGTAAAACATGGAAGTTACATGTAATCTGCAATCGGAGGCTAAGATTAATTTGTTCCAATAGGTAATATTTGCAGATCAGGCTCACAATCTAGCAATCTAGCAGTCTTTAAAATGCATTAGATCATCTGTTCTAGTCCAAGTGGGGTTCATGATTTGTAACAACCCCTTGATTCCAGGAATCAATATTTTTAATTGTATATCTGTGGGTTTGAGACTCTTGTTCTAATGTCTTTCCATGCCTTCCTGTGCGTTTAAAGTACAGTATTGTGTATTTGCAGCTCTAGTGTCTGGAAAAGCCCTTGTAGGTCCTATTTAGTACTCATACAGAAGCTTGATATTTTTTTTCAGTTGCGGGTCAAACTTTATTTACGAGCTAGAGCTACAGGTAGAATATTGAGATTGTATCTCTTTAATTATTTAGAGCTTGTAATATTGGAGCTGTGCTAAAACCAATGGTGTTCTAAGGACTGCTTTTCCACTTTGGCTGGCCAATAGAAGTTGTGAGCGTGGAATAGTGATGTCGCAAACATCAAATTTTCGGTTCACGAACTGCGGACACGAATTCCATCAAATGTTCGCGAACGGACGAACATCGGCGAACTGCCATAGACTTCAATGGGCAGGCGAATTTCAAAACCCACATGGACTCTTTCTGGCCAAAATAGTGATGGGAAAGTTGTTTCAAGGGGACTAACACCTGGACTGTGGCATGCCGGAGGGGGATCCATGGAAAAACTTGCACGGAAAATTACATAGTTGATGCAGAGTCTGGTTTTAAGCCATAAAGGGCATAAATCACCTAACATTCCTAAATTGTTTGGAATAACATGCTTTAAAACATCAGGTATGATGTTGTATCGATCAAGTAGTGTAAGGGTTACACCCGCTTCACAGTAACAGACCAATCTCCCCGTTTAATGCACCGCAAACAACCGCAAACAGTCCCTTTGCACAACCGCAAACTCCCCATTTGCACAAGGTTGGATACCAAGCTAGCCATGTCCCGTTCCTTGTCCTAAGGGTCCCCGAAAGGGGACAACAAGCCCCCTGGGACGCCTGCTGTGTTTGGTCTTCCACCTCCTCAAAGTCACCTTCCTCCTCTGACTCCTCTTCTTCAAACTCCCAGAGTCTGGGGGCTTCCACTGCCCAGCATGGTAGATTATACACATGTCAGAGTCTGGGGGCTTCCACTGCCCAGCATGGAATATTATACACAGGTCAGAGTCTGGGGGATTCCCCTGCCCAGCATGGAAGATTATACACAGGTCAGAGTCTGGGGGCTTCCACTGCCTAGCATGGAATATTATACACAGGTCAGAGTCTGGGGGCTTCCACTGCCCAGCATGGAATATTATACACAGGTCAGAGTCTGGGGGCTTCCACTGCCCAGCATGGAAGATTATACACAAGTTAGAGTCTGGGGGCTTCCACTGCCATGCATGGAAGATTATACACAGGTCAGAGTCTGGGGGCTTCCACTGCACAGCATGGAAGATTATACGCATTGCCTCTGTCTGCGTTATTATAAGGTGTGTATTGTTAGTAGTACTATTCCTATCGGTTTAATCCCTGTTACGTCCACTATTAGGGAGCATGTATATGGCATGGATTTTTGGAACAGGGAGATGGAAAAAGATGCTTGGTCGGTCCTCCTACTTCGAATTTGGGGCACTGCACGTGCAATCTAAGGTGCCACCAGAGAGGAGTGGTGTATTAAGTTGTACTACTCATTACTATCAGTTTAATACCTGTTACGTTACCTATCAGGGGACGTGTATATGGCATGGATTTTTGGAACAGGGAGATGGAAAAAGATGCTTGGTTGGACTTCCTACTTCGAATTTGCGGCACTGCACGTGCAATCTAAGGTGCCACCAGATAGGAGTGGTGTATTAAGTTGTACTACTCATTGCTATCAGTGTAATACCTGTTCCGTCACCTATCTTTCCTCCCAATAGCACATTCTATATGTCATCAACCGGCCTGGGTGTATTTAGAGAACCACACTTTAAGTCCCTTAAACTGGGACAAGGTGGCTTGGCTATCAGAAGTGCCTCAGAGCATTAAAAACTCGCCAAACCCCCTAATCAGACACTCACTATCATACTGGAAATGGGCCAAGACACACACGGGTATGTTCCCTGGATCCACTCAAATGACCCCAATTGCCAAGGTTAGATATTGTAAATAATAAGCTAATACTGCTGGAGGGATGATAGCTAATAGCACTTTGGTGTTTCCTGCAGATATACTCTTTACTATTGTCTGTTTTTCCATGTTTTAGGTATCTCTTAAACTGCAATCACAGTAAAAAATAAGAAAAATTATTAACCTAAAAAGTAAAAATAAGAAGGAAATACCAGCTAACTTTCACAAAATGTCTTTATTGTAAATATGTATTTTTGCACAACTGTTATGCAAGACTGTTAAAAAATGCTTTATTTTTCATTACATGCTGTACGCCTTCTGACAATAAAAGAATTTAAATGCAAAAATTAGGTACTGTTGCAGTGACCAGAAAAATTGATGTTAGTTTGTGGACCATTATTAGCTCAAGGCAGCTCATCTATCAGGCCGTTTTTAATCGAATGTATCACCCACTGTCAGTCCCTTCGGGATCCATCCCTCATTCATCTTAATAAAGGTGAGGTAATCTAGACTTTTTTGACCTAGGCGACTTCTCTTATCAGTGACAAAACCTCCTGCTGCACTGAAGGTCCTTTCTGACAGGACACTTGAAGCGGGCCAGGACAGAAGTTCTATGGCAAATTGGGATAGCTCAGGCCACAGGGCAAACGTGCACACCCTGTAGTCAAGAGGTTCATCGCTCCTCATAGTGTCGATATCTGTAGATATGGCGAGGTAGTCTGTTACCTGACGGTTGAGTCGTTCTCTGAGGCTGGACCCCAAAGGGCTGTGGCGATGCATAGGACTTAAAAAGCTCTGCATGTCCTCCATCAACAACACGTCTGTAAAGCGTCCTCTCCTTGCCGGTGTGGTCGTGGGAGGAGGAGGATTATGTTCACCTCTTCCACTGTTAGATTGCCTTTGTGTTGTGACATCACCCTTAAACCTTTTTAATTTATTTTGGTAGTGCTGCATCCTTTCCACCTTGTGGTAATTCGGTAACATTTTAGCCACTTTCTGCATATACCGGGGGACTAGTAGCGTGGACACCCAGTACAGGTCGTTCTCCTTCATCCTTTGTATACGAGGGTCCCTCAACAGGCACGACAGCATGAAAGACCCCATTTGCACAAGGTTGGATGCCGAGCTAGTCATGTACCGTTCCTCGTCCTCAGTGATCTCACTGAATGTATGTTCTTCCCCCCAGCCACGTACAACACCACTGGTACCAGATAGGTGACAACGAGCACCCTGGGATGCCTGTTGTGGTTGGTCTTCCTCCTCCTCCTCCTCAAAGCCACATTCCTCCTCTGACTCCTCTTCCTCACAATCCTCTTCCAGCGTTGCCGCAGGTCCAGCAAGCGATGCTGATAAGGCTGTTTCTGGCGGTGATGGTGACCACAACTCTTCCTCTTCATGCTCATCTACGGCCTGATCCAGCACTCTTCGCAGGGCATGCTCCAGGAAGAAAACAAATGGTTTGATGTCGCTGATGGTGCCCTGGGTGCGACTGACCAGGTTTGTCACCTCCTCAAAAGGACGCATAAGCCTACAGGCATTGCGAATGAGCGTCCAGTAACGTGGCAAAAAAATCCCCAGCTCCGCAGAGGCTGTCCTAGCACCCCGGTCATACAAATACTCGTTAACGGCCTTTTCTTGTTGGAGCAGGCGGTCGAACATTAGGAGTGTTGAATTCCAATGTGTCGGGCTGTTTCGCCGCTTGATATCTGTAAAGTGCACCATGGCCGTGTAGGAACGCCTGAAATGGGCACACACCTTCCTGGCCTGCTTCAGGACGTCCTGTAAGCCTGGGTGCTTATGCATAAAGTGTTGTACAATCAGATTACACACATGTGCCATGCACGGCACATGTGTCAACTTGCCCAAATTCAATGCCGCCAACAAATTTCTTCCGTTGTCACAAACCACTTTGCCGATCTCCAGTTGGTGCGGAGTCAGCCACTGATCCACCTGTGCATTCTGGGCGAACAGGAGTGCTGGTCCGGTGTGACTCTCTGCTTTCAGGGAAGTCAACCCCAAGACGGCGTGACACTGCCGTATCCGGGATGTGGAATGGTACCTGTGGAGCTGGGGGGGTGCCGTTGATGTGGAGCAAGACATAGCAGCAGCAGAAGAGGACTCAGCCGAGGAGGTTATGGAAGAGGATAGAGTAGGAGGAGTAGAGGAGGTGGCAGCAGGCCTGCCTGCAAGTCGTGGCGGTGACACCAACTCCTCTGCAGAGCCACGTATTCCATGCTTGGTAGCCGTCACCAGGTTTACACAATGCGCAGTGTAGGTGATATACCTGCCCTGACCATGGTTTGCAGACCAGGTATCCGTGGTCAGATGGACCCTTGCCCCAACACTGTGTGCCAGAGATGCCATTACTTCCTTTTGCACAGTTGAGTACAGGTTGGGGATTGCCTTTTGTGTAAAGAAATTTTGGCCGGGTTCCTTCCACTGCGATGTCCCAATAGCTACAAATTTTTTGAACGCCTCAGACTACACCAGCTTGTATGGTAAAAGCTGGCGGGCTAAGAGTTCAGACAAGCCAGCTGTCATTTTCCGGGCAAGGGGGTGACTTTGTCAAGGACATGTTCGAGTGTAAGAAGCCAATGTCACAGACACCTGACTATGGGCAGATGAGCAGGGACTGCTCAGGGCGAGACACAGAATGGCGTATGGTTGAGAGGGGACAAGCAGGGCAGCAGTGGTTGACGTGGCTGAAGATGCTGGACCAGAAGGAGGATGGCGGCTTTGACTTTGTGTGCTGCTTGTACTCATGTGTTGATCCCATAGGCGTTTGTGATGTGACATTCATGTGCCTTCGCAAAGAAGTTGTACCTAGGTGGGTGTTGGACTTCCCACGACTCAGTTTCTTTTTGCACAGGTTGCAAATGGCATCACTGTTGTTACAGGCAAACACACAAAAAAATTGCCACACTGCTGAGCTCGGCATTCTGGTGGTGGCAAAAGCATGCGTTGACTGGCGTGCTGTCTGGCTGATCCCGGGTGCCGATGCATGCTGTCTGACTGTGCCACTAGCTACTTTCGACGACCTCCCGCTGCTTCCAACTCGTCTCCTCCTCCTATCTGTCTCCCCATCTGAACTTTCTTCCTGTTCTTCTTCTCTTATAGCGCGCACCCATGTGATGCATCATCATTATCAACCGCTTCACTTGTATCTGACAACTCAACAAAGGAAGCAGCACCGGGTACAACATCATCATCATCATCAGACCGTACGTCCATGTGTGTAATGCTGCCTGACTGGGACATATCCCTGTTATCTACATCCTCTGGCACTAATGTTTGTGCATCACTCATATCTTCCAATGGATGTGTAAATAACTCTGCTGACGGATCAAGTGAAGCGGCTGTGGTGCTAGTGTTGGTGGTGGCGGCAGGCGGGCGAGTGGTAACTGGAGAGGTGCCTGAAGCTAAGCTGGAGGAGGATGGTGCGTCTAGGTTCCGAGCGGAAGCTGTAGAAGATTGGGTGTCCTGTGTTAGCCAGTTAACCATGTTGCCTCTGAAAACTGGGCATTATTCTAGGGCCAAAGGGTATCACAGCACCACGACCACAACGGCCCCTGCGGGTGGCCTGCCTCTGCCTGTCATTTTTTTTACGATAAGTGGTACTATGCGTGCAAGCTACTGTGACACCAGATATGAGTGTCACTGCGCACTGGCAAAAGTTGGCAGACTAGATGCAATATGCCTCACACACACGCCTGTAGGCAGGCAACTGATATTCAATCGATTACAGTAAAAAAAGGGTTGTTTTATTTCACTGCACACTACGGTTGCACTAGATATGAGTGTCACTGCGCACTGGCAAAAGTTGGCAGACTAGATGCAATAGGCCTCACACACACGCCTGTAGGCAGGCCACTGATATTCAATCGATTACAGTAAAAAAAGGGTTGTTTTATTTTACTGCACACTACGGTTGCACTAGATATGAGTGTCACTGTGCACTGGCAAAAGTTGGCAGACTAGATGCAATAGGCCTCATACACACGCCTGTAGGCAGGCCACTGATATTCAATCGATTACAGTAAAAAAAGGGTTGTTTTATTTCACTGCATACTATGGTTGCACTAGATATGAGTGTCACTGTGCACTGGTAAAACTTGGCAGACTAGATGCAATAGGTGTCACACACACGCTAGCAGGCAGGCATATGCAATTAGATTACACAGAAAAAAGTAATACAATAAAATAAAAAGGGCTTTTTGGGTTGCTGTCCTTGCAGCAGATATCAAAAGAGTCCTTCAGGTGTGTAGTTAAAGCTAAATACACAGCCTGGCTATCTATTTCCCTATTAAATCAGCAGAAAAAATAATAAAATAAAATAAATGATGTTCTAGCCCTAAAAAGGGCTTTTTGGGTTGCAGCAGATATCAAAGGAGTCCTTCAGGTGTGTAGTTAAAACTAAATACACAGCCTGGCTATCTATTTCCCTATTCAATCAGCAGAAAAAAATAATACAATAAAATAAATGATGTTCTAGCCCTAAAAAGGGCTTTTTGGGTTGCTGTCCTTGCAGCAGATATCAAAGGAGTACTTCAGGTGTGTAGTTAAAGCTAAATACACAGCCTGGCTATCTATTTCCCTATTAAATCAACAGCAGGTAGAATATATCTCCTCTCTCAACAAATGCAGCTACAGAATGATTCTGAAATGGAGGCAGTCATAAAGATGGAAGGCTCTGGAAGGGAGTGTATGCTGCTGATTGGCTGGAATGTGTCTGCTGACTGTAAGGTGCAGGGTCAAAGTTTCCTTAATGATAAAGAATAGAGGGCGGACCGAAATTCGCATATGTTTGCCGTTCGTTGCGAACGCGAACATGCGAAAATCGCCGTGAATAGTTCTGCGGCGAACTGTTCGGGACATCACTAGCGGGGAACTCATAATCGGATTGTGAGTAGCTAATAGAATATCAAGAGTGATTTTAACTGTGTGTAACTTTGAGAATTGGGAAATAGAATAGGCCCCGAAGTCCAAAAAAAAGTCAATTGAACAAAATCAGAAATGGCAGAAATCAGAAAGGGTAAAGGTCTTTGACCGGAAATAAAACATGTCACGACCTCCCCAAGTACAGAATAATTAGTATGGGCAAACTAAATGCTTCATATTGCAGGTAATTTGATCCCACTGATGAAGCTTCCAGATATTTGATAATCTTAGTTACTGTGGATTGAAGTTAATTTGGATAACATAGGTCCTGGTCACCATGCACTGATTGCCATCAAGCATTGAATATAATTCATATTGCATGCATCAGCAGAGGTGACTCAGGGGGTATGGTGAAAGGGAGACCTATACACCCTATTTCCTACTTATTTAAAATGCAAAGCTCAAGGTAAATGGGTGGGCAAGGTGGAGGAGTTATAGATGCCCCATCAATTTTTTTCCATTAAAAAACGAGGCTTCTACTTAAACCCTACGTGCTGCAAATTCATAAAAGTTACAGCGCTATTAAATTAGCCCTGCTGCGAGCAACGCGTGAGCTATGCAGCCAGGCCGTCTGTATCAACACAGAGAAAATGTACATAAGGAGTGACAGCCTGCGAGATGACCTTGCAGGCTCCCACTCCTCATCAATTGCTGTGGGGGTCCTGAACGGGAATACAGTATTAAACTTACCTTTCCAGCATGTCCCACGTCCATCTTCATCTGTTCTGTTCTCTGCCCGACCCCTGAAAAAAAGATACATACCATTAGTATGAAACATACACAACATCATACACAAAAGAAAATAAATATAAACATTACACATTGAAAACTTACCTGTCCCTGATGTCCCCAGCCTTCTTCTCTTCCGGAGCGGAGGCCGGAGCAGGAGCTTCAGATGCAGGTAAGTGAGGAGAAAGGGGGGGGGGATTTAGAGGGGTAGAATGAGGGGGGTTGAGAAGGGAGGTTGAGGAGTGGGTTGAGGATGGGGGGGTTGAGGTTGAGGAGGGAGGTTGAGGATAAAGAGGGAGTTTGAGGAGGGAGGTTGAGGATGAGGAGGGAGGATGAGGGTTGAGGATGGGGGGGTTGAGGATGGGGGGTTGAGGAGGGGGGTTGAGGATGGGGGTGTGAGGTTGAGGAGGGAGGTTGAGGAGGGGGTTGAGGATGAGGAGGGGGTTGAGGATGAGGAGGGGGGATGAGGATGAGGAGGGAGGTTGAGGTTGAGGTTGAGGTGGGGGTTGAGGATGAGGAGGGGGTTGAGGTTGAGGAGGTAGGATGAGAAGGGGGTTGAGGATGAGAAGGGGGTTGAGGATGAGAAGGGGGTTGAGGATGAGGAGGGGGGCTGAGGATGAGGAGGGAGGTTGAGGTTGAGGAGGGGGTTAAGGATGAGGAGGGGGGTTGAGGTTGAGGAGGGAGGTTGAGGAGGGGGTTGAGGATGAGGAGAGGGGTTGAGGTTGAGGAGGGGGATGGGGGGTTGAGGAGGGAGGTTGAGGAGGGAGGTTGACGAGGGGG
Source organism: Discoglossus pictus (assembly GCA_027410445.1). Classification (NCBI taxonomy): domain Eukaryota; kingdom Metazoa; phylum Chordata; class Amphibia; order Anura; family Alytidae; genus Discoglossus; species Discoglossus pictus. Next base: position 316,188,449 of record CM050163.1, on the reverse strand, counting down.
TTGAGGATGGGGGGTTGAGGATGAGGATGCGGGGTTGAGGAGGGAGGTTAATGAGGGGGTTGAGGATGAGGGGGTTGAGGAGGGAGGTTGAGGATGAGGAGGGATGATGAGGAGGGAGGTTGAGGATGGGGGGTTGAGGATGGGGGGGTTGAGGAGAGGGGTTGAGGATGGGGGGTTTGAGGTTGAGGAGGGAGGTTGAGGAGGGGGTTGAGGATGAGGAGGGGGTTGAGGATGAGGAGGTGGGCTGAGGATGAGGAGGGGGTTGAGGATGAGGAGGGGGGTTGAGGTTGAGGAGGAGGGTTGATGAGGGGGTTGAGGATGAGGAGGGGGGTTGAGGTTGAGGAGGGGGTTGAGGATGGGGGGTTGAGGATGAGGATGGGGGGTTGAGGAGGGAGGTTGAGGAGGGGGTTGAGGAGGAGGGGGTTGAGGATGAGGGTATTGAGGAAGGAGGTTGAGGATGAGGAGGGAGGTTGAGGAGTGGGGTTGAGGAGGGAGGTTGAGGATGAGGAGTGGGGTTGAGAAGGGAGGTTAAGAATGAGGAGGGGGGGAAGAGACACAGGGAAGGGAGAGGGGGGAAGAGACACAGGGAAGGGAGAGGGGGGGAAGAGACACAGGGAAAGGAGAGGGTCGAAGAGACACGGGAGAGAGAGGGGGACACAAGAGGGGGACACACAGAGCACAAGAGGGACACAGGGGGCAGCACATTTCCCACCCTCAGCTTATACTCGAGTCACTCATTTTACCCAGTAGATGAGGAGGGAGGATGAGGAGGGGGGTTGAGGATGGGGGGGTTGAGGTTGAGGATGGGGGGTTGAGGAGGGGGGTTGAGGATGGGGGTGTGAGGTTGAGGAGGGAGGTTGAGGAGGGGGTTGAGGATGAGGAGGGGGTTGAGGATGAGGAGGGGGGATGAGGATGAGGAGGGAGGTTGAGGTTGAGGTTGAGGTGGGGGTTGAGGATGAGGAGGGGGTTGAGGTTGAGGAGGTAGGATGAGAAGGGGGTTGAGGATGAGAAGGGGGTTGAGGATGAGAAGGGGGTTGAGGATGAGGAGGGGGGCTGAGGATGAGGAGGGAGGTTGAGGTTGAGGAGGGGGTTAAGGATGAGGAGGGGGGTTGAGGTTGAGGAGGGAGGTTGAGGAGGGGGTTGAGGATGAGGAGAGGGGTTGAGGTTGAGGAGGGGGATGGGGGGTTGAGGAGGGAGGTTGAGGAGGGAGGTTGACGAGGGGGTTGAGGATGGGGGGTTGAGGATGAGGATGCGGGGTTGAGGAGGGAGGTTAATGAGGGGGTTGAGGATGAGGGGGTTGAGGAGGGAGGTTGAGGATGAGGAGGGATGATGAGGAGGGAGGTTGAGGATGGGGGGTTGAGGATGGGGGGGTTGAGGAGAGGGGTTGAGGATGGGGGGTTTGAGGTTGAGGAGGGAGGTTGAGGAGGGGGTTGAGGATGAGGAGGGGGTTGAGGATGAGGAGGTGGGCTGAGGATGAGGAGGGGGTTGAGGATGAGGAGGGGGGTTGAGGTTGAGGAGGAGGGTTGATGAGGGGGTTGAGGATGAGGAGGGGGGTTGAGGTTGAGGAGGGGGTTGAGGATGGGGGGTTGAGGATGAGGATGGGGGGTTGAGGAGGGAGGTTGAGGAGGGGGTTGAGGAGGAGGGGGTTGAGGATGAGGGTATTGAGGAAGGAGGTTGAGGATGAGGAGGGAGGTTGAGGAGTGGGGTTGAGGAGGGAGGTTGAGGATGAGGAGTGGGGTTGAGAAGGGAGGTTAAGAATGAGGAGGGGGGGGAAGAGACACAGGGAAGGGAGAGGGGGGAAGAGACACAGGGAAGGGAGAGGGGGGGAAGAGACACAGGGAAAGGAGAGGGTCGAAGAGACACGGGAGAGAGAGGGGGACACAAGAGGGGGACACACAGAGCACAAGAGGGACACAGGGGGCAGCACATTTCCCACCCTCAGCTTATACTCGAGTCACTCATTTTACCCAGTAGATGAGGAGGGAGGATGAGGAGGGGGGTTGAGGATGGGGGGGTTGAGGTTGAGGATGGGGGGGTTGAGGAGGGGGTTGAGGATGGGGGTGTGAGGTTGAGGAGGGAGGTTGAGGAGGGGGTTGAGGATGAGGAGGGGGTTGAGGATGAGGAGGGGGGATGAGGATGAGGAGGGAGGTTGAGGTTGAGGTTGAGGTGGGGGTTGAGGATGAGGAGGGGGGTTGAGGTTGAGGAGGTAGGATGAGAAGGGGGTTGAGGATGAGAAGGGGGTTGAGGATGAGGAGGGGGGCTGAGGATGAGGAGGGTGGTTGAGGTTGAGGAGGGGGGTTGAGGTTGAGGAGGGAGGTTGAGGAGGGGGTTGAGGATGAGGAGAGGGGTTGAGGTTGAGGAGGGGGATGGGGGGTTGAGGAGGGAGGTTGAGGAGGGAGGTTGACGAGGGGGTTGAGGATGGGGGGTTGAGGATGAGGATGCGGGGTTGAGGAGGGAGGTTAATGAGGGGGTTGAGGAGGAGGGGGTTGAGGATAAGGGTATTGAGGAGGGAGGTTGAGGATGAGGAGGGATGATGAGGAGGGAGGTTGAGGAGTGGGGTAGAGGAGGAAAGTTGAGGATGAGGGGGTTGAGGATGAGGGGGTTGAGGATGAGGGGATTGAGGAGGGAGGTTGAGGATGAGGAGGGATGATGAGGAGGGAGGTTGAGGATGGGGGGTTGAGGTTGAGGATTGGGGGGTTGAGGAGGGGGGTTGAAGATGGGGGATTTGAGGTTGAGGAGAGAGGTTGAGGAGGGGGTTGAGGATGAGGAGGGGGTTGAGGATGAGGAGGTGGGCTGAGGATGAGGAGGGGGTTGAGGATGAGGAGGGGGGTTGAGGTTGAGGAGGAGGGTTGATGAGGGGGTTGAGGATGAGGAGGGGGTTGAGGTTGAGGAGGGGGTTGAGGATGGGGGGGTTGAGGATGAGGATGGGGGGTTGAGGAGGGAGGTTGAGGAGGGGGTTGAGGAGGAGGGGGTTGAGGATGAGGGGATTGAGGAAGGAGGTTGAGGATGAGGAGGGAGGTTGAGGAGTGGGGTTGAGGAGGGAGGTTGAGGATGAGGAGTGGGGTTGAGAAGGGAGGTTAAGAATGAGGAGGGGGGAAGAGACACAGGGAAGGGAGAGGGGGGAAGAGACACAGGGAAGGGAGAGGGGGGGAAGAGACACAGGGAAGGGAGAGGGTCGAAGAGACACGGGAGAGAGAGGGGGACACAAGAGGGGGACACAGAGAGCACAAGAGGGACACAGGGGGCAGCACATTTCCCACCCTCGGCTTATACTCGAGTCACTCATTTTACCCAGTATTTTGTGGTAAAATAGGTGCCTCAGCTTATACTCGGGTCGGCTAATACTCGAGTATATACGGTATGTGTATATTTATAATGTATTCATGATTGTTATGTGTATTTGTGTATGCCTTTTCCTTTGCAAGTGTGTAATTCTTTTTTTATTTTATGTAGTGTGAAGGGGGGTGTTGTGATTTTTTTATTTTATGTACTTTAGGTTTTTCAATTTTATGTAGTGGGGGGTTGTGATTTGTTTTTATTTTATGTACTTTATGTTTTTTTATTTTATGTACCTTAGGTTTTTTTATTTTATGTAATTAGTAGGGTGGGGGGTTTAATAGGGGTTAGGTAGGTTATATTAGGCAGGTAGGGGTTAATAGGTTAGGGTAGAGGGGGGTTAGTTTAGATTTAGTTTTTTTTTGTGGGGGGGAAAGTGTAGCGTAGTGTTTGTACTTAGTGTCATAAGTGTCCTGGAGGACCCTCATGGCAATTATGGGCTTAATAATAGGCTTCAAATTGTGCTATGTGGGTCTTCATAGACCCTTATGGGACTGATTGGCTTAAATAAAGGCTTATGGGGGTCTGTATTGACCCCCATGAGTGACGGGGTTAATTAAGGCTTATGGGGGTCTGTATTGACCCCCATGAGTTATAGGTTTAATTAAGGGCTTATGGGGTTCTTTATTGACCCCCATGAGTGACAGGGTTAACTAGGGCTTATGGGGGTCTATATTGACCCCCATGAGTGGCAGGGTTAACTAAGACTTATGGTGGTCTGTATTGACCCCCATGAGTGACAGAGTTAATTAAGGCTTATGGGGGTCTGTATTAAACCCCATGAGTTTTAGGGCTAATTAAATGCTTATGGGGGTCTGTATTGACCCCATGAGTTATAGGGTTAATTAAGTGCTCATGGGGGTCTGTTTAGAGCCCCATGAGGTATGGGGGTAAGTTTAGTTGCCTGGGGTTAATATTTTTTAGCGCGAGTCCTTTCAGGATGTTTACAGTCCTTTAAGGACCCGCGAGGTGGGAAATGTAAAATTTTACATGCAGCGGGGTCATGAACGGTGCTGACCGGGGATCCCCGTTGCAAGGGGTTAATGTGGGGGGCTGCGGGTGTCCCTAAGGACCCCTGCAGCAAGGGGATAATGTAAGGACACTTCAGGGGTCCCGATGGGGACCCCCAGCATAGAGGGGGGTTAATTTTAGGTGCAGTGGACGGGATTGGCTATTAATGTGACGCTGGCCTTTTAAGGAGCCGCGGTGGGGAATTTAAAAGTTTTAAATGCAACGGGGACCTCCGGTGCAAGGGGTTAATGTGGGCGGGCTGCAGGGGTCCCAATAGGAACCCCTGCAGCATGCGGATGTGTTTAGGGAGCAGGAGGGAGCACGTATGTGATTTAGGATCCCTTGCTAGCACTTTTTTGTGCCCGTAGGGATTCTTCCGAGGTGCGAGATTCACCTAATAAATTTAAGGCTGCGTGTTACTCCGTAGCTCTCTCTGAGTTTATTCTCTGCCATTTTTCGGGGTCTACTCGCAAAGCAGGCTGCGAGGGAAGTATTGGGGATTCGGTCCTCGCAAACACCAAAAAACTGCCTTTTGCGAGGACCGAGGGAACTACGAGGGCTAATTTAATGAGGGCCTAAGTGTGGAGAGTATCAAAATAACCATGTGTATCATTATACTTATTAACTATTGCTAGGGAGGATGCCAGCATTTTAGGGACACCATTTCTGGAAGGAAATTTGTTAATTATGTTGCATTAGTAGCTAATCTATTCTAACCATATACAGGATAGCATAATACTATTATGAAACTATTATTGCTTCTGTCAAAACCAGTACTATTATAGATTGTATACATGATTATGCTTATCAGGTATAGTACTTTGTTTGTCTCTTTTTTCCTTTAGTGCATAGATCTGGTTATTTAATTTTTTTATCCCTGGTAAGTATTTTTTTCTTCCTCTTGAGTTGCACAGTTGTTTAACATTGCATGATGCAGACCATAGATATGCGCTATGTTCTATTATTATTTTGCAAATTATTTATAATAATATTGCATATCTAATGATTGATATACAAGGTGTGATCCTTTCCTTATATGAGTGCGCCAGCAAGCCACCAGCGGAGGCAGCTGCAGTGGCGGTGAGCATCTGCTAGATGAAGCTGCCAAAATGTTGCTGCTGATATCATATTTTTATGGTTAAGGTAAGGGTTAGGGTAATGGTTAGGGTTAGGGTAAGGGTTAGAGGGGAAAACACAAGAGAGGGAAAGTTTTAAGCGTGGAAATTGTGTACGATCTGAGCAGAGTTTACAAACTGTCCAAAAGTTCGGCAGCGCCATCTAGCAGCTCCTTGCTGCAACTGGTGCTGCCACTGCTGGCATACTCATAAAAATTAAAGATCCCAAGGTGTTTACTTTTTAGAGCTATTTTTGTATACTGATATATCCAGTTGCAATAAAACCAAAAGACCAGTCAATCTTCAGCGTCCAATCTACTCTTTACATTGTTATAACACAGCAGCTCTTTCAATTTTTATTTCAAAGAGCTTTGACACAAGTTCATTAATATATTATTTGTCCAAGGAACACTAGTGCATGCTGTCATGTGCAACAGCAATAGTACACAATGTTCTATTTTCCTGTGTTCCATAATGAGAAAGTAATTTATTTCTACAGACAGAATACATGTTAAAAATGTGTTACTATTATAATTAATCTATACACTGTGAATCAAAGGGTCAGTTCTTCAATAAATTGATATATATATTTTTAAAAACAGCAGAAAGTGGGTAACATAACTAATTAAATAAATAAATAATTAATTAAAAAAAATAGAGATATTGTATGTGGCAAAGCGAATTTTTCTCTCCACAGTTTCTGCTAATGGATGTTCTGAACCCTTAGGTTAAATATCTTCAGCATGAATTTCAGTTTCAAGGCAGGTACTTAGGGATTCCATTGGCATTTTAAAGGACAAAGTTGTTTTGTTACTTGAGGCTATTTTGAGAGAGCAATTATTTGGGAAAGTCTATTAAAATGAACCGTAAAAATGGCACTGCCTCATAAATTTGAGGTGTTCACAATTTCTGAGATGATTTACTCTGTAAGAGTAATATATTTAGATTATTCCCTTTACTATTGCTTTGTTGTTATTGACCTTATGTTATGCTAGAAAACAACATCTAACTTTTCAAATATTCAATTCAATGTTTGGAAATTCATTTTTTATGACTGAGTTATGATTTTTTTTATTGTGAACTGTAATAATATCAGTAACACATATTCTTTAAAATGTCATCATAATATATATGCCAAGAATTAAAAAAAACAGTAGCACTGAAAATGGCAAAACCTCGGCCAAAATAATATGTGGACCCTTGTTGCAACTTCTCCATATTTATACGTGTGCATATGTGCATACTAGACCGGGTTCCCTAAACTAGAGTCTGGGAATGAAGAACTCCGAAGATGCATGTGGGGCTCATTAAAAAAAAAAAAGGAGGTAATCATTTTACCTTTTTATAAAATAATTATCTGTCCATCATCCATAATAAATTGAGTCCCCCTTTATCACAGGCTGTTGCTGGTATGAGCAAGTCCCCTACCCTGTATTGGACCCCTGTGATTTGCATCTGCTGCACCAGTAGCTAATACACTGGAAAAGAATGTTAACAGTAAAAGCAAACCTCGTTAAAATGTAAGTTTAAATAGAAAAGATATGTGTTCACATCCACATTGGATATAACAGACTTGCATGCAGACTTTAAAGTGTCAAGATTAAAGAAAAAACATTATTTACTCTAACTAGTTGCAGTTTATATAATAATAATAATAAAATATGATTTAATTTCAGTCGACAGAAGTAAAGTGCTACAGCATTTCAGTGCAAGTTTTCTAAAGAGCAAATTTGTCTTTGGAGACATTTCTCATGATTCTAAAGTTCATATTTGGAGGCTTGTACATGTTTATTGCTTTTATTTCAAACAGTCTCTTTTCTCACATATCAGTTAGCTGACATATATGAAGTTGATCCCATACTGCGTACGCACACCATTGCTGTTAAGGGTTGTGCCAAAATCTCAGAGCAACTCATGCATTTCAGAATGATCTGTTTAGTTCTGTTCTACTAAAGAAAGACTTTTTTTTTTACAGTTTGTAGAAAAGGCTATGATGAAATGGAAAAAAAGTTGAAATTGTGTGTAAATTCTCATAATGTATTGTAATTAAAAATAAAACTCTACCACTACTTTGAATCTAAAACTTACTACGAGAATTGTATAAAAGCTTAATGGATTTTGTGACTTTTGTTATTATCAGTCTTTCATAACATGTATGTAGGGCTCAATCCTATTTAGTATGGTAAAACACATGCAAAATTTCAAAACTTGAGTTAATCCACATTCACATTAAACATCAGACCCCAAAATTATCTTTCGTATAAAGCAGTTGAATTGTCGTAGATCACCAAAACCAAGTAACTAATCAAAACACAGCAGGGAAAAATACAAAAAAAATCTAAGAATAAATGTAAACACTGTGACCCTGGCCAAAGCAAACACACCCTCTATAAAATTAACCATTTCAGCTCAATTACAGTCAAATCACTGGCAGCCATTGACAGATCACAACCTAAACTATAGGAGGGGTTCTTTGTATGAATGACAGGGAAGGGGTTATTTCTCCCAACCCCCAAAGTGGTGTGAGGAGCCAGCCCAAGGGCAGTCACAATAACCTGAGGGGTGATAGAAATAATCAGGGGCTAAGGTGGGCTAGTATTTTCTTTTTTAGTTATATTTTTTGCCCCCACCCTACATGGCCAGGAGATGAGGGGATACGGGGCTGAAGCCCTTCCCTATAATAATGGGATCCTTTGGACCCCCATTAATTTTATTATTAGCCCCCACACCTAACGCATCAGTGGGTGGGGTAGGTAGGAGATACAGCTGATCTCCATCTTAAGGGCTTGTGCACAATTATAGAGCTTTATCAAAATTGGTGTAATACCAATATTGATGATACCAAGGCAAGCACTTTATGAAATAAATGTTATTTCAAAAATGTATGTTCTTACAATAAACTTACAGTGGAGTTTACATTTTTTTCCCTGTCAATCACCCTCCCTGATTTACTCACCAATTCCAAATTGTTATAAGGGGTTTGAATGCATTGTGTTTAAACAAAGCCTTGGGAACTACACATGATCAGATGTTTAAGGTCAGGTGGCCCTGTTAGCCATGCATGGTTTGTAACAGCCTAGTAAGTTTTCATGCAAATGGAAGTGAAAAGTAAGTAGCAATGGTATAGGCACAAAGTATGGCTTGGACAGAATTAATGGGGACTGTTGGGGTTATTTTTGAGACAAAGTCAGAGATATAAAAGTGTCAGTAAGTTATAGTCAATAATTCATTTTATTGAAGGCTATGTGGAGTCAACTGAGGAACTAAGACAACCACTCAGTAGGTAGAAGAATCTGTCAGCAGCATAGATTACATTGGCATTATAGTAGTGATACACTTCTATATAACAATCCATTATTACATTATTTAAAGCTATGAAAAATGGTGGAGGTTCAGATCAAGAAAAATAGAATTAGTAATTTACTGAGCACAGCCCTTTCCCACAATTCTGATCCTTGTAATTTACTTTGAGCTTTGGATTTATGAGATTTGACTGTGCTCAGTAAGATTACTGGTGTTGAGCTTTGGATAGACCTGTAGGGAGCGAGAAAAAGCTCCAGCAGCAGATTTTATGGAACAACGCTATTTCAGTTGCTCGAATTGAATAGGGCTCATATATTAACACTGTGTGTTTCATCACAAGAAGGTAACCATATTCAAATAAGAAATTATTGTGAAAAAACTGAAGTTCAGATCAACTAAATTTGTTAAAATCAAATTAAAGTGTGCACTTAATATGAGAAATTATAATATGAGAAAACACTGAAGTGTTGGATTAGAAACCATGTGAAACAGCCTAATGCACTCAGTACTTGTACCATAGTGCTGCATAAAGTTGATAATTTCACATGGTTTCTTTGGTAGGAGATTTAATGGATGGTGATTGTCTTGTTGCTTCTGGAAACAGTATACAAATGGACTTATACCATGCTTATTTCATTATGCAACTAAGCATATTGAAAAAAAAAACATTTATGTATGCATATTGTGCTGGCCATTTACTGGTTAATTAGTCTTTGTTTTAATCTGTATCATTATATATAGAAAGACTTCTAATCACTGTAAATTTGTGTAACAAAAACTGCAGTGCAGACTGCAAGTTTCATTTGTAGCAGAGACACCAGTGTAACAAACATTGACCAACTAATCCCCCTGTAGAATAATACATTGCAACAGCAATGTTCACGAGTGAATCTACTATCAGTTAATATATAGAAGGTATGTTTCTCCATAATTGATGGAACAAATAACACATTTTATTCATTCAGACCACAAAACAGCAGAATATGAACAATCCATTCTGAATTTAGATCCCTAAAAAGATCTCTCTATGGTACAACATAACACTGTAACCTTCTTGTAAGAGAGTTCTGACAAGTACAAGACCTATAATAATAGACAGACATCACAATAATGAGCCAGTAGAACCTTCAAAGTAGTGGATTCTATTAATCCAATAAACTCTTATTTTATGTTATAAACTGCAAGCACTATGACAAACTTTCTGGACTTTGGTTTGCAAGCCAACTAATACAGTATATCACATAAGGGGTTCTACAATTAATATACCTGAATAGAAAATATGCACAACTGACATTATCTGACTCAGAGGTGTCTGAATTGACCATATAACTACTCATCCGCATCTAATTTTTCCTTCCTTGACAAGCCAAGTGCAACATGAAAGCTCGGTGCTAAAATAAATTCCTAAACTACTAGAATTCCTAGACACTTCACAATAATCCTTTTTTTGCAACTGGGATTTACTTCTGGCAAGTAAAGTGTGTTTATTTGCTGTATGCCCTAATTTTGTCCAGGTAAGAGGGGAGGGATTTGCCTGTGTTAAACTTGCATATAAGTTTGTGACTTGTCTGGGACTGTTTGCAACTGGGATTTACTTCTGGCAAGTAAAGTGTGTTTATTTGCTGTGTGCTCTAATTTTGTCCAGGTGAGTGGGCAGAAGCTAATATAAACAGGGGAAAGGGGCGAACTTCTGAGCTTGCGAACACTTCTAATGTCAAGTGCAGTTCTAGCATAACTGTAGGAGTTTAAATAAACAGAGGGACTTCCAAGAAAAGAGGGCACATTTATAGTGCAGAAAGAGACTATATATTTTATTTTATTATTTTTTATTTATTCATTTTTCATATTTGTTTTTATATAATTTTTTCTATATATAAAGCATTACACAAATATATTGTTTTTATTATTGTTTATTTATTTTCCCACTGAATTCTTGTAGAGTCAGTCCAATGGCAACCTCACTCAGTGTACATCCTGTCATAAGTATGTTCTACTGGAACAGATGATCCAGGGTTGAGCATGTTGCCTCTCTGGAAGCTCAAATTGGAGAGCTGGAGAGAATTGCAGCACTTACTGATACTGCTCCACTGGAAAGGGAGTTGGTGCTCATTGAGCACAATTTAGCTGGACCTAGCATAGAGGGTGGAGATGAGGTTAGTGAGGATGGCCACAGAGGTTGCTGGGTTACAGCTACAATGGGAAGCAGTGAAACAGGAGGAGGAGATTTGCTAGATTGGGTGAAACTGTTTGGGATGTCCGTTCACAATCACAGATAGAGCTGTTCCCTCTAACAGCCGGGAGAATAGTTCTACTGGAGGAGTGGGTAGGCAGATTAGGCAGAACAATGGACAGGTTTGGTGGTAGGGAACACAGGATGATTGGTCACTCAGATCCCAGCAAGCGAACAGTTTGCTATTTCCCGAGTACTTTGGTTTGGCATGTTGTGGATCAGGTAGATAAACTATTGGGAGGGGCTGGAAATGAATCAGCGGTCTTGGTACATATTGGTACCAATGACAAATTCAGTCGAAGATGGAGTGTCCTAAAGAATGATTTAGAGAACTGGGGAATATGCTTAAAGCAAGGACCTCCAAGGTAGTATTTTCTGAGATACTACCTGTGCCACGTGCTAGTCCAGGGAGACAAAAGGAGCTTAGGGAGGCTAATGCTTGGCTAAAAATGTGGTGCACTAAGGAGGGGTTTGGGTTTTTATAGCATTTGGCTGACTTTTTGCTTGGATACAATCTCTATAGCAGGGATGGATTGCACCTTAATGATGAGGGAGTTTTTGTGCTAGTGGATAGAAAAGTAGAAAGGATGGTGGAGTTTTTAAACTAGTAAGTGGGTGGGAGGGACTAGATGAATATAATGGGGTAGAAAGTGTAAAGGGGATAAGGGATGAATTAACTACTCATGGGGGAGGATATGGGAGGAGGGTTAGTATAGTCAATAGGGAGGTAACATAATGAATCTCAGTGGATGTAGTCTTTTTGGATTTTGCAAAGGCTTTTGATACAGTGCAACAGGGAAGACTATTGTGCAAACTAAGGGATACGGGAATTGCAGTAAATATCTGCTCATGGATCGAGAGCTGGCTAAAAAACAGGAAGCAAAGGGTTGTGGTAAATGGAACTAATGTAGTAAGGGGGGTTCTTTAGAGTTCAGTTTTAGGTCCTTTCCTTTTTAACAAATTTATTAATGACTTATAAGTGGTACTGGAAAGTAGTGTCTCCATTTTTGCTGATGAAGTTGTGGAAGGTAATTAAATCAGATAATAATGTACATTCCCTCCAAATGGATTTACATAAATTTGAGGAATGGGCATCTAAATTGCAGATGAGATTTAGTACAAATACATATAAAGTTATGCATCTGGGTAGGAAAAATAGCCATGCAATTTATAATCTTAATGGAGCAAATCTAGGTCATTCAGGATTATCCTGGTTAATTAGAGAGAGAGTATTGATCCAGGGAGGAATCTGATCGTCAGTATCTGGGAGGAATTATTTTTTTCCCTTTTAAAACAATTGGCTAAATTTAACTTTTTTTTTTTTTCTGTTTGCCTTTCTCTGGATCAATTAACAACTAATCCACATATTGCAGATCAGAGGAGATCTTAAAAGGTTTAACTTTATGGGCTTCTGAGACAAGGATTACCACCTTGGGTCAGTTTTATGACATGTCCAGTTGGCAATTGGTTGTGGGGGTAAGGGGAGTTCCACCCTGCTCTTAAAAAGCAGGATGTCACAGATATTCTTGTCCATAATTCCCATCATAGTTATTGCTTTAAAATTATTGAATGACATTTTTTTTTTTTTTTAAAGTGCTTCAACAGTAGGTCAACAAGCTTTTCATATTGGTCGTTAACACTAAAAAGTTATATAAGTTGTCTAAAATGACTCTTTGGGATTGTGAAAGTGAGATATTTATGAAAAGTCTAAGCAATGTATTCCACAATATTATTTTTCTATACTCTTCATTATTATTGCATAGTTTGAAAATATATGTTTATTCAAAAAATAATCAAGCAAAAGTATATTTAAGTAAAAATAATAAGAAAAACTTGGAAATGTCATCAGTCTAGTACCCTGATGAGTATAAATTGCACCTAACTTTGCTATTTGTACTATGTATATACATAATTTTCCATTCTTTTAAAATTTATGTTGCGTTTTTTTTAATTACTGGAAAAAAAAACATATTTTTTTATTCAGTTCTTTAACTGTGAATTCTTAGTTTGAGGATTCACTAATTCACCGTGGTGCTGGTTTAGATTTTCCTAAATCGGCACCCACTGTTTTAACCTAATCTAAAACATATGTTGCAATGAGTGTTAATCTTTTGGTCAATATTACCGGAATTTGCGAATGTGGTCATTGACATTTAGATAAACGTATTATATGTTCATGTTCTTTCCAGCAACTTAATGTAAACAGAAAACAGGAACAAATACATAGCAGAACAAACCCATAGATATCTAGTCAGTTTTTAGATCTGAAAACTTAAAATAAACACTGACGTCACATTAAACACTCTGCACCACTGGATAAATGGTAGAAAATGAGGGTTGGTTATAAAAAAAAATAATAATATCCCCAAGGCACCCTTGATTTGTCATTTAGTCGTGTCCGACTCTCTGTGATCTCATGGATCGTAACACACCAGGCTCATCTCTATGTCCATGGTCATGCTGATCCACTTGATTTTCATGACAGAGATTCTGGAGTGGGTTGCCAATTCCTTCTCCAGTGGGCCACAGCATACAGCTCCTGGTATTACTAGGTGGTTTCCCATTTAAGTACTGAGCAGGCCCAATGCTGCTTGGCTTCAGGGTGGTATGACCTCTTGGTTCCCTGACTGAAATTGATCCAGGTCACAGTGGTGAAAGCACCAAATCCTAACTACTGGAACCCCAGGGAACTCAAGGCACCCTTACATGCAATAATACAAATTTAAAGAATGTAGCACAATCATAAATCTGTCTAGAAAAAGACCATTCACCAAAATTCAACTCAACAAATATAAACAGATTGCTCCACAAAACTTTGTTTTTATAGAAGACTGTCCTTTTTTTAGTAAAAAGGAACAAATCTGATTTGGAGTTCGCAAAAATGCATATGAAAAAGACAGCAAATGTGGAAAAAGGTGCTTTGATCTGGTAAGACATAAAGAGAACTTTTTGCCTTAAGTGCCAAATACCATATATGTGGTGCAAAGCCAACACTGCTCTACACACTGGGTACACCATCTCTAGAGCGAATCATGGTGGTAATTGCATCATGTTGTGGGGATGCTTTTCATCAACAGGGATTATGTAAATAGTATAGGATTTAGGGCAAGATGGATGGAGTTAAAACAATGCAGTTCTAGAGGCAATCCTGTTTCAGTCTGCAAGATTCAACTTTCTGCAGGACCATGACACTAAATAACAGTCAAAGTTATACAGTAGTGGCTTTAAACAAATGACTTTAATGTCTTAGAATTACCAATTTAAAAGCCAGACCTAAATCTGTTTGAAAATCTATAGAAATTGAAAACTGCTGATAACAAGGATAAGTGTGCCCAGTTGAAAATAATGGGAGTAGTCACATACATTGTTATATCTGTTATATATGTCATTATACATACTTCAATTAATTTATTCATAAAATAACTTCTGTATCAAATTTAAGGCACAATCATTTCAGTTACAACCAATTCCAGTTATATTTATGTTTTATGGGTGCTTTTCCTTTTTTGTGTCACTTTTTAACTCGTGAAATAAACACAATATGTGAATATTCCATAAAATAAGTTTGATCCTAAAGTCTCAACGATTTTATAAACAACACCCACATAAGACTTGCATTTAGCCTGTGATTTTTGATATTACTCACTAATGTAGTCAAAGGAGACCAGCACAATGTCTGCCATAGACAAATTGTGAGTACAATACCAGTGCATTTGGAGCATATTATTAATTCAATGTTAACCTCCCACTTTCTTGTCAGGTTTAGATTTTAGGCAGCTTGATTATAGTAGCAACCACTGTTAGATGAGCTGCAAAGTCCAGTATAAATGACATATAAAAGTTTTAAAGGAAAGTAGAAAATTACCAAATGGCTCTGCTAATTTGGTAATCTGTATGGTACTGAACTAGTATTAATCAGTTTGGCTGATTAGCATAATGGTATTTTACTTTGATCATTAAAAGATAACCTTGAATATGTACAAAAGAATTCCTCTATGTCCTTAGACACAAGAAAAAATATTGGCAGTACAATAAATACACTTTAATATTTCTTTCATTAGCTGTCTGCCATTCTAAGTAATTATCAAAAACACTTTCATTATTTTACTATATATCTAATTTTAAACTAAACAGAAAATGACATAAAATATTTCTGGTAGCTGAAGTTGTGTCAGAAGTAATACAGTTTATTTATATTTCAAGCTGGCAGGATATTACAATAATAGCAAAATATCAAATGTTGGAAAAAGCAGCTTCAAGATAATAAAAGCAGATCATTTAAGCAGATCATTTAATTAAGTCACATTAGATGACAATACTGAAAAAGGGTTCTACAGTATTTTAGAATTAAACAGCCACACTACATCAGAACTTCAGAGTTGGAAGATCAACATAGAAAGTGTACCATTTTAAAAAATAGACAATTTTCATAACTGAATATATAAAATAGTATTCTTAAACAAAACTCTTTGGAGTTTGCACATTTTGTAGTTTGTCACAAAAAATAAACAACTGATAGTGTCCTGTCATTTATGCTCTTTAAAAATCTGGAATTTAATATATAAATTTAAGCTAAGATCCACACCCTCCCCATTGATACCAGTTATCCAGAACAAAGCATTCCCTCCAGGACTACACCCACAAAACACAGAGCAAGCTGGTCTGTAAAGATACAAACATTTATATAAGGTAGAATTCCAATATTTGCAGCAAAAAAAATCATCTACATACTTTTTTTCTTTAATTCAAATATGTGGTTTTGCTCTAGGCCAGAGGATTAGAGAACCATGTGTACAACCACTAACATACTATAAAAAGCAATGTAATGATCACAGAAATTATAAACACCTAGGGCTCTTTTAAATTTGCAGGAGTTACAGAGCAATTAAATTGAACAAAACTGAAACCACAGGGCCAAAGCCTCAAGCAGGTAAACCCTTCCCCAGCACGCAAGCTGACAGTGGGCTGTCAATCCAATCCCCTAGTCACAGAGTGCAACACAGGCCTCAGAGCCAATGAAAAGCGGGCTCCCGGACAATGATTGACAGGGGGAGATAATAAACCTGCCCCCAGGAGATGGTGGTACTCCTGCGTGTCATACGTGCTATCCTTTCAGGGGGTAGGGAAGGTAGGTCCTGGCCTAGTGCCAAGGCATGGAAGGAGGTAGCGGCCGCAGTAACAGCAGTGGGCACAGCGGAAAAAAGGGATATGAGGTCTGTGAAGCACAGATTTGATGATGTCAGGGTCCTGGTGAGGAGGGAGGAAGATGGTCAAGGAGATGGACGCAGCTTCAGCAACAAGTGGTTGCCCCAAAGTGACCTTCAAGTACATGGAGTGGGAGAGGGACCTCAAGGACCTACTGAGTAAGGTGCCCGCTGCTGGAGCTTCAGGCCTGGTGGCCCAGCCATCACGTCATATAAATATCACATACACCAACATGTCAACACATGTACATCACACACACTACACATGTACATGATGACCAACAAGGACACTGACATGTCAGCTCCACGGAATTTACAAGGGATAGAGGGATCAGTCATGCATCATTAAATCCATGAGGCTGTGGTCACAACAACATTAATCAACCAATAGACAGTCCATGTATGGGTGTGTCCACTGCAGCTTACACAGTCAACATAGAATCTTCTGTTCATTCACACAATGAAGAGCACTTATAATGAGGTCAATGGCCCTGTAGGTGATTTATCCAGGTTCAAGCCTAGATTTCAGATAGTTAGGAAGGAACAGAAACCGATGTTTTCATCAACATCATTAATACATATCCCTTTCTTTTCTTGTTTCTATTTTTCAGCTTCACAGAGTTCTGGGTCCATTGATGAGCCAAAGGCATGGGCATTAGTTCCATTGGAGCAGGAGGTCATGGACCAAGCCCCCGCCCAGCAGGATCTGGCACAGCGGGGGGGAGAGGGCCCACCATGAGCCCTGTGCCCTGGTGAGGAGGAGGAGGAGTTCACCTGGGCATTGGCCATTGACCCAACTGTCCCCCTCCTCCAGCAACTGCAGCCATCACCGGGGCACACATATTGGAGGGACGACAGGGACATGCCCCCACCTTTTCCTCTCCCTTGCAGTACATCAGCCTGGCTCCCCTGGCTTCTCAGCCATCACCGGGGCACACACCACCACCCAAATAGATCTGGGCACCGGCCAGGCCACAGCCCCTCCCCACTGGGCCACCACCATGGCCACATCCACCTATGGGCCCAGAAGCCAGACCTCTGTCCCCACCACCACCAAGCCAGACTGCTCAGGAGGAGATGCTGGCCGGGTCGAGGCAGATTTTGGAGTGTCTGCAGGGGTTCCAGGCCAGTATCTGCTCCAATCATACCGAGTTCATGAACAGTATGACCAGGCACAATAGGGAGGAGGGGGGGCACCATCTCATGACTGACTCCTAACCTTGCCGAGCTGCTTAGGATGGGGCGGACCAGAGCACGGTCCAGCAGGTGACAACATATGCAGTTTGCTGCGCTCTTGTCCCCAGCCCTGCATCATGCCCCCCAGAGGCATTCCCCATGCACCCGCAGCCTGGCCCCTCCTCACCTCCCCCCATGCCTCCACCACTAGCAATGCCACTGCTTGTGCCACTGCCGGTGGCAGCACACAGGGGCCCTGAGGCTAGGTGGAGGAGGATGTAGGGGCTGCACATATTTTTGTGCCTTCTCAACAGCACTCCTCAGTGACAATCTATTGGTCCAAATGTTAACCTAATATATCCTGCTAAAGTGTCTTGGATCTTGGCCTATGTGCTGGAGATATTTTGTACGCAGACTGCTACTTCCCATCACATGGTCCATGATCCTCTTCTCTGTGGACACATAGAGTTTTGCTGTTGAGAATGCTGCAGACCCTATATTTGTAAGGCCTCATGTTTAATGTCGTCTTTTTTTTTTTGGGGGGGTTAGGCACAATTCAGGTCCATGATGGCATCTTCTGCTCTTCTGCATCTGCAAGCATTGTGAAGGAAATGTATTAATTGTAAGATTTTCCCAGTGCCTCTCAGGTGGCCATTGCTTCAATGACCCCCCCTCCCCCTTAACAAGTAGCTCTCACAACATTAAAGCTATAATATATTTGTAAAACAGATATGTAAGACAAGATTGTTGTTAGCTTAAATGTAGACTAATACCGGTATGGCGGCGGACTTGTAAAGTCTTATAATGGCATGTTAATGAAAGCCAGCATTAATATATGAATTAGTGAAGCATGTGATCCTGTTATGTCAGCATGAGAACAGATCTGGCTGCTTACCTTTGTGTCCTCTCCGTATTAATGGATATTTGTCCCATATTGATGATATCATGAGTATCCTTTAACATGTGCTAACACCTGTATAGCTGATTAACAATATCATATGGCGAAGGTGATAGTACACCTTGACCACTGACGGTGGTCACAGGTATCATTTATTGTGAGATGACACATTATTAATGGTCATGGCCAGTGAGATATCCTGAGAAAAGCACAGGTAAAGACATAGCTATATGTGCTGCAGTCCATAGTGTCATAGAGAGTTGGACATGACTGAAGGACTGAACAACCAAATATAAAATGTTCCCCTGGTACTTGATATATGTCATGTGCCAGTGTAATTTGGCCACTATTTATTTTCCCAATGTAGATGTGATGAGTGAGATGTATATGCAATTATAATTATATTTTAGGGTCCACATTAGAGCCTCTGTGAGTGAGAAAGCAATTTAATCAAGTAGTGTGTCTTTAATTGCTTTATGCATGTTGCAGCAAGGCTTTTGATACTGGCATATGCATGACCATTCCAACATATGATAAAACTTTTTTTTAAATTGTGTGAACTATAAAGTACAGGGTTATAAAACCTAATTCAGGTAGTTCATTACTTCAGATTAAATATACAGAATTGTTAAAATACCAAACCAAATGTGCTGAGAGGGTGTGGATAAAGAGGTACAAGTGGTGGACATACCCCAAAGTGTTAGGATTATGGAATCTATAAATATTGATAGAAATGTATATGTAGGACGTATCTACATTTTATTGTTATCAAAGCCTTTGGAAATGTTACACAACAATGACAGTAGTCTAGAAGCCCAAATAACACATGCTGTGAAGCAAGCTTTGGCTGAGATCTAGAACCCACAAATGAAAGTTTTTACAGTAACAAATTACATAAGATTCACCAGAGAGCTGTTCATATTACTTGTTCAGTTGAGAGTAGAGGATAGGCAAACCACTGGTTTGATAAAAGTATAGCTCTGGACCTCTTTGCCATACCCATATGTTACTTTTGCCTGACTATACTTCAACCTCCAACGCCCTCTCTTGCATGCACTACCATGAGAGCTTCAACAGATCGCCATAAACACACTTTGTCTTTTCATTCTCACTACCGGTATAGTAGATAATTAATTACCTTCCATTCAACAATACTATTTCACACAATGGCCTAAATGTTCTAATGTAGGTAGACCTCAAAGTTACCCATGCTATATTTTAATACAGAATGATTACATTCCAGAGGGTATTTGTCATAACTAGATGGACAGCTGGACATGGTGCGCATAAAATACTGTCACAGTTTCTTGGTTAACATGTATGTGTTGTTATTGATGTACTGTGATCAACCATTTTGTCTTGCTGGGGCCATGTTGACTGGTTCTTGACCCCAAATTACATAAACTCCCCAGATATCTTGACAATAACAATTACTAACACTCCTGTCACTTCCCCCTCCACGACCTGAGCAGCGCAGGTCACATGGTATAAACACAGGCTCTTGCAACAGATCAAAGCATAATACATTTCCAGATCCCTCTGTCTGGTCTAAGAGGGGTCATAAAAGTGAATCAGCCCCCTAACAATTACCCCCTCCCCAAGCCTGAGACAACTGGTGTGATATGTCAGCCAGGAAAAAAACACTGGTCTATGAAAGGAGGGATGGGTCTGATAGGAGTTAGCCTTGGGTGAGGAAAGTGGGGTAAAATATACTGGATCTGAAATAATAAACTGAGTATGCTTGAACTACACAAGAATATGGAGGTTCTTTTTGTGTCCTAAACAAAGGGTTGTAAGAGAGACAGTTTACACATACATCAGCATTGTGTATGATTTAATTTGGAAAGATAACAGCACTATGGCATGGATCCTATCTGATACTTTGCTCCTACACACTGGGAGAACTCTGCTGACTTGGATTGCTGCCAGTCCTGGGTACTGTTATGCTGTGTTGAATTCATTGCTGCTTGAAGGGATTTTCAAAAGAACCCTTGGTCCTACAGTGGTGGAGTAGGATAATAACAGTATTGTTAAACAATCTTGACCACTTGAGCATTGCTTAAAGGGCATGTTTAAAACACCAAACAGAACATCATGAATATGCTATTTAAATGATACAATGAGGAAAAGTATTAATTTAACAAAGTGTCAAGAGGAGAATTACTCATATGCCCATATAAATAAAATGTGAGGTAAACAGACCACAGTATTCAATTGTAAATTACTCTAGAGCCATAGGCCCTCATTCAATTGCAATTTGCCCAATTGAATAGGGGTCTAAATAAGCACATAACATATTTTTTTAAAGAAGTTTTTAGTTAGTAAACATCTATCCAAAAGCAAGGTTTTCACTAACTAAAAACGTATTTAAAAAATATATGTTATGTGCTTATCTAGAGCCCTATTGAACTGGCCAAATCGCAATTGAATGAGGGCCATAGGATATATTTTTCTTAACAGTTAAATTTACTCACTTGCTGATCTATATTCCAAGACAGTGTTATTGGATTAGAATGACATAAATGGCCGCATAATTGTGCACAATTTGGACCACATCACTATAAAGATCTTCTAAAAGCATGTTGAAATATCTTTTTGAATTTTTGAAATACGTGCAATTTTTATTGGGAAATAAAATCTGTGTTTATATGTGACAAAGCTTGCACACAGCCTGCTCCATGTATGAGAGAAGGGGACTCGGTCCAGTTTAATTTTTTCAGAAAATCAGTTTGCAGGTGTGTGTTCCCCATTCAGGCTAATTGTAAGGTGTTTTGCCAGAATTTGGGGGCCAGGGAATTCAAATTTGCTCCGTAAAACTACAGGCTAACGATCTGCGGGGACTTCAAAATTTGAACTCGCTGCAACAAATCCTTTGATCTGTCAAGCCCGTAACTTACGTTCGGAAATCGCTATTAAGTTGCTAAGAATCCACTGGAGTTTAAACTTGTAAGCCACAAATAATGGCAAAAAGTCAACGGGTACTAGAGAGGGCCCCCAAGGGGGTTAAAGTCCTATCTGTAGCACTGTAAATGCAAATATCAACACACTATTGTACTTATAATTTAAGGAAAAATTATATTAGGTATTAAAATTAATAGCACAGCATTCTCAAGCTTGCAAATCTGCAATATATATGTTTTTATGTTTAATTTCCGTGTTATATTGATCCCGGCAATCAATGTGTTAATACATATAATTGGAACTCGCATGGGCTAGAATATCATATTTACTGATTTATTAATATTGCATTATTTCTGGAATGTGGATCGAAACTCGGAATTGAAACCCGTAAGGCTTTGAAATCTAACCTCCATTTTTCAGTGACGTTATGATGACGATCTAATTTCCATTGGCTCCGTCTAAACTCATAAGTACAGGTTTAAATAAATGATCATGTTCACGGCCGCACATCCAACATGTGCAAGAATGGTTTACGGGTCTGCGTCTGCGGCCTGTAACTCAATTTAATAGCTCTGTAACGCAGCCGAATTTCAAGTCTGCAGCCTTTGCTAGTGTACCGATGCCACTACAGGATTCAAATTTAATGGGGCATTTAGTCTTGCTCCACCAACTTATGTTCTTCCAACAATGGTTGCAGAGTGTTTGTTCTCAGAGCTTTTGCGTCTGACATGTCAATGTCCGTCAAGTTGATGTAACAGAAAACATGACTCATCAGAGGAGGCAACCCTTTGCCAATAAGAAGAGGTCCAATTTTAGTACATTGAAGCCAATTCTGACGATGAACCCTTGTCAGCATGGGTGCAGTGCCAGCCACTTTTTTCGGAGCTTCACACGCAAAAGGGTTGGCTGTACTGTCATTAAATTACAATTTAGTATGTAATAAAGATATCAAAGATAAGACAGAAGGGATTAACTTAACTGTGACACACATTAATCTGTTTTGATTATAAACACATACCTATGTGGCTAACAAACAGTTAACCCAATGCACAGACTGATAGACACCCACTATAAAGCACCCTCCCCTCTGCACACCACTGTTGGCTCCCGTACAAGCAGGAGTGCAAAACGCTGCGTAGGGCCATCATTTTAGTGGGTGTCGAGCCTTAGTGACGTCACACGCCATCCGGACCTTCAGGGGAACAATGAGACAGGGTGAGAGGAGGATAGATCAGATATACTAATGCCTTGTTTATGGCTTATACTCACTAGGCAACATACAGACCAGTGTTTAGATTAGGTTTACTGCTCATGATCTCACTAGAGGTGGGGGAAATAGAGCATTTTCATAGCTTAAATCCTCTCACAGTCTAACTTAGTTATATATAGCAGGTTAATGCAGAAATATGATAACGCAAAATTGGAGCCTAGATATATCTAGACTGGTGTGTTTTGTTTCCCAGTATAATAGAGGCTTATGAACATGCACTATCATGAAGACATATATATAAATGTAAGGGAATTTATCCCTACTTATATGAGTTCAGTATATACTTTCATTGTGTACAAGGCATTATTAGTGGAATAGCCTAAAATACAATGGGACTATTATCATAACCAACATATTTGAATAAATATTCCTTGCATCAATACATTCCCCTGTAGGAGGATGATAGTGGTCTATGTTCTCTTTTTTCAGACCACTTCTTAATCTAGGTTTTAACAATTATATCACTCCGTTGTTGTACCATATAAATAAACTTTAATTGTTTATTAGTGGTCCTTATATATAGGGACTATAAGTGTTCTTCTATCTCTACATAACTTTATATGTACTGTCATTAAAGACACACGGTGGAGAGCTTCTATCGCTCTTTTACGCACCATAAATTCAATGATTGTTGTGGTAAACTACCTCCTCATAAAATCTACTACACAAGCTAGGTTCCAGCCCCATACTGATGAGAGGTAGCATCCTGAGCTTTGCAAAAAAGCGGTGTAATACAGCAGGCATATACGTAAAGGAAGCCATGTTAAAAATGTTTATGCATTGCAAGTCTTTGTGGGCACATTTGCATATCCCTGCCCAGGCTCCTAGAGCGAAGTGCAATAACATTTCATTGTCACATTCATACTTGGTTTTTTTTAATTATGAGCTCTTCATTACATTTATTTTTTCTAACACGCAGAAAATTCAGGTTTCATACTGGAATTTGAGCTCCTCTTTCTGACCAACTCAGTATCTCCTTTGAGATCATAAATCACATTCTGTCCTAACTAGCAGCAGGGTTTATTGCTCCATGCACTGATCCAAAAAAAACAAATATTTAACCCTTACCACATCTTGCTGTGCAGGCATGGAATACTGGTATTCTTCTAAAACAGGAAATGTCAGCTACAGGTTAACTGACCAGTGCAATATAACCAGGGGAACGCTATGCAATCAGCCTTCCCTTATAGAATCTCACACTCTGTGTAGCACTCTTCTCAACAGCCCCTGGGCAGTAGGTCTTCATGTAAACAAATATTTACAAGGTACGATGTTTTAGCTGTTATTAGTGTAATCAAGTAAAATAGATCTTTTTAACATACAGACTTTTTTTAAATATTTTTGAAATACAAGATAGATACACATAATCAACACACATTTTGCATATTTACTTCAATATAACAAACTTTCTCCTTATATATTTTTTCTTGTATTTTTTTTAGTTTATTTTAACAATAACATAATAATAGTAGACAAATTTGGAACATACAGTCTTGTGCTCTTTCACACCATAAAGAGCCCTTAGAGTGACTTCAGTGGCTCTTTAATATAATGCCCACAACTCTAAGTTTGATCCAATTAATGCATTATTACTTTTAATCAATATCTTGTTTGCGTAGGAGCCCCAACACTGTTACTCTAATTACCTGTTACCTTATTATACTGTTTTTGCATTTCTGCATGCCTTATAGTTTGTATGTTTATTGTACCAGCTCTACTTTACTGTACTTTTATAAATATAGCTGATGATCAAGATTTTCTTGAAATGAATACAAATAAAATTATCACAAATTACCTCTTACCACACTTGATACATTTTGTTCAAATCCAAAGAAGGCTCTTGTTAATGGAATTCATATAAAAAACCTACATTATTGTAATACATAGTTGAAATTATTTTCTAAATATTATATTACCTATGATTTACCCAATACATTTTATTTAAAAATATACTTATTTGATGACAAATATACACATATATAGGTTACTACATTTAGACCCTCCCCCACCCTATACCCTAACAAATAATAAATACACATAAAACATACATTTTTTTTACATCAGAAATATAAACATATACACCTATTTTCATTTATTTTATTTTTGGGATTTGATGGAGGGTGGAGGGGAGAAGTGGGGAGGAGAAGAGTAGAAGAGGAGAGGGAGGAGAGAAAGGTAGAGTAGAGAGAGGTGGAGGTGAGAGGAGTGGGGATGAGAGGAGTGGAGGTGAGGGAAGTGGAGGTGAGAGGAGTGCAGATGAGGGGAGTGGAGGTGAAAGGAGTGGAGGTGAGAGGCATAGAGGTGAGAGGATTGGAGGTGAGGGGAGTGGAAATGTGGTAGGGGGCGGGGGAGTGAGTCATAGGCACTCCAAGCACAGAGAGGGGCCTTATCCCAGGGTGGGTGGTAATGTGGAGGAGGGTAATGTGGAGGAGGGACAGGCCTCAGGGTCATATGAGAAAGGACAGGATACCTATCAACAGTTGGGCAAATGGCTGGGGGCAGGCACAGGGCTCAAACTACAGGCACGGGAGATGATGGTTCTTCTCAGTTTCATCCGAGACTGCCCCACTATCCCTGCAGGGGGAGGGAAGTAATTGGCAGCAGTGGGCTTGGCAGAAAGGTATGTGAGGTCTGTCAAGCATCACTTTGATGACTGTCCGGCCAAGGTGAGGAGGTTGATGGCTGAGAAAGACAGAGCAGACAGAGCACCATATGGTGGCCCCCAAGTGACAAGTACGAATGGAAGATGGTGCTCAAGGAGATGCTGAGCCAGGTGCCACCCGACAGGTGAATATCAGATACACCAACATGCCACCACATGTACACCACACACACATAGAAATCACAAAACACATGTACATGATGACCACCAATGACACTTACATTTCAGCTCCCTGGATTTAACAATGGATAAATGGAAAATTCATGCATCATTAAACCCCTGAAAATGACAAATTACTTTCATTAGTGAGCACAACACTAATAATCATCCTATAGAGAGTCCATGTTTGGGTGTGCCCACTGCAGCATATGCCGATAAAGACTCTGAAGGGATGGATGTGCAGTGTAATGTACTAGCTTATCAGGGAACACCTTTCAGCAAACATGTTAACAACAATTACTGAGATTTTGTCACTGGTTGGTTAGTATGACACACTGCACAACAAGTTCTAAAGAGTATGTGTATGCATATACAGACTGAAGCAGGAATCAATAAATCGTTATGAGCCAATAACAGCCAAGCTCATAATTCAAAGAATTGATCACATCTAGAAAATAATAGCTCCACACAATAGAAATTAATTGAAACATTCAGGTTCAAGACAAAACGATTTCAAAAACATTAACCATTGTATTATTCAACATAGTTAACACATATAGCATCCTTCTCTCTTTTCCAACTGGCAGGTGGACTGAGTCCGCTAGTGTACCGTAGCTGGGGACGTTGACTCCATCATAGCCGTATGTGACCCCACCCAGCAGGAACTGGCACAGGAGGAGAAGGCAAGGAGAGGATCCGAGGGCCCGGGATATGAGGAGGAACGATTCATCTGGGCAATGGGGGCACCCACTGGACATTCAGCCACATCACGATCACCCTCCTCCAAACACTTGATTCACCACCTGGGCCCTCCAACTTGACGGACCACAGAGGTGTTGTTCCACACCATCACCACCTCCTCCCAGCAGCACCACAACCTGGCTCCCACCACCATCAGGACAACAACCACAACAACCAACCTAGTTTCCAGGCAGGCCCCAGACCCTCTCCACTAGGCCACCACTACCGCCGCCTCCTCACTCAGCCATGTCCACACAGAGCAGACCTCCATCCCAAGGTCCACCATTGGGGAGATGCTTGTCCTGATGCAACAGCAAATGGAGGCTACACGGGGGATCCAGACCAGTGTCTCCTCTTCACGTACAGCAACCTGTGGAGGCTCTATCGGGAGGTGAGGAGGCACAATATCAAAGTGGAGTCCTACCATGCCAGGCTGATCCAGTCATCAGTTCCAAGTACTGTCTCCACCACCCTAGAGGCCTCCCCCGCACACCCACAGTGTGGCCACTCCTCACCTCCCTCAATGCCTCCTCCACCTTCAGTGCTGCTGCCTCCTGGGGAGATGTCTCCCCCTGCAACCCCCCCTCAACTAGGTAGAAGGCGTGCGGCCACATGGGGTTGGTGCCTTGTGGCAAGGTGGTGAAGAATGTAGGGGCTGCACATTTTTTTTTATCTTCTCAACAGCACTCCTTAGTGACAATGTATTGGTCTAAATGTTAACATAATCTTGCCTGGCTATCTAGTAGAGGATCATGGCCTATGTGTTGGTGATATTTTTGGCTACCTATCATGACATGGTCCAAGATCCCCTTCCCTGTGGACACGTAGGGTTATGTTTAACATTTCACCAATTGATGGTCTCAGAGGAATGCTGTGGAGAAGAAATGCTGCACTCCCTATATTTTGATAAGCCATATTCTTCTACTCTCTAAGTATTCGTATACTTTTTTTAAATATATTTGATTTTTTATTTTAGGTGCAATTCAGGTCCATGAAGGCATCTTCTTCATCTGCAAGCATGTAATGATATGGAATCACAAGGTTGTGGAGACCAGCAGCCAAGGTCAGCAATAATCCAGTTCAGCAATTTGTAGGTGAAACAGGAACAAGCTTTATTGAAGTGATCAGAAACCACACAATAATCTGGCAAGGATACAGAGACAGGAAGTGCCTTATATAGGCCAAGAACCAGACAGCTGACCAGACACAGCTAAAGAGAGTTGTCACTGATTGCATTGTTTTTAGAGTCAAGGTATCAGATCTCAGGCAAATCTGCAAGAGGCAGGCTGGCGCAGTGGTAGGGAAGAGGTATAGCAGCCTGGGGACCAGGGTTTAAAACCCAGCAGAGTCAATTCCTCACATTACCCCCGCCTCTATAGGTGCAGCCTCTGGATGCCCTATTACCTGGTTTAGCAGGGTACTGCACATGAAAAGACCGAGGGAGATCAGGAGCGCGAATATTGTCCACTGGTTCCCACGAACTCTCCTCCTCACCATAGCCTTTCTAGCGAACCAGATACTGAAGCTTGTTACGGAAGATCCTGGAGTCAAGAATTTTTTCCACTTCGTACTCATCCTCACCATCCACGAGGACTGGAGGTGGGGCAGACAGGGCTCGGCCAGGGAAAGTATTTTCATGAAAAGGTTTAAGCAGTGCAACGTGAAACACTGGATGTATTTTCATGGAATTCGGGAGTTGCAAATGGAAAGTGACAGCATTGATCTGAGCAATGATCTCAAAAGGTCCCATGAACCTTTGACCCAATTTATGAGAAGGAATCCGAAGCTTAAGATTTTTTGTTGACAGCCACACCTTGTCACCAACGTGATAGACTGGGGCCTCCTTTCTATGCCTATCAGCAGCTCTTTTGTAACATTCCTGAGCCTCCAAAAGAGTCTCTTTCAACAGTGCTTGGGAATCACGTAAGGCGGTTAGCCGGTCAGTGACAGCAGGAATGGAAGTAGTAATTGGGAGACTGACTAGAAAGGTCGGATGGTAACCATAGTTGGCAAAAAATGGGCTCAAAGAAGTGGAGCAGTGTTGGGCTTTGTTATAGGCAAACTCCGCCGTGGGTAGAAAATCCAGCCAGTCATCCTGCAGGTAACTAATATAGCACCGCAAACATTGCTCCAAAGTTGGGTTGGTTCGCTCAGTCTGTCCATTACTTTGCGGATGAAAAGCTGACGACAGATTTACATTAATACCTAGATTAGAACAAAAATGTTTCCAAAAACGAGATGTAAACTGCCCTCCCCTGTCAGAAACTACTTCATCAGGCACTCCATGCAAGCAAAATATTTCCCGAATAACCAGGTCAGCCGTCTGTTTAGCTGAAGGGAGACCACGAGCTGGTATGAAATTACCCATCTTAGTTAACCTGTCCACAACAACAAGAATGGTAGTGTGTTCCTTAGAGGGAGGTAGTTCCACAATAAAGTCCATGGATATAGATGCCCAGGGACGATGAGGAATCGGAAGAGGCTGAAGCAAGCCAACAGGGGATGAGCGAGGAGTCTTATGTCTGGCACATACATCACAAGAGGACACATACTTCTTAACATCCTCATGATACTTCGGCCACCAAAAGGATCGGGCAAGTAGGTCTTGCGTCTTTCGGATTCCTGGATGACCTGCTGGTTTTGAGTCATGGTAGAGACGTAAAAGGTACAGTCGCACTGACTCGGGAGCAAACAGACGTTGTTGAAAAATCCAAAACCCATTAAGCATCGTCATATGGAGGTCACGAGGAGGATCACGAAGAACTGGGTCTTCAGCGTAGCCCTTTTTAATGCGAGACATCAGATCAGAAGGAAATGTAACTCCTATAAATATATCCTCCGGCAAGATGGTGGTCTTGGTTACGGTAGTATGGAGGGGGTCAGCTATTCTAGACAAGGCATCCGCCTTACCATTCTTGGAGCCAGGACGGTATGTAACCAAAAAATTAAACCTCGAGAAGAATAGGGACCAGCGTGCTTGTCTGGCTGACAGTCTCTTTGCTGATCAAATACATTCCAGATTTTTGTGATCTGTGAGGACAGTAATTGGATGGGTAGCTCCCTCCAAGAGATGTCTCCATTCGATGAAGGCAGCTTTTATAGCCAAAAGTTATTTATTCCCTATGTCATAGTTTCTTTCTGCTGGCACCATCTGGCGGGAATAGAAGGCACACGGATGTAACAGCATCTTAGGTCCAGTCCTTTGAGACAGTATAGCACCAACAGCTGAATCAGAAGCATCAACTTCCGCAATAAATGGTAATTCCGGCTGAGGATGTACCAGGACAGGGGCAGAGGTAAACAGAGTCTTCAATCGGGAAAATGCGGTATACCCCTTATCGGACCACTGAAAAGGAGTCCCTTTACTTGTGAGTTCAGTGATCGGTGTCATAACGGCAGAGAAATTCTTAATGAAACGCCTGTAAAAATTGGCAAACCCCACAAATCTCTGAACATCTTTTTCATTCTTGGGGATGGGCCAGTCCAGCACAGCTTTAATTTTACTTGCGTCCATACTTAAACCTTTGGGAGTTATTACATACCCCAGGAATTGAATTTCTGTTTGTTCAAACTCACATTTTTCTAGTTTAATGTATAGGCGGTGGGTACGAAGGCGCTCTAGAACTATACGGACCTGTTTTCTGTGGTTTTCAAGATTATCAGAGAATATTAGGATATCATCCAAATATGCCACAACAAACTGATCCAGGAGATCTCGTAGTACATCATTGATAAGATGCTGGAAAGTTGCAGGGGCATTACACAGCCCAAAAGGCATTACTAGATATTCGTAATGCCCGTACCTGGTTCTGAAAGCTGTTTTCCATTCATTATTGGGTCTTATGCGAACCAGATTATATGCCCCCCGAAGATCAAGCTTTGTAAATATTTTAGCTGAGCGAAGTCTCTCCAAAAGTTTAGGAAGAAAATAGGAGCTCCTGCTGGAGAAGTAGATGGTCGAATAAAGCCTTTGGCAAGATTTTCTTGTAGGTATTCACGAAGAGCTTTCAATTCAGGCTCAGAAAGGGAATATATACGGCCAAATGGGATAGCAGCCCCAGGCAACAGCTCTATTGGGCAATCATAAGACCTGTGTGGTGGAAGCTGATCAGCATTCTTCTTATCACAGACATCTGCAAAATCCCGATATTGTAGAGGAAGCTTAGTCAAGTTTGTAGCAACCATTTCATTAATTGTTGTGGCAACAGGTGTTACCTTAGAGGGTTGACAATTCATTAAACAGTGTTCTGAAGGAAAGGACAAATTTCTGATCTTCCAATCAATCTGTGGGTTATGCAGAGCAAGCCAAGGTACCCCCAAAATCACTGGAAACTGTGTTGAGGAGATTAGGTGGAAAGAGATAGCCTCATGGTGATTCACTTCCACAGTCAACATTAAGGGCACAGTCTCATGTGTAACCGGGCCTGACGTAAGTGGAGAACCGTCAACTGTCTCCATTAACACAGGTGAAGAATTAGGGATAGACTGAATTCTATTTCCTGCTGCAAATGTAATGTCCATAAAGTTTCCGCCTGCTCCAGAATCTATCATAGCTGTAGTTGAAATTTTACGATCACCACATTGCAAAGTGATAGGCACCACAAAATGAGGATGTTGAGTCAACATACCCTCTTCACCATGAGCCAGAGAAAACAAGGGTTGTGTGACGGAATTCAGTTGATCTGAAATCTGGGATTGGTGTTGAATCTGTGCACCCTCAGCTGCCATAGCTATTGTTCTTTTGGATTTGCTAGGGCAATTGATGGCATAGTGCCCTGCACTACCACAATACAGGCATAAATTGTGAGTGCGTCGCCACTGTTTTTCTTCGTTGGATAATGGCCCTCTTATTAGATTTACCTGCATAGCCTCTGGCTCAGAGTCTGTAGGTGTTTGTGGGATCAGAGTAGAAGTTCTTAAATAGGAAATTGGAGTAGTACTTGGTCTAAAAGAGCCCTGTCTTTCCAATCTTCTTTCAGAAAGTCTCCGATCAATACGGATAGCCAAACGCACAAATGCATCAAAGTCAGCAGGAAGATCAACACGAGCTAGCTCATCTTTTATAGCTTCTGAGAGACCTTTTCTGAAGTGGAACCTCTGAGCTGATTGGTTCCATGTAGTATCAGCAACCCACTGTCTGAATTCAGCAGCATATTCAGCCACAGAGCGCCTCCCTTGATGCAAATGAAGGAGAGTGGCTTCTGCTGTAGCACATCGATTTGGGTCATCAAAAACTAGGCACATGGTCTCAAGAAAGTCATTTAGATTACCCAAGACTGGACTATCCTGTTCCAGAAGAGGGGAGCCCCAAGCCAGGGCTTCATCTTTGAATAAGGAAAAAATAAATCCCACCTTCTCTCTTTCAGATGGAAATCGTTGAGGTAACATCATGAAGTGCAAACGGCATTGATTTAGGAAACCCCTAAATTTTTTGCGATCTCCTCCAAACTTTTCTGGTAGGGGCAAGCTGGCATCTTGTGCAGGTGTAACATCTCGTGCCCTGTAGCTGGTATACTCACTGTGCATTGACTGAATTTTATTTTGCAGTTCAGCTATCTGGTCCTGCAGCACTTGAATGGTCTGTGCCTGGGTCTGCACAGTTCTTGCAAATAAAGCAACCTGCTGGGCCAATGCAGAATCTGACCCGGCGGTCTCCATGAAAGGGCCAGATTATTCTGTAATGATATGGAATCACAAGGTTGTGGAGACCAGCAGCCAAGGTCAGCAATAATCCAGTTCAGCAATTTGTAGGTGAAACAGGAACAAGCTTTATTGAAGTGATCAGAAACCACACAATAATCTGGCAAGGATACAGAGACAGGAAGTGCCTTATATAGGCCAAGAACCAGACAGCTGACCAGACACAGCTAAAGAGAGTTGTCACTGATTACATTGCTTTTAGAGTGAAGGTATCAGATCTCAGGCAAATCTGCAAGAGGCAGGCTGGCGCAGTGTTAGGGAAGAGGTATAGCAGCCTGGGGACCAGGGTTCAAAACCCAGCAGAGTCAATTCCTCACAAAGCATTGTTAAAAATATGTAATAATTGAAATTGATTCAAAGTGATAGACAATCCATTAATGACACCCCTTCTAAAAATTATTAATTAAATCATATATCCAGTTTTCTGATACATTATTGTTGTTAGCATAAATTTAGACCAATGCAGCTATGGCGGTGGACTTGCAAAGTTCCACAATGGAGCCCTTTTTAATCAAAGCCAGCATTAATACATACATTAGTGAAGCATATCATCCTCTCCACAATATCAGTAGGAAACCAGATACTTTAGTCTGATGTAAGTAAAAGAGATTATGGCTGGTGACCTTTGTGTCCTCGCTGTATTAACTGATAGGTGTTCCGAACGTATGATATCATAAGAATCATTTAAAATGTTATAACACCGGTATAGCAGATGAATGTGATATCAATGTTGCTAAAAATATCAGAAGGTGATGGTTATAGTACGCTTGGACCACTGACTGCTGTCGTAGCTAAGCATTCATTGTGAGAAGACACATCATTATTTATGGTCATGGCTAGTGAATTATGGATATTGTTACAGTTATGGTATTTAGCACTGTACAGTTCATCAAGTGTTTTTTCCTCTTCTGCCTTTTTTAGGTTTGGACCACCCTTCTTTCAGATTTTTGTTTTTTGGAGCACACTCTTTGTGTGTAACTGGATTGGATTAAATAATCCAGATGTTTATGCATCTGTTTAATTAAGCAGTGCTATGTGCATTACTTATGTATGTTGAGATTTGTATTCATCAAAATCTGGTTAACGTGGTGTAGTGACCACAAGTGACCCTAGTAGATGCTATGCATCATTATAATTATACAGTATTCCTTTTTAACCCTTTAAGTGTCCCCTTTTTTTCAAACAACCCATCTGGTATCTGCCTATACCACACCCATGATATGAATGCAAAAGTCGTATACATTTCTGAGTCTGGTTTGTTTATATATATTATAAAGTTTTGTTATACCATTTACACTGTGTTCGTGTGTTTTCAACGGTTAAGGTTTTGGGAATCTGATCTGTGAATAGGTGCTAGAAACTAAAGGGTATTTTCTCTCCTGTGGTCTGTAATCATTGTCCAGGTGAGTAGTTAGAACCTATTTTAACAGGGAAAGGAGCGAACTTGGGAGCTTGCGAACAGTTCTAGTGTAAATCTAGTTATTGTGCAAGAGTTAAAATAGAAGGAGGAAGTTACAAGAAAATGGGTTAAAAAGGAAAAAATATATAAGTAGTAATAATGAGCCAGTCCAGTGGCAACCTCACCCTGCCATATGTATGCACGGTTGGAGCAGCTGATCCAGAGTCCATACCTCTATGGCAGGTGTGAGCATGTTTCATTTCTGGAAGCTCAACTTGATGAACTGAAGAGGAGAATTGCAACATTTCATGATATTGCTCCACTGGAAAGGGATTTGGTGCTCACTGATCACAGTTTAGCTGGACCAGGCATGGAGGGTGGACCTGGAACTAGTGAGGATGTACAGGGAGCTAGCTGGGTTACAGTTACAATGGGAAGTAGAGGGACAGGAGGAGGAGGCAGGCCAGTTCTGAGTTGGCAAGCACCAACAGATTTGCCAGACTGAGTGAAACTTTTGGGGATGTCCATGCAGGAATGGCAATGCCAGATAGAGCTGTTCCCTCTAACAGCCGGGGGAATGGTTCTACTGGATGAGAGGGAGGGCTGATTAGGCAGAGCAACAGAAAGGTTTTGGTGGTAGGGGAATCTATTATTAGGAAGGCAGACAGGGTAATTTGTTACCCAGATCCCAGCAATCGAAGAGTTTGCTGTCTTTCATGTGCTCGGGTTCCACATGTTGTGGATCAAGTTGATAAATTGTCGGGAGGGGCTGGAAATTAACCGAGGGTCTTGATACATATTGGTACTAATGATAAAGTGGAAGATGCAGTGTCCTAAATAATGATTTTAGGGAACAATGAAATAAGCTTAAGGCAAAGACCTCTAAGGTAGTATTTTCTGATATACTACCAGTACCACGTGCTAGCCCAGGGAGACAGAAGGATCTCACGGAGGTTAATGCGTGACTAAAAAAGTGGTTAATAAAGGGGGGATTTGGGTTTTTAGAGCACTGGGCTGACTTTTCACTTGGGTACAATCTCTATAGCAGGGATGGATTGCATCTTAGTGATGAGGGAGCTTGTGTGCTAGGGGAGCGGATGGTAGAAAGGCTGGGGAGTTTTATATTAGTACTTGGAGGGGGATGACCAGATACAAGTCATGGGGTAGAAAGTGTAGAGGGGAAAGGGATGAATTAATTTCCCATGGGGGAAGAGAAAGAGGGAGGGTTACTATACATAATAGGGAGGTATTGCTAAGTCTTGATACATATTGTTACTAATGATAAAGTGGAAGATGCAGTGTCCTAAATAATGATTTTAGAAAAGGGATGAATGAATTTACCATGGGGGAAGAGAAAGAGGGAGGGTTACTATACATAATAGGGAGGTATTGCTAAGTCTTGATACATATTGGTACTAATGATAAAGTGGAAGATGCAGTGTCCTAAATAATGATTTTAGAAAAGGGATGAATAAATTTCCCATGGGGGGAGAGAAAGAGGGAGTGTTACTATACAAAATAGGGAGGTATTGCTAAGTCTTTATACATATTGGTACTAATGATAAAGTGGAAGATGCAGTGTCCTAAAAAATGATTTTAGAAAAGTGATTAATTAATTTCCCATGGGGGAAGAGAAAGAGGGAGGGTTACTATACATAATAGGGAGGTATTGCTAAGTCTTGATATATATTGGTACTAATGATAAAGTGGAAGATGCAGTGTCCTAAATAATGATTTTAGGGAACAATGAAATAAGCTTAAGGTAAGGACCTCTAAGGTAGTATTGTCTACTAAAAAAGTGGTTAATAAAGGGGGGATTTGGGTTTTTAGAGCACTGGGCTGACTTTTCACTTGGGTACAATCTCTATGTGAAGGGGGAGGACCAGATACAAGTCATGGGGTAGAAAGTGTAGAGGGGAAAGGGATGAATTAATTTCCCATGGGGGAAGAGAAAGAGGGAGGGTTACTATACATAATAGGGAGGTATTGCTAAGTAACTCAAATACAGTGGCAAGCACTTCAATGTGTATGGTTGCTAATGCCAGAAGCTTATCAGGGAAAATGGATGAGCTAGAATTATTGAGTACATGAAAAATGGGACTCAATTACTGAAACATGGTGGGATGAATCTCCTGACTAGATGGTTAATTTGAGTGGTTATAACCTATTTAGGAAAGGTAGGGGGAATGGTAGAAGAGGAGGATGGATTTGTATGTTTGTTAAGCCTGATTTAACCCTATAGTCAGAGAAGATATTTATGCTGGAACTAGTGATAATGTTGAATTATTGTGGGTTGAGTTAAATAGTGGAGGTACAAATCCTAAAAACTATTGGTAGGAATATGCTATAAACACCCAAAGATATTTGAAGGTGAGGAATTGCAATTATTGCTACAGATTGAAAATGCAGCTAAGCATAATCAAGTTCTAATAATGGGAGATTTTAACTATCCTGAAATTAACTGGATGAATGAGACCAGCAGTTCAGCTAAGGTGAGCAGGTTCTTGAGTACACTCAGGGATCGTTATTTACAACAGTCTACTAGAAATGAGGCAATCTTGGATTTAGTCATCACGAATACTATTGATATCATAACAAATATCGAAATAGGGGAACCCAAGGGGAATAGTGGTCACAACACAGTCTCATTTGAGTTTGAATTATAAAAACATAGTTGTAAGGGACCAAAAAAAACTTTTAATTTTAAAAGGGCAAATTTTAATGAGCTAAGGGTAGCAATGCAACATATAGACTGGCATGAAGAACTTACAGGGAAAAATACTGAAAATAAATGCAAACATTCAAATTATTACTAAATATACATACACATCGGTATATACCATGTGTAAATAAAAGGAATAGGAGTAAATCACATCTCATGTGGCTTAACAATGATTTAAAGATTTTGATAAGGAAAAAAATGCAGGCATTTAAACTATACAAGAGGGAACAGCAGCAGCTTTATGTGAGTACAAGGAAATTAACAAGGCTTTGCAAAAGAGCTATTAGACTAGACTAAAATATAAAATGAAAAGTTAGATGCAAAAGAGCGTAAGACTTACCCTAAAATATTTTTTTAAATATATAGATTGGAAGAAGGCCAGGAAGGAAGATATAGGAACATTGCACTGTGGAACATTAGGCAGATGAACTAAATATGTTATTTTCTTCTGTATACACAAGAGAGGTACCAGTGGTTGGGACACTGCAACAAACTGGGGATACACTTCACTAAATAATTGGTTAACAAATCCAAAAAAGTTTGGAAAAAAATAAATGTTATTAAAGCCCAAGGTCCTGATGGAATACATCCAAGGGTACTGAGGGAACTGAGTTCTGTAATAGCCAAACCATTATATCAAATTTTTCAAGACTCACTCACCACAGGGTCGCTACCAGATGACTGGCGAAAAGCAGAGGTGATACCTATATTTAAGAAGGGAGATAGAGCTGATTCAGGGAATTATGGACCTGTAAGCTTCACATCTGTAGTTGGGAATCTTTTAAAAGGGTTAATAAGGAATGGTATACAAGAATATGTATATTTAAATAGGGTTATAAGTAAGAATCAACATGGATTAATGAGGGACAGGTCATGTCAAACAAATGTAATTAGTTTCTATAAGGAGGTTAGTAGGAACTTGGGTTAGGACAACTCAGTGGATGTATTCTTGGATTTTGAAAAGGCGTTTAATACAGTGCCAAATAGAAGACTATTGTGTAAATTAAGGGATACAGGAATAGCAGTAAATATCTGCTCATAGATTGAGAGCTGGCTAAAAGACAGAAAGCAAAGGGTTGTTGTACATGGAGCATACTCAGATTGGACTAATGTGGTAAGTGGGGTTCCTCAGGGTTCAGTTTTAGGCCCTCTCCTTTTTAACATATTTATTAATGACTTAGAAGTAGGTCTGGAAATTATTGTCTCAATAGTTATGCATTTGGGAAGGAAACATAGCCATGCAATTTATAATCTTAATGGAACAAATCTAGAGGTATCAGATATTGAAAGGGATTTGGGAGTACTTGTGGACAAGCAGCATCTGCAAAGGCAAGTAAAATACTAGTATGTATTAAGAAGGCTATAGAAGCAAAGGAAGCAAATATAATTCTGCCACTATATAAATAGTACACCCTCATTTGGATATGGAGAACAATTTTTGGCAACACTTCATAAAAAGGACATGTTAGAGCTGGAAAAAGTACAGAGAAGGGCAAAAAAAACTAATAAGGGAAATGGAGGGACTAAGCTATGAAGAAAGAAAGAAAATGAAACATGTTTTCTCTAGAAAAAAAAAGTGCCAAAAATGGGATATGATTACCTTATATAAATACATACAGGGTTAATATAGGGATTTGTCAAGTTTACTTTTTGTACCAAGAGGTTTTCAACTGACAAGAGGACATTGAGGTTAGAAGAAAAAAAGATTCCACCTTAAAAAAAAGAAAAAGGTTCTTCACAGTAAGGGTGGTTACATTGTGGAATTATACCCAAGATTGACCCTGATTGAGGTGAGTTTGCTGTTGCTCCATGTGTCTCTTCACAGACTTTATGTGCGTTTCTGGGGCTTCCTGAAGAGCCTGAACAAATTAGTGCAACCCCCCTTCTCCTGATTTGTCCCTGAATTCCCATGTCCCTGTGCCTCTACCAATATGTTCCTTACATGGTCTCTGGGCCAATGCAGTGCCTGGCCTGCGCTATATAGAGATACTAGCAAATTGCCCATCAAAAAATGATGGCAATAAAATTGTAAGGCAGGTAATGCTGTTTGTCACATAATGTAAGGCTTTTAGTCCTCCAAGTACCTTCGGATGCTCATTGCGAGCCTCTCCCCTCATGTACTTTTGGTCGTCTGAGCACCTTCGGCGCTCATTGCAAGCCCATCGCTGTGCACCTTTGGCGCTCATTGCAAGCCTCTCCCCTTGTGTACTTTTGCTCCTCTAAACACCCCTGGTGCTCAGTGTGAGCCCAGCGCTGAGCGCCTTTGGCGCTCATTGCGAGCCTCTCCCCTGCTCTTTTTTATATATATATATATATATATATATATATATATATATATATATATATACATATATATATATATATATATATATTTTTTTTTAATATAATTAATGAATTAATTAAATAATAAAATTCATATACTATAACTTTTTTCTAATTAATATATCCCGCAATCAATATCCTGAAGAGCTAACAATCTATTTGTAATTTCCTGCAACATACAATGTACATTTGTGCTGTTGCTGACCTGAGGTGTAAGTGTCAGCAATGTGTGAAGTGTGTAGTATAAGTAGGCTGAGTGCGAAAGGGCAAGGCGTTTGTTTAGTTGTGTAAATCGCCATTTTAGAATGGTAATGTTATTAGTTGCAAGTTACTGTTGTAAAATGGTCTGCAATTGTGTATTTGTTACGCGGGTCTGAAGCATTTTTCGTACTTCCTAATAGTGTATTTTGTACCTTGTACGTTCGTACCTGGGTAATAGTCTTATGTGCCTGGCGGTGTTTTTCGTGGTCGTGTAGCCTCATTTTGTTTTTTTTGTCTGCCACTTTTTTTGTTGCTTAGGCTATTTTCGATTTCTGAAACTGTGGAAATTGTGTTTAAATTGTCATGCAACCTCACTCCTAGATGTCCTGGCTGTCCCCCCGTGCTGTGTGTGATGCTTATTTTCTTTATTTATTTTCTTTGTATTTTTATTGATTTTGGATGTGCACGGTTTGACCGTTAACTTCATATTTTTTTTACCTCAGATTTTTTTTTTCTAAGTCCCGCGGCTTGTTTTTTTTTTTTTCTAAGTCCCGCTTTGCAGTCTTGTGTGCCTGGCGGTGTTTTTCGTGATTAAGGGTCGTGTAGCCTCATTTTCGTTTTTTTCAGACGTCATTTTTCTTGTTGCTTAGTGGATTTTTGAGTGGCTAAACTTCAAATTATGTTTAAATTGTTGTGCAACCTCACTCCCAGACGTCCTGGCTGCCCCCTGGGCTGTGTGTGATTATTTTTTTTTTTTTTTATATTTTTGTTGTTTTTGTATGTGCGCGGTTCAGCCGTTAAGTCCTGCTTTCCATTTTGCAAAGTGTTATGTGACGTAATTTTTTTTTTTTTAACTGCTATGGGTCTTGCAATGTGAATGGTGTAATTGAGATTTTTGTTGATCTGTAGTTCCGCGGGTCGTAAGGATTAACGCCTGTTGTAGATCCCATACCTTCCCATGGATGTGGGTAGATCTGGATCAATGTTTCTGAGTATTATTTGAGGTGTGTCTATCCCTTTAATAGTCATTGCATTAGAGCAGCTGTTGTGGTCCCTGTGTGTTTGCAGATTGGTATTAACCTCTTATGCAGTGAATTGTGTAAGTTTCTCTGATACTTGAAATATGTCATGTGGTGTAATATTGCCCATAACAATAATAAAGTCAGATGAAAGACTAAATGGAAATGCACAATCAATACCTAATTAAATGACTGTTATGTTACTGCTTTGTTTCTCTGGATACCCAGTGGTCCACTTATATTTAACTATAATGCTTGACTTTACATCCAAAGACAAACATTTAAGGAATTAAAATTTAGGACAGATTTCAGTGAACTTTAGTGCTTTTATATACTGTCTTTTTCTGTGTATAAGACAACCCCTATTTTTGGAGCCCAAAATGAAGAAATAAATAAATATGCAATCATAGCCATTTTGTACCGTGCAGATGGCGGACCTTGCTTGTTAGTCCAGCTCCAGGCACAGCCAGCAGCAAAGCTGCAAGATGGAGCTGTTGCAGTTGTAAGGCAGGAGAAAATATCACGCGTATTGGAAACGCGTTGGTTATTATTACAGTGCTTGTGTCCATAGAAATGTGTATTCTATAACTTCTTTTTGTGCTACACATATATTTAAGTTTACTTTCTGTCATGATTCTTTCTTTCCATACTAGCTTTCCACTTATTTCCATTGCAGCTCAATATCCCTGTGAGGACATCACTTATTACTGTGTTAAACTGGAAAAATGCAATGCACAGCGCAACTGAGCTGAACAGCGTATGTGTGGCATATGTGTGTGGTGCTTGTGTCCATATACATGTGTATTCTATAACACTTTTAATGGTACATGTGATCACATAAAATAGTTGTGGATATACGGGCCATTGGTCACGCAATGTTAAATATTACGGGCCTCGCATAGCAGTTAACTGCGAGCCTCCCAAAGTGAGGCGAGCTATTGCCGGCCACAACTCCGAGGCTGTAATGAGCGCCAAAGGTGCTCAATGCAGGCCTCGCAATGAGCGCCAGCAGCTCATCGCGAGGGCTGCGGGACTTAGACTACAATGACCACCGAAGGCAGTCATTGCAGTGGTAGCCAGGTGCGCTGCAGGCGCTCATTGCAAAGGCCGTGACCTTAGGCTGCAATGAGCGCCACAGGCACTCATTGCAGGGCTGGTGCTCATCGCGAGGCCCCTCAAAATGAGGAAAGCATTTGTGAGGCTGGAAAAAAATTACAGCATTAACGGCCAAACCACGGAACTGGGAAGCCCAGCAAAAATATGGCTCAAATTAAACTAAGCACTCACACACAGGCATATTTTGGGTTATTTTACGATCAAAAATCCGCTAAGCAAGAAAAGAAATGGTTGCTGAAAAAACGTAACTCGCCAAAAACGAGGCAGAAGCACGTTAAAACGAAACAGAAGCCAGTAACACTTACACAAAGGTAGTAAAAAGGCCACTGAACCCATTAACACTTACACTAACAATGCAAGGCATTTGGGACATAGAAAAAAAATCCGACATTTTGTAAAAAGCAAGCTTTAACACACATTTTTACAACCTAAAAGGCGGAAAAACGTTACCAGGCTTACAGTTTTACTCCCGTCATTTTTGACGGGCAAGTTGTTAGTATACAAATAAAGTACAATGAAATATGAGGCACATTCTGTGTGTATTAAATGCCACTCCCAAGCTGTTCAGGTCACTCACGCTGTGCATTGTATTTTTCTGGTTTAACACAATAATTAGTTATGTGGTCACAGGGATATTAAGATGGAATGGAAATCAGTGAAAATCATGACAGAAAGTAGCACAATAAGAAGTTATAGAATACACATTCTATTGACACATGCACTGTAATAATAACCGATGCGTTTCCAATACATGTGATCTTTACTCCTGCCTTACAACTGCCACAGCGCTATCTAGCGGCCAATTGCAGTATTGCTGCTGGATCAGCTGTGCTGTATTCCGTGTATAAGACAACCCCCTATTTTAAACTTCAAAATGTTGACAGAAAATATTGTCTTATACACGGAAAAATATGGTACATATGTTTATGGAAATAACACAAAACTATGGGCAGGTTATTTTTAACATATGCTATATTTTCATGTATGTTTCACAACTTTAAATACAAGTGTAAAAACAATTCAAAGCAATAGGTGAGTCAGATAATATATGTATACAAATCAATGTAAAGATAAAATCCACATGTTAATCACTTTGTGATTAGTCAACCAAATCGAAAAGATTATTAAAAATGGCATAATTTTGGTAATCTTACATAGAATCAAATAAAACTTAAAAGTGCTACAATAGATGTCTTAAGCATGAAATCAAACTACACATGTCTGTATAATTCCATTTGTTTAAGCTCATTATAATTTCAGTAAAAAAAATACATAGCATTTACATTTTAATTTTTCTTGTCAACATTAAACAGTTTAATTTTTTATGATACAAGGGCCTCATTCTATTACTCCGATTTCTGAAAATTTGGTCGCGGTACGAGCTGTGACCTGCGATCCCTTGCAATTTCAGAAATCGGCAGTTACATTCACCAAAGCCTTTAATCTTTCCAGGCCAGAAGTCCCGAATCGCTAATCGTTATTCATTTGCTGTGATCACCCCCTCCGATCCCTCCTGTCAGACCCGTAACTGGCATAAAGCCAACTCCTCCTTACTTGCAACAAGGAGGTGTCGCAAGGGCTTGTAAAGCCCTTATGTAGCCTACCCACTGCTCCCAAATCAACCCCCCAATTGGGACCCCTGCAGGGTCCCCACATTAACCCCATAATGCAGGGGTCCCAGTCGGGTCCCCTGCAGGGTCCACACATTAACCCCATAATACAGGCATCCCGATCGGGACCCCTGCAGGGTCCTCACATTAACCCCATAATGCAGTAGTTAAATTTTAAATTCCCTGTGGCAACTAACATTAACCCCCCCATGCTGCGGAGTCCCCATCGGGACCCCCACAGGGTCCCCACATTAACCCTTGCTGCAGGGTCCCGATTGACCCCCGCAGCATTGAAAATTTAAAATAGCTGCCGCGCACGTCCTTATAGGTCCTTAAAAGACCTGCACTAAATAAAAAAATTAACCTCTGCAGCGGGGTACTATAAGTACTTCCCAACACCTAAAATTAACCCCATCACTCATGAGGGTCAATATATACCCTCATAAGACTACAATTATCCTCCTCAGACCAATAGAGGCCTATAAAGAACCATATAGGACACTTTTAACCCCTATATTAACCCTGTAAGTGCCACAACGGTCCTCACACAAAGTACAAACACAAAGTACAAACACTAAGGACCCACGGCGGGGAATGTAAACTTCCAAGCCTTATGGGGTTAATGTTGGGACCCTGCAGGGGTCCCGATCAGGAACCTGCATTATGAGGTTAATGTGGGGACCCTGCAGCATGGAGGATTAATGTTAGTTGCCGCGGGGGTACTTACTGTACCCCCACGGCTTGGGGGTAACCATTAGTGTGCCGCAGGCCCTTTAAGAACTTGCAGTGGTGAATTTAAACTTCCAAGCCATACGAGTTTCAGGCTTGGAGGTCTTTATAGGCAAATATAAATTCAATGCAACACTGTAAAGTGCTGTAATTAATGGGGAACATTATGGGGGACAGTAGGCTTAAAAGCACTACATTCTCAAGCGGGCACATCGCATATGGCCAATACTGTAATTACTGCCATCGTTCTTCAAGCCCATTGGACTTTGGGCAAAAATTTAAGTATTGGCTATTTGCAATGTGCCGGCTTGGGAAGGTAGTGCTTTTAATCAAAGTGTCCCCCATTGTGTAAAAATTGTTTTGGACAATCCGGAGGAAGTAAAGACTGAAACATTTGTATCACAATCTGGCAGTTGCTGTCTGTTTTTTTTCTCTCTGCCTTTGTCCTTATGGGCAATATCAGCTGTGACCCCAGCACACCATCATTTCCTTTAGAGGTCACACACTGTACCCTGCAGAGTACACTTTATGTAAACTTCCTGGGGGTGTGCTCATCCACATATCAGTATCTAGCATATAAATATGTAAGTACATTCAACTTTTTCAATATAATACATATTTTTCTACTAATCAGTAGGAAGCATTTGAAACCCAGGAAACTTACAAATACCTTTAATATGACATATAAAACTTACCTGATTGCACTCCAAGATATAACAATTTATTTTTTTTATAAACTAGAGATACTAGTAATAAAAATGTATTTTATATTCCCTTTGTATGTATTTATATTTTTGTATTTATATTCCCTGAGAACATAAATACTCTATCTTAAGCCCTTATGCAAATGCATAACATTCCAAAACAAAACAAAGTAAAACAAAACATGATTTTTATTAAATAATTAAAATGACTACACAATAAATTAACTGAAGACAATTAAAATACCAAACAGAGCTTAGTGTCTGGATGCGTTAGCATATATTTTTGTTTTGGACGCTTTGGCGTTTGTTTAAATTAAATTGAGTCTTTATTAGTCTCTCTTGGTGTCTGTGGTGAAACTTGGAAGTACTTAATACAAGACATAATTAACATCAGAGATAAATGAGTATCAGAGTATCCCGATTTTATGTAAGACTAATTAAAAATATTATATTATTATATATTAATATTATGCATAGGGATCTGTAATACAGCTATTCCTCATATATTTGTTCCTCATTCATTTACTCAATATAATGTGGATGTGTGTAAGAATATATATGGTTGGCATAAATATTGACTCAGTAGAAAAATAAAATGCCAAAAATACTCTTTTTTTTTTTACTCAAAAGAGTAAGTCAGTATTGCTGCTCAGAATCTACTGCTGCTTGTTATATGAGCATGACAAATATATGTTTTTATACAGACCCACAACTTTTGGTGGATTGTTTCAATTATTTGTGTTACATTACTGGGGGTTTCATATAAAGTCTGTTTTCATAGTTCATCAAACTAAGTGGTTAAGTCCACATTTATTTTACCAATTAGTTTTTACTAAGTATATACTATAAT
The DNA here is from genome assembly GCA_027410445.1 of Discoglossus pictus. Taxonomy (NCBI): domain Eukaryota; kingdom Metazoa; phylum Chordata; class Amphibia; order Anura; family Alytidae; genus Discoglossus; species Discoglossus pictus. The sequence continues at coordinate 316,144,071 of CM050163.1, read as the reverse complement.
CAAGTGGATTTTAAATGATTGGCTTCCGGAAACTTGAAGCAGAAACTGAACAGCCAAAGATATTTAGGCAATAATGACAAAAAAATAAAGTTTTAACACACTTTTAAAAAGATATAGAAACTGATTAGAACAGTCTTTGAAATATCGAGTTTACAAAATTATTTGAGTCAGAGTGACACTAACAGTGCAGCTTGCTACAGAAACATGCATGGAGAAATGTAATGATATTTTATCCTGATGCCCAATATAACTGAAGAAACGTAGTACTGAATGAGAACATGAAAACTGTATACAAATAAATCAGGCCTAGTGTAGTGTGCTCAAGTTAATGGGTACCATTCTGTAGCTTTGTAATGAAGACTACTAACTTTCAGACTCAGACTACGAGCAAGCTGCGACCCTTCCCCTCTCCCCTACCCGGGTGCAAGTCTTTAAGTTTTGCAGGTTTCCTTTTTTGTGGGAGCCATACAATAACTCTGCAAGGTTACTTTTCAAAAATGAGTAGCTGCAAGTCTTACAGGAGTTCTTAGGGGAGTCATGAAGTGAAGGCCTAAGTGAATAACTTAAAAAGCCCAGTACTATTATAATCAGTGAAAGATAGAGCATGTCTAATATATAACAATTAGGCTATCTGGATCAGGTTTCACTGGCTCAGTATTTGATGCAGACTTAGGGCTGAGCTAGATTTGGAGTTTGGCCAGCAATAGTTGGCAATATATCAATAATGATGAATAGCAACAGCAAAAACAGACAAATAATACTGTGACAACACATAGTCAGTTTTACTACATATTAATGATATGTATATATTACACTACATAAGCCCATAAACCTCCTTTAGCATCCCCAGGAAACTCCCTCAAAAGGGGGGACATTCGGGGGAACCTCCCCCACCCTGTGTGTTTTGGGGTAGGGAGTACATTTATTCCAAGAGGTTTCCTTGGAAGCCTCTGTGTATAACCATCGGGCTCCTTGTGGACCCCAAGCTAACATTAAACTCAATACCATGGGGGTCCTTACAACCTCCCATGGTGTGCTATACTAGTACCATGGGGGTTCTTATGGACCGCTATGGCAACTAACATAAACCCCCTACCATGGTGATTCCCATGGCACCCCGTAGCACCCTAACTATTCCTTATGAACCCCCATGTACTGTCGGGATTATTAAACAACATATATTTTCTAAATACTTAGAATAATACATTTTGAGTTCAGAATCAATTTATAGACACATATTCCTCTCTATAAAATAACATTTATTGATAATAACAAATACCAACTAATCTAATATATTTATATCAAGAACTATGTATCAGATTAATTGCAAATAAGATAAAATCACATCAGCCAGTAGGCTATGATTAGGCGTGGCTCTGTCAGCCATCTTGGAAATTGGAAAAAAAACAAAGAAAAAATACAAATGATTTTAGTTAAATTAGATTTCACTAAGCATAATTCTAGTAAATATAATAACAATTTACCGCTTAATATAATATATGGGATATAAAATCTCAAGCACATGCTTCCATCATAATATGTCGTGGGTTTTGGCAATTTATATGGTGATATTATCAATATCAATAACCTTTATTAATATTAATTAATAATTTAATAACAAGTTGGTATAACAACTGTAACAGAATATCAAGGTACATTAATTATAAATTGTTAGTTATTATTACATTATCCACATAATCATATAATAAGACATGCACAATATGCTTACCATAATTAAATATGGTAGATTATGACATCAGAGTTGGTTTTAATTTGGTATATTCACCCATATCTATTTATTAAGCTATTATACCCTTTTCATATCATATGATTTTATATTGCCTCTAATTAAAAAGAGAAAATGTTTTTCATTACAATTAATTATCGGAATATTAAATTGCTATAAAAGCTGATATATTTGTAGTATTATAAAATGAACCGGCAAATAATACATTGACTTATAATTTGCCAGTTATATGGTATATTTATATATCAGAGAATATTAATATAGCAATTTATTCTATATTATATTAGTAAAACATTTCAATGATTGTAATGAAAAAGAAATAACAGAGTTAGAAATAAATGAAATGTTATAGTTAAGATCATACCTGGATTCTTTTATTTTGGTTACATCAAATTACTTTTGAGAAGTTCTTGATAAGTAAATGTGTAAATTATTTTCTTAGCAAACTGTCTAAGGCCCTCATTCAATTGCGATTTGGCCAATTGAATAGTGGTCTAAATAAGCACATAACATATTTTTTTTAAAGAAGTTTTTAGTTAGTGAAAACCTTGCTTTTGGATAGATGTTAACTAATTAAAATCCTCTTTAAAAAATATATGTTATGTGCTTATTTAGACCCCTATTCAATTGGCCAAATTGCAATTGAATGAGGGCCTAAGTTTCTAAGTTTTTGCATGTTTAAGATTTATATGTGTTTGGGAAAAATCCCAATAGTATTAAAGTATTCTTATTAAGAGTTTACCAAAGTGTATCTATGTGTCTCTGTCCAGGAAACTGTCTGTTGAGAGATGCGTGGATGTGTCTGTTTCTCTCTAGCTCTCCCATTTTCTTTGTCTTCCACCCTCCTTTCAGTCTCATTTCTCCCCCTAATTATACAACTTAATTTGCTTATCAGACCTTCCGATCTCATTAAGTCTTTGTCAGCCAATCGATTGTTCTTATGATGTCATCACAAATCTTAATAGTAAATGTATCTTTTTATATAATCATTTTATTCCTTGAGCCACAAGATGGGGCTCTTGGACATTCAAATTATCCTAGGAATTTCCATAAACTCACTAATGAACTTTGACATTAACAAGCTATAAACCAAAGTATAACCCAGACATAGTCAATAAAAAGTGTAAATTTATATATACATAGGAGAAATGTATTGTTCTGGCAAACAGACGTAGTCTGTATAATGTGGGAATCTAAAGGAGTGTTCTGTTATTCTAAACCTTATTTTTTCAATTAGTTGAAGGAATTTACCTTGTGTTTGTTTTTACAGAACAAAGAAGCTTTTTGGACAAAAATTTCAGTGAGAATATTAAAATAAAACAACTTTACATAGATATTTCCACAAATGAAATTGTATGCATATAAATATAAATGTATAAAGGATATAACATATTAATACGTTGGATATAAAATAAATGTTAATAATATGATTATTATATTAGCTTATTATATCCAACTAGCGACTTGCCCGTCAAAAAAATGACGGCAATAAAATTCTAAGGCAGGTAATGCTGTTTGGTCGAGACATTAATTTTGTGGGCTTTTGGCGCTCATTGCAAGGCTCTTGGTTGTTGTATTTTTTTTCTAATAGGCGCTTTTGTTGTTATTGTTTTGTAGGCGTTGATCTGCTTTTTGCACTTATTGCAAGGCTTTGTGTGCTATGAGCAGCGTTGGCGCTCTTTGTGAGTCGCGCAGTGAATGGGTTTTGTGTTTATTGTGAGAGTTTTTTTTGTTTTTGTGTATATTTGTTTTTGTATGCTAATGAAATAATTAATACATTAATAAATGAATTTATTTTACCTATTTGGAAGTAATATATGCAGGAAGCAATCTGTTTCGATGTTCCTGCAGCATACAATGTAGGTTTGCACTGTTGTGAAGTGGAGGTGTGTCAGCAATGTGTGCAGTGTGTAGTGTAAATAGGCTGCGTGCTCGAGGGAAAGCCGTTAGGGTAGCTGTGTACTTCCGCATTGTGTAAGTTAGTGTTGCAAAATGGCGGCTAATGTGTATGTGGTATACGGCTATGTATGATGTATCTTGTACCTCGTACGGCTTTTTTAAAAATGCGTATGTGCTTGGTGGTGTATGTAGCCTTGTTTTTGTTTTTTTCTGCAGCCATAGGGGATTTTCGTGTGTCTAAACTCTGGAATTTGGACTTAAATTGAGGTGTAACTTCACTTGCAGAGGTCCTGGGAGTCCCCCTCCCTTGCTGTGGGTAAGCTTTTTATGTATTTTGTGTGGGTATTTATTGTGTTTTTAATGTTTTCAGGTTTGTGCAGTTCGGCCGTTAAGGTCGTATTTTTGAGAGGTCATACTGTTTTTTTTTTTTAAGTCCTGTGTCTCGTATTTTTTTATGCTAAGTCCATAAATTTTCCGTTCTAAGTCCCGCGGTTTGTATTTTTTTGGGTAAGTCGGTATATAGTGATTGTGTGTTAGATGTATTTTGGTAAAGTGCCACTTGTGTGGGTGTTTGTAACCGCATGCGGCCCCTCGCTTTGGCGCTTTTGCCTTTGCTCATTGCCTAAGTGCTCCGGGTTTAACGGCTCGCCTCGCTATGCAAGGCTCTCCGCCAATGAGCGCCTGCGGCGCTCATCGCTATGTCGTACGGACCATGCAAACAGCATGACGACGATTCATAGTTGGACAATTATAATATGTGATATAAAATTGGATTTTATTCAGCAAAAGTTCTGACAGTACTCTAACACCTATTGCAAAAGAATTACAAGAAAAACATTAACATAAAAATAAAAAGCAATTACAGGACCCATCATTTGACAAGCCTCCAGTAATGGAACACCCTCATCAGCTAATTAGAATAGGGCTTCATATAATATGAATGTTCTGTGACTGGCTATTGAAAGATCAAATCATAGAAGTGATTGTAACCTTAAATTCTCTTCTATTATTGGCTCTTTCATAAGCCAGTCACACACAAGGTTTACATTACAGTAAAGCCTTATCCTGATACCAATCAGAATGGGAAAAATAAAGCTCTCTGATTGGCCAAAGACAAACCAATTGCAATGAACAGATTTCAATCCATGCATTCTTATTGGTTAGACTATTAACCAATTAGAAATTGGGCAGGAACAATTCAAATACTGTATTCTGATTGGCTGAAATACAATTTACCCATATTTATGCCAATAAAGAGCCATAAATACAGTATATAAGGTAAAGGCATGGTCAGAAACCAGTTGTTCGGATGAGGAACTCTGTTAGTTAAGTCAATTTTTTTAGAGAGGCTGTTTTAGGTAGGTGCCCTTTCCGTGATGAGTAATCTGGATCTTCAAGCAAGATCAAAGAGGGCCAAATGTGCTATCAATATGGGCCTTTTTATCAAGGGAAGATGATTGAGGATAATGACATCATCACTGGAGGGTCAAAGGGTATGTAAGTAATATTTTACCCAGTGCAAGCTTAACTTTTTTATTTACAGTATATTTTATTTTAATTTTAAAGTTGTAATAATATTTTTTTATTTACATGTAAGTTTTTCTTTTTTTAGGTCTTATTTTTGTTATATAATTTTTTTTTTTAAATTTGGGGGTTGTGTGAGGGACTTCGGGTTACATGGCAAGAGGTTTAGTTTAAGTACGTTATGGGAGTCTATTGCAACCCGCATAGTATAAGTGTTGATGTTGGGTACCACTGGGGCACATAAGCACAACTATGGTTATAGATTATATTATCACAGGATTCATAGGTGTCTAAAAACATTTTTACCACGCATCACTGGAATATCAGCATTGTGGGTTTCAACCCTTGTAGTGCAGTATATTGTATATTAGAATTAAATTGAAAAAAATAAATAAGGTTCACCTATTTGATTCACCATAAACCTATGGACTGTAGCTTGCCAGGCACAGCCACTGTCCTTCTGAGCTCCCTCAAGCTCTCATTCATTGCTTCATTCACCTCCTTTATCCATCTCTGCCTCTGCAGTCCCCTACTTGTGTGCCTTCAAACTTTCCTCCTGTTCTCTATAGAATCCTGTCTTCTCATTATGTGGCCAAAATACTTGAATTTAGCCTCAAGATCAAACCTTTTGGTGAAGAGTTTGGCATGACTTCCTGTAATATTAATTGATTGGATCTTCTTGCAGTCTAAGAGACTCCTAGCAGTATTGTCCAGCATAATAATTTAAAGGCAACAATTTTTGGCACTGAGCCTTCTTTTGGTCCATCTCTTACGTCAATATGTTGCTAATGGGAATACCATAGTTCTAACTAGGTGGAACTTTATTGATAATGTCAATGAGCTTTACAGTTTAATAGACTGTCTAGATTTGCCATAGCTTTTCTTCCCAGAAGCTAACGTCTCTTAATTTCATGGCTGCAATGATTTTGGAGACCAAGAAAAAATAAAAACTGTCAATGCCTCCACTTCTTTCCCGGGGTACTGAGGGAACTGGCTTTTAGAAGGGTTAATAAGGGATAATATACAATAATATGTCTATTTGAACATGATTTTAAGTAGGACTCAACATGGATTTATGAGGGATAGGCCATTGCTTAGGTTTCAGAATTAGGTCCTCTCCTTTTTAACATATTTATTAATGACTTAGAAGTGAGATTGGAAAGTAGTGTCTCCATTTTTGCTGATGACACTCAGTGATGCAAGGTAATTAAATCAGATAATAATGTACTTTACCTCCAAAGGGATTAACATAAAATAGAGGAATGGGCATCTAAATGGCAGGTGAGATTTAATACGAATAAATGTAAAGTTATGCATTTGTGAAGGAAAAATAGCCAGGCAATTTATAATTTAATGGAGCAAATTGGGGTATAGGGGTATAAGAAATTGAAAGGGATTTGGGATTGCTTGTGCACTACCACCAATGTAACAGTGCTCCATGCCAAGCAGCAGCTGCAAAGGTAAATAAAACATTAGCATGTACTAAGAGGGGAATATAAGCAAGGGGAGCAAATATAATTCTACCACTATACAAATCTCTAGTATGCCCTCATGGAGTACAATTTTAGGCACCACTTCATAAAAAGAAAATGTTAGACCTGGAAAAGATACAGAGAAGGGCTACAAAACTAATAAGGGGGAATGGAGGGGCTAAGTTATGAAGAAAGACTAACCAAATTAAACATATTTTCTCTAGAAAAAGGCATCTAAGAGGAGATATGATTACCTTATATAATTACATCCAGGGTCAGTATAAAGATTTGTCAAGTGATCTTTTTGTGCCAAGAGATTTCCAACTGACTCAAGGGCATTATTTGAGGTTAGAAGTAAAAAGATTCCACCTTAAAGAAAGAAAAGGGTTCTTCACATAAGGGTGGTTAATCTGTGGAATTATCTACCAAAGGAGGTGGTGACGGCGGATAGATAACTTTAAAAAGGGGACTGGATTTATTTCTAATCAAAAAGGGCATTCAGGGTTATCCTGGATAATTAGAGAGAGAATATTGATCCAGGGAGGAATCCGATTGCCAGTATCTGGGGTGAGGAAGGAAATAATGTGTGTTCCCTTTGAGACGATTGGCTAAGTTTCACTTGTTTTTTTCTGTTTGCCTTCCTCTGGATTCAATTAATTAACAACTAATCTGCATATTGCAGATCAGAGGAGATCTTAAAATGTTGAACTTGATTGACTGAAAGTGTTTTTTCAACCTTAATTACTATGTAGCTCTGTAACTATATTTACCAGGAACCACAAGACAGCTTTTGAACTCTCTTTTTTCACCCTCATCAATGGGCCCTTTAGGTCCTCCACAATTTCAGCCATCAGAGTCGTATTATCTGTGTATCTGAGGTTGTTGATATTTCTCCCATCAATATTTGTTCCTGCTTTGGATTTGTCCAGCTTGGCCTTAAGCATGATGTATTTTGTGTATAAGTTGAATAAATAAGATGATAATATACAATCTTGTCACACTTCTTTCCCAATCTTGAACCATTTGGTTGTTCCAGGTTCTGATTGTGGATTCTTGGTCCACATACAGATTTCTCAAGGGATGGATGAGATGGTCTTGTACTCTCATCTCTTGAAAATATTCACTCATTTTGTTGTGATTCACACAGTCATAAGCTTTAGAATACTCTATGAAGAAGAAGTAAATATTTTCCGGAAACTCTTGCTTTTTCTTTTATCCAGCAAACCTTGGCAATTTGATCTCTTGTGCCTATGTCTCTGTGAAACCCAGCTTGCACATCTAGTAGTTTTCAGTCCACATATTGTTGGAGCCAACTTTCAGGATCTTAAGCATTACATTGCTGGCATGTGAAATGAATGTAATTGTTTGAAAAATGGGGCACTCTTTGTCACTGCCTTTCTTGTGAGATGTAGACTGATGTTTTCCTGTCTACTGGCCACTGTTGAGTTTTCCAAATGCGTTGGCATAATGCAAGCATTTAATTTCATAGCATCATCTTTTAAGATTTTGAACAACTGGAATTCCATCAACTACTGCAGCCTTGTTATCAGCAAGACTTCCTAGGGCTCATGTCACTTCACTCTCAAAGATGTCTTTCACCAGCTCATTGGATAAACTAGTGAAATTATCAATACTGTTGCGCTAACCCCTGTATTGATATTTTGTGCATTCCTACCATCTTTTCATTATCTGATCTGCTTCTCTATAATTTCTTTATTTAATGGCGACCCCTTTGGCTTAAAAGGTTCCTTTAGTCCCACAATTTTCTTGAACAGATTTCTATCTCACTGGCTTGCCTTCTTAGTTGTCTTTCTTTTGGGGATATTCACTGCCCATTGTTTTCTGGACAATGTTGCAACTTTCTGTCCAATGTTCCTCAGGCATGCTATCTACCATGTCTAATTCTTAAATCTATTATTTACCTCTCCTGCATATTCACAGTGTAACTTATTTATTTTGATGCTGCTTGGCCGGATGATTTTACCTCTTTTCTTTGTCAGCTCCAGGTCTTTTCTTTTTGGTGACTGTATAGAGCTCCATCTTTAGTTACAAAGTATATAGTCAATCTGATTTCTATATTGTCCATCTGGTTATGTCCATGGGTAGAGTTATCGCTAGTGTTGTTGAAAGAGGGTGTTTTCAATGACGAGAGAATTATCTTGACAGAATTCTACTAATCTCTGATCTCCTTCATGTTGTATTCCAATTTCAAACTTTATTGTCATTCTTGATATATTTTGTTTCCCTATGTTGCAACCTGTATGTTGAATGGGGTTTAATAAGAGCCTATTGCTCAAACCACTCCCCACAGATATGCCCAGTTTGTTTTACCTCTGTACAGCAGGAAGAACTTTCAGCCCTTGAGAGATGGCTGTGGTCTTGTGTAGCATTAGGATCTTTCTAGGTTCTGATAATAACTTACTCCAGCAAACAGAATTCCCAGCATTAATAACCAAATTCACACTTTAATTATGTGAACCAGTATAACAACTTTATTAATGAAACCATCAGACATATGTATACCCCATTCTACCAACAACAGACCAATCAATTTAAATGTACATACTTAGTTGCACCCAATTCTTCTAGCCCACCTTATCAGTCCTGCCTGCCAGTCTAAGACAATCAACCATTGTTTTCCCTTTCCACTGCTGTATTCTTGGTAGGGGGCAATTACATACAATATGCCTGGAGACACCAGTCTGAGGCTTGTGATACATAGAGAGATATACTGGTGTCAGGTGACTAGGGGTCAATCATCTCCCTCATCTTGTTAATAATGGACTAGTCCATTATTATGAAATATTGGGCATATACAATATTTCCCTTGTAAATGCTAGCCCCTCCAAAGCACAACACATCAGTCCTATCATGTTCACACGCACACCCCAACTATAAACATGGGTACCATAGTATGGGCCTAGTGGTACCCAGGCAACTTTAAACAGGCATAACAATGAACAACACACAAATCCCCAATGTTAACCCATCTCAGTGGGCACCTTTCCCCTGGCACAATAAGCCTATCCTATAAGGCTGAGGGCATCAGTCTTTACGGTATTGCACAGCTGGTGCCTTGGCATGCTACAGCCATAACACCATATTTATAGTTTCTTATCTCCTATGATGAGAGTAATATATTTTCTTGGTGTCATATCTAAGTGGTGTTGAATATCCTTGTATGCTGTAATTAGACAACTTTAACCTCTTCAGAATCAATGGTTAGACCATAAACTTGGATAATTGTGATGTTAAATGGCTTCTCTTGAGTTTGAAAATAAATCATTCTGTCATTTATTGGAATGTAAACGTGCACTGCGTTGGCCATCCTTTGACTGATTATGAGGGCTTTGCCTGTCTTCTGCAGGATTCTTGACCAGAAGACGATCTGGTGGCTGTCTGATATAGAAATGTCCCATTCTATCCATTTGAGTTCACTAATTTCCACACTATCAATGTTTAATCTTCTGGTCTCATGTTTGACCATGTCTAGTTTGCCTTGGTTTATAGTTCTATTGTTAAAGGTTCCTGTAAATTGGAAGAATTGGATTTTAACAATAGATGCAGGTTACACGTCCCAACACACCCATATTGCACCCCGTTCACTACAACTCACAATTAGCACTCATGAGCTGCTATGAGCTAGGTATAACATGGGAAAAGGTGTTTTAAAAGATTGCACAATTAGATGAGTGAGGTGTTCAAACCAGCGATCCTTTAGTAACTTCCCCAAAAAACTATTTTAAATTAAAAAACATCAATAAATTAGGTAAAAATAAAAATTTGTTGTAGCTCTTACTCTGCTCCTATAAATATCTGTGTACTCTCAATTAAGTTATATATAGTGATATGAAAGATTATATATGCTATTAGGTAGTGTGTCGCTGTGCACTGATTTGAGCAACCAGTCCACTACAGAACACTTATTTTACAAACACACATTCATTGCAGAACATAAACTATTCTGGCCTCTCCCTAGCCTCAAACTCACAATGATCCGCCTGTGGCTAGCTGTTAAAGTAAATCACACAATTACTTGGGTTGTTGGATCACAGGTTACTGTAGGCTATATCACTCGAATATGTAAATTCCCTGCACGGTCACAAAGAAATAGACAGCTAATAGAAAGAATACAATAATAGTAGGTGCACAAAATTCACCCCATATATTTCTCTCTCAGAGTTCTTATACACTTATAAGAAAGATAAATTGCTCTCAGTATCAGTGTGTATCCTATAGTAATGGGTTGCTAGAGAAAAACATCAGTCTTTGATTAATTTCATATATGTCAAACTTATAATAGCATAACAATTATTAGCTATTTTAGAGAAAATGATTAAGTGCACCCACTTCTTGATAAAAAAATAAAAAAATAATGGACCTTCACTTCAATGGTAGGAAAATAAATGTTGGGATATAAATAAACTATGAGATAATTAAGCAGAGATGGGGAATTGATAAATATCTGGTGGGTAAATATTAGAGTAGGCTAAGGATAAGGAATTACCGTTTAGTTTAGTTTACAAAAATAAGACAGACGTGCACTCCTGTGATATAATCTCCCTAGAAATTGTGAATAAATATTCTGAAAGTACAGAAGCACAGGCACACAGGCCTGATCCCAGGAAAATGTCACAGAAAGATTGCTTTGAGCTAAGTGGCTCCTGTCTGCATTAACCTGTTTTCTGATATGTAAGTATGTTTCGGGGGCAAATTAAGCAACAAATATGGAGCTTGCATATTTCTGCTCAGTATTTTTATGAATACAGAGTATTATGGTCATAAGAAACTGTAGGGGATGGGGGGTAAACCCCCCTCCCCAAAAATATTTGAATAGGGGAGGCACAAAATGGCAAAATTAAACTTAATGTGTCACATGAATCACCAGAATTTGCCACTATGGTGCAGAATTCCTCTCCCAGGAAAGCTTTGCCCAACAAAGCCTTTGAATCCCCTCTTTTCAATTGCAATGTTGGGAGGATGCAATGGGCACCCATGATGCAGAAGAAATAGTATGTGCAAAAAGGTACACAAAACATTATAATTAAAAATGACTGGCATATGCTTTCAGGCATGTATTTTTGCACACCTGACTTTTGTATGCCTTTTTTTGTACTCTTGCAATAGATACAGTTGATTCATATCTTTCCAACTCACTTCTACTTTTTGCTTTTTTGTCCTATTTTTTCGGTTTTCACTATTCCCCATCTCACTTCCTACCTCCCTTCTCAGCCTCCTGCTTCTTCTCTTCACTGATTCAACTTCCGTTCTCCTTCTTTTCCCTCATTATCCATATTCTACCTCACACTATTTTCCCCTTGTAAAGTATCATGTAGTTATTACAATTAGAGAGAGGGTTGTCATGCATATGATAGTGATACATTAGCAAATCATGAAATGTAGATTTCAAGCCATGCATGGCTACAGCACAAATACATTTCTGTGTATCTCTCTCCCTTCTCTCTCTTTCCCTTGTTTGTCTATTTCTTGCCCCCTCCCTTAAATATGGAAACAGTAATTTGATGACAGATAATAACTAAAAGGCACATCTAGCTTGCCCATACTATCAACCCAAAAGTCTTGCTTATTAAGCCTTTTGCTTATCCCAGGCATGCTTCAATTCCTTTAATGTGATTGACTCTACCACTTCTATTGGAAAGCTATTCCAGTCATTTATTACTCTTCTTGTAAAGTACTACTTTTTTTTCCTCTCTCAATTTCTACCTTTATCTATACTGTCCAATTCTCTCCCTCTTCCTTATTTAATATCTGCTCTTAATAAATTAAAAGAAAAAGAACACCTTTTGAACTAGTGGATAAGGAAAGATCTATTCCAAGGCATCAAGATAATGGAGATAGACATAACCACTTGAATCTAATAAAACATAACTTTTATTGGCAATATCTAAAAAGGCATATTATTTAAAGACGATGAATAAAATACATAAAATAAACATTAAGAACAAATATCAGTTTATACCCCACTGTTGTATAGTAGTTGTGTCAGCTTAATCTCTGTCAAGTAAATTGATTATAAATAGACCGATCTATAATAAGATACAATCCATCAAAATGTGAGGAAATTATGCACACAAAAGCAGACCCTGTAGAACTTTCTTATTCTCAAGATAACAATAATTAAAATGAATTACAGTGCTCAACTGACATTAGGACTAGTACCAAAATCAAGCATTAACACATTTTACAATAATGTGACTGTAACCAATGAATCTATTTTATGTTGTATAGATAAACTCTAAATATAATATTCATATGGAAAAAATAGATAAACAGTCAATCAAGCAAAAGATGAGCACAGTACATACTATATATCTATCTATTGATGGTAAATAACATCACTACTCCAACACTGGATTTCCAGCAAAAAATGTTGTAACAGCATTTGGGAACCTGCTACTTACCCCCTAGGCCATGTAATATAAAACCTCTTGCTACTCTAATCTCCTGGAGCTAATGCCACTACTGAGAAACAACTATGACCAGTATTAATAAATGCTCTGACTCAAAATTCCCTACAAAACTGGGGACCCACTTTTTATACCCTAAACCCTATAATAGGAAATAACTAAATATTCTCATATCCTAGAAACTAATATCAGTTATATATATAGTATAAATATATAGTTCAAATATTATGTTTACTTACAACTTATAATCACATTAATACCTAGTAGAGATGTCGCAACACTTTTTTGACTGTAATAGATTGAATAGCAATTGCCTGCCTACAGGCATGTGTGTGAAGCCTGTTGCATCTACTCTGCCAACTTTTGCCAGTGCACAGTGATATGTCATATCTGGTGCAGCCGTAGTGTACAGTGACATAAAACAACACTTTCTTTGACTGTAATAGATTGAGTAGCAATTGCCTGCCTACAGGCATGTGTGTGAAGCCTATTGCATCTACTCTGCCAACTTTTGCCAGTGCACAGTGATACGTCATATCTGGTGCAACCATAGTGTACAGTGACATAAAACAACACTTTTTTTGACTGTAATAGATTGAATAGCAATTGCCTGCCTACAGGCATGTGTGTGAAGCCTATTGCATCTACTCTGCCAACTTTTGCCAGTGCACAGTGATACGTCATATCTGGTGCAACCTTAGTGTACAGTGACAAAAAAACAACACTTTTTTGACTGTAATCGATTGAATATCAGTTGCCTGCCTACAGGCGTGTGTGTGAGGCCTACAGCGCCTACTCTGCCAACTTTTGCCAGTGCACAGTGACACTCATATCTGGTGGCACCTTAGATTGCACGCGCAGTGCCCCAAATTTGAAGTAGGAGGTCCGACCAAGCATCTTTTTCCATCTCCCTGTTCCAAAAATCAATACCATATACACGTCCCCTAATAGTGGACGTAACAGGGATTAAACCGATAGGAATAGTACTACTTAACAGTACATACATTCTAATAACGCAGACAGAGGCAACGCGCAGAGAGGAGTCTGAAGAAGAGGAGTCAGAGTAGGAAGGTGGCTTTGAGGAGGTGGAAGACCAAACACAGCAGCCGTCCCAGGGAGCTTGTTGTCACCTTTCGGGGACCCTTGGTGGCTGGGTGGAGGAAGAGACCTTCAATGACATCAGTGAGGACAACGAACGGGACATGGCTAGCTTGGTATCCAACCTTGTGCAAATGGGGAGTTTGCGGTTGTGCAAAGGGACTGTTTGCGGTTGTTTGCGGTGCATTAAACAGGGAGATTGGTCTGTTACTGTGAAGCGGGTGTAACCCTTACACTACCTGATCGATACATCATCATACCTGATGTTTTAAAGCATGTTATTCCAAACAATTTAGGAATGTTAGGTAATGTATGCCCTTTATGGCTTAAAACCAGACTCTGCGTCAACTATGTAATTTTCCGGGGGAGTTTTACCATGGACCCCCCTCCGGCATGCCACAGTCCCCTTGAAACAACTTTCCCATCACTATTGTGGCCAGAAAGAGCCCCTGTGGGTTTTGAAATTCACCTGCCCATTGAAGTCAATGGCGGTTTGCCGGGTTCGATCGTTCGCGAACATTTGATGGAAGTTCGAGTCTGCTGTTCGCAAACCTAAAATTTGATGTTCGCGACATCACTAATACCTAGTGCTGAGAAAGGCTATCCATAATATCAAAATGCAATGCAATAATGATGATGCTAGCTACTATATGCATGCACAATAATACTCAGTGCTGAGGAAGGCTAATACATAGTATCAAATGCAATGCAATAATAATGATTGTAGCCACTATATGCATGCAGAAGCTGTATGACCTAAGCAAAAGTGACACATTGCGTAATAGTCAAATACCCATGTACCCCAACAAATAAAAGACAGACACCAATGTGGGATGAACATGCCAGAGCCTTTATTTGCATAACAAATAAACAAATGAACCAATACAGAGGTGAATGCTCATGCCGACCAGTGGGAGCCCAACCATCTAAGGTCTCCAAGGACCCTGTGCCCGGGAGACCTTGAACCAACACCAGATGTATCCTCCACACCAAAATCTGCTCCCACCTAGCGAGAGCACTCATCCCTGCCCAGGCTGTGACAAACATGAAACACGTACATATACATATATATATATATATACTGTGGTGAAGTGCCACCAGAGGGCAGAAGAGAGCTCTTCAAGACTTTTCCCCAGGAGTGAGAGAGTTAACAACCTGCTCAAAAGGCAGGGGTGTGGCTGCAATAGAGACCGGCTGCTGCGGCTGTCTCCAGGGGGAGAGCTGTTTGACAGAGCTGGAGTGCTGTGGATGTGTGCAGGGCTGAAGTCAGAAGCCGCACTGAAAACTAAACGACCAAAGCCAGAAGCTTTGAAAAGCGAGCATGCAGTTAAGAGGATCAGAAAGTCCCTGGAGGTAATGACCAAAGGAGGGATCTGCTTTGGGAAAAGAGGCCGGAGATACAGAGCCGAGGTGAGAGAGAAAGACACCTCTGCTACCTATATTTGGACTGTATGTTTTCACTTCTATGAAAGATAGTAAGGGAACTACAGTTAAGTTATGCAGGGCTTCAAGGAGAAGCTAGGACTTATTTTCTGTTTGCTTTATTTTCTGTTGTATGCTGACAAATAAACAGCATAAATCTGCTAAACATTTAAAGGGCCCCTGCTTTCTCCATTTTGGTGCTGGATATCAGGACACGGATCCTGAGAGTGACAGTGAATCTGTCACAATACATATATATATATATATATATATATATATATATATATATATATATATATATATATACGTAGGGAGGTAGGGAGGGACACTCTTCCAAGGCTTCCTCCAACTAAACCCTTTGGGCGGGAAAAGCAGCTTCCTACCCGTTACACTCCTCACAATTAACCGCTACTACTCCAACAGCACTTGCCGGGTCAAAGTGCCCCTCACTACATTCTGTCTCCACAGGCTGTATTTATTAAAGAAAGTTATGTCCATTATCATAAACAGTGAAATCATGATTGTGCTGACAAATACACACACACAAGCTGTGAAACACTGCTTAAGATTGTTCACTCCTTGGTGAGCCCATCTAGTGACGTCATCAACATGGGACGGCAAAAGGAACTGGATAGATACCAGAAGGTTTTTGCATCATCTCTTTTTTTATTGGAGGGCCCTTTCCTGGCCCAGAAGATAAAAAGCATGGGTTTCAATCAACAAAGAATAGGACCTGTACATCCTGTATCAACACAGAAAGCCTGTCTAATCCAGAAGAGTGAAAACCAGGGTCACTGGAAGATCTTTGGGATAGGTAAGTATAATTCATTTCAATTTTATTTTACAGTTTTAATCCTTTTTTATGTTAATATAATTCTATTTTATTTTGAATGTATTTGTTTTATTTTTGGTCATTTTTTTATGTAATATTTTTATTTTTATTTTATGTATTTGGGGTTTGTACATTTAGTGTAATGTATTGGGGGGTTATAATTTTTATTTTTATTAGATGTAGTGTAGTGCATAGTGTACTAAGAGTGCCATGAGGGTCCTTTATGGGTTAATTTCCCCCCATGACCCCCATGGTAGTTAGAGGGTTAAAAGGTCTGTATAGACTTTCATGTACCTTAGGGGGTTAATAGGTATACCATGGGGGTTCTTTAATGACCCCCGTGGTATAAGTTTTTTTATTAAATGCTGTAGGGGTCCTTTAAGGGGTTAATAGTTTGTTAACTCTATGTGCCACAGGGATCCATTAGCGACTCCTGTGGTGGGGTTATGATTTTGGTGCCACAGGGTCCTTTATGAACCCCAGTGGCATGGGGTTCAAATATTAGATGCCATACAAGTCTCAATGGATTGCCATAGTTATATAGATGGGTGAAAAGGGGTGATTGAAGAACAGGGGTATCGGGTTTGAGCAGAGAGGGAGGCCATCATCATTGAATGGGGAGGGGGAAAGCAGCTCTATGGCACTCACATATTTTTTTGCCAAAATCATGAATATTACAAGTTGCGAGTAGTAAGTAATTTTAATTTTATTATTACTGATGTGTGAAAATCAGTGGGGAAGCAGGTGTAATATTTCGAGTAGCAGTTACTCGCAGGCATTGCAAATAGCACAATGTCAGTCATGCTGAGAGGAGTGAATAGGGAATGTACTGAACACTTTTCATGAAATGGGGAATTGAATAGGGCCCTTTGTCAGGGTTGAGGGAAGACTAAAGCCAGACCATTTTTTTAAACATTGTTTATTGCTATAGCAAGCAAAGATGCCAAAGCAGTGTTAGACTGGTATTCACAGCCTATGAAAGGCACATAAAACTCTAGCTTTCAAGGACTCAAATCAGTGGCGGCTGGTGACTGGCCAAGGGCCCTATGCTAATCCCCGAAAAACCAATAGTGCTGTAGTGGCACAAAAATGTCTACCTAGCTATATGTAATCACCCACCTCTTAATCATTGTGAAACAACTGCTAAGAGACACTGTGGCAAGCCATAATTTCCATTGACTTTTCACACTGTCTATAGATTATTAGTTACTCCGAGAGACCATCACTCCCAAACCCTATGCTAATAAGATTTTATGGATCACTCGCAAATAAGAGCACTGCCATAACAGTAAAAAACAGAAGAAATTATAACGGGTAACAACAAACACCACTCGCAGTGGCTTTTACAAACATGGCAGACTGCCGCAGCACCTCCAAAAGGAACTGGATAACCATATATATCAATGAAAAAACATGCTAAATCATTACAAAATGAGGATTTCACAATACTATTTGGCACATATGAGCAATTTAACCACAAATATTAACGTATGTGTGATGTCACTGACATAGGGAAATATGAAATATCAGAATAAAGCTGCATAAACCATTAAAAAGACAGCACACCATAAGAAAGGCCTGGCAAAGCATATACAGTATCAGCAGTCCAAAAACATGCAGAAGATTCCCAGAAAAATAGCACAGCAATGCTCAACATAATATGATATGACATGTATGAAGCATTAAACAAATGGCAACTTGCAAGGACATGGGGACGGCTGCAATCACAGTAAAACAACCACTCCATAACATAGAATACTGTAGCAATATGCTAAATATCACACAAACATCATGTGATACTGTGAACAGGAACAGTGCATGCCAAACTGCGCAACAACTATTTGGATTGGATACACCTGTGCATAACACATTTTATATGTAATGCCATAGAAAAGTCACTAATACACAAGAGGTTATCAGATTCAATAAATGTGTCTAACAAAAGGTGCTGTAATCAAACAGATATATAGACCCCAAACATAAGACAGGATACAGTCAAGCCCAGCATGGATGGAGAAACCATCCATTTGTTGCAAGAGTGGCTGCATAGGAGGGTCCTCAGAAGGTATGAACATGTGATAAGAATGTGGCGGACGGGGACCCCAAGTGTGAGGTGTGAGATTGAGCATGACATGTGAACGCATGGGAGTGAATGTTGCTAGGAATGTCATCCATGCTGGTCCTGACCCCTGTCTGGCAAATCAAAAAGCACAGGTAATGCCCAGAAAGCTCCATTGGCTCAAGACAGGGGAATATGGAGGCACAGGCTAATATTGAGAATGGCAATGATGTGGGTGTACATCCTGGGGGGGGGCGGGGCAAGGACAGCATGAACAGACAGCTGCTGCATATGTAGAGGCTGTGGAAGACAATCTTCCAGACCAGCAGGTGGCAGCCCAATATCATGAGGATGGGCAGCAGGCTCAGCATCCTGTGGTGCGTGTACGGGCACCAAGGATATACAGGGAGAGAGTCACATTACAGGGGTTAAGTGATGTGGAAGTGTATTATCATTTTAGGGTAACCCATTCCAGTCTCCTAGAGCTCTATGAGGAGGACATGCCGCCTCGTTCCAGAGCAAATAGGGCTATACCGGGATTGACATGGATGTTATCAGCAATACACTTCCTTTCATCTGGGAGGTACCAAACTACAGCCAGCATAGTGGGGGGAATTTCTTAGACCACCTTCTCCAGGTGTCTGAAAAAAAAAATCATCCTTGCTATGGGGAGGAGGGCTTCCAGATACATCATTTTTCCTGACAGTAGGAAAGAGATCTTGAACATCAAAACAGCATTTCTTGAATTAGGAGGTGTCCCAAATGTATTAGGAGTGATAGATTACACAAACGTGGCCCTGACACCTCCTAAAGATCAAGAGGCACTGTTCAGATATTGCAAACAGTATCATCCAGTCAATGTACAAGTTGTTTGTGATGCATACAAAGTGTGGTTGATGGCTTCCCTGGAAGTGCTCACGATGCCCACAACCTGCGTCAATCGGCCATCTATAGAATGTTCCAGGCCGGTGAGCTACTGTCTGGTTGGCTACTGGGTGAGTACACATACTTCTTTGTAATAACCACACACTATCATTGTGTCATCAATCACAGAGCAATGTAATAACTGCATATCGAAAGAAAACATCTGTGGAAATGCAACAGTACCTGCCCATATAATTGAACAAGATTAACTGTGTTAACACAAACATCCATGGAATCCTTTAACCATATCCCAGCTATCATGCTCATCCAAAATGTCTCATCCAAAGGTAATTCAATGTGATGTTATATTTAATGATCATGTCAACTAAATGTAATAAGCTTGTCTGATAGTCTTATGAAGCACCGGGGATGAAACATCCATTATGTAACTGTGACTGAGAAAACAATACAAGAACCATGAACAGCAATAACTAACAGGCTTTTCAGCACTTCTTGTGTAATACACTCAGCCAGAAGAAATATGCTGAAAGTGTTAACATAGCTTAAACAAACCTGAACAAATAAATTATTACATGAATCATCACCCAGAATACAACAACACATTCACATACAATCATCCATATTTAGAAAAAGCCACACAACATGTTACTAATATATACATATCACATTTGTGTCATGTCAGGTGACGCAGGATATGCAAGTCTGCCATGGTTGTTGAACAATCCATGGTCACAGAAAGAGGAGAGGTACAATGAGGCCCACAAAGCATGTCAGAACCTAATAGAGCACACTTTTGGTGTGCTTCAGATGCTTTTGCGGTGCTTCCCTTAATCTAATTGGGCCCTACAATACACCCAGCCAAGGTTTGTCAGATCATCATGGCCTGCTGTTGTCTCCATAATATAGCAGTGCAGGCTAACTGGGTGACATTCAAGAGGGTCAGGAAGAACCTGATGAGGAGCTCGTACATCCCCATGCTCTGGATCATGTGTAGGGGTCACAACAATGAGCAAGGATCATTTGTGAGTACTTCACATGTGAGTACTGTGACAAGGATGGCTGTACAAGACTGTTAATCAGTCGTATTTTTGTCACTTTCCATCAAGATAGAAAAGAGACTTTCAATGCGTTTTTCAAATTTTACTGATAGTAAGTGCCAGTTTACAAACATAAATTCAAAATAAAAAAAGAATGAAAATAAAACCTAGCTGTGTCTGAGCACTAGCTTTACTGTTGTTAGTTCCCTCACTAATCAAGAGCTGCCATTCTACTAAATCTGAATGAAGCCAAAAACATATCCCCAAAAGACCAAATAATATAAAGTCACTGACCTGTATTTCTTCACACATCCAGTGCTGCAGATCACTCTGTTTCTTTCTCTGATGTAGCTCCTCGGCAATCCCAACAACTCCAATATAGCAGTCCACGTTCCTCTCTTTGTCTGCACTATTTGCTGCTCTGCCCAGGAAACACTGTTTACCATTCCTTTGTTCACCAGTACTCACAAAACCTCTGCTCCCAAAATCTCTCCTTTTGGTTCTGCAGATCCACACAGGCAACTTTCTATATTTCTTAAAGTTCCAAAATCGCAGCAGTCTGTGACTTCCAGTTACACAGACTCTTCTCAAGTGGCAGTCTCCATTGCTGCCTTAAACTCACTGTGCTGGCCTCCAAGGCCTGAATGGGCGGGACCCCTTCTCTCTGCTGTTGTCTATTCAAGTCAGTCCACACCTGGGCTCTGATCACTGCCCTGAGTTAACTCTTTCTCTCCCAAGAGAAATCTTCTAGCATCTTTAATTAAACCAGCCTCTAGGGACACTCTTTGCTTGACTCTGTTGCACATCTTCCCCCTTAGCTCAACACCAAGTGTTTGAGCTACATGAGCCAAGAGGCCATAAACGCTCACTTGTAGCTTTATCCTTTCCTCCCCCTTTTGTTTAAGTGGCTCCCCTTCATAGTGAATTACAGTATCTGAAGCAACTATGCAGTATGGGTTTGGGTCTGTCTCCACCCCCTTGAACTCAACAGCACGCATACTTCTACGAATCAGGAGAATGTCCCGTTTTTCAATTGATCCATCGGCTTTGAAGAAATAAGGCTGGAGATAGCCCTCAAATCCACTACAGGGGATTTCATCCACAGCATCATCTATGGGGAACACACCGTTTTGTTTGCCATACTTCACCCCTGGACCTGACTGGATACCGATAGTATCTCCAAGCCACACCCTTAGGTTGTTACACACAAGTCTGTTCCTCAGGATCTTCTCATCTGGGCCGGTGTCATCTGCAAGAACAATGCACACAGCTTCCTGTCTCTTTTTCCCTTTCAAAAGAACAGGTTCTCCTAGGTAAAATAGAAACTCATCCATCTTGGCCTGAGTCATCAACACCACACTGTTCTCTTCACTGATAGCTTCATCTACAATTAACCGATTAAGGCGTTTTTTCGGTTTCAAATTTGCTGTGGATGAGTCATCTGCTTCAGAATCTGCCCACAAGTACATGGTCCTGACCAGGCTGGTTTCTCTCAGTGTTTATCTGTCACCTGCTAGTGTCTCCATGCTCCCCAGGACTTCTGGACTCTCTACTTTTGGCTGTCCCAGGTCCATATCACAAACAATTTTGGGGAAACCCCAGGAACACTGATTCTCTATGAAGCTTATGACTAAAGCAAGTTGGTCAGAAGGTTTCTTCTGCAGCTCTCATTTTATAATGTCGATTGTGACCACTTCATTCTGTACTTTCCGCTCCGCTAGCTTATGCAGTTTGACTTCTTTTTCTCACTCCAATACTTCCACAGAGCGCAGTTGCTCTGTAAACCTGTCTAGAGGGGGGTTGGTGTCTGCCTCAGGTAACGGTTTGCTCTCTGTTACCAATCTGTGTAATCTGATAGCAACTTTTTTGGCTGTTCCTCGGTCAACTTTTTCTCACAATTACTTTCACAGTCCCTCAAATGGTCTTGAGCAAATGGTTTGTAAGGACATATAGCCTGGGTCTCTCTGTTCCAGGTGTTACAATTGGCTGACTGTTAATTTGCACCAAACTTCCTACAGCCATCTTGCTTCCCTTCTGGTACAGTATTCCTCATATACTGCAAAGGTATGTCCTCTCTCAGGGCTGCTTCTTTTGCTTGGATCTGTGCCTCATCTTTCTTTCTGCTCACAGCAGGCGTACTCTGCACCACTGAGCTTTCAATCTTGCAAGGTCTGCAATTACCCATCTCTGCCAGGAAGGATCTCTCAAACTTTTGATTTTGCTGGAACGTCTCTAGTGGTACAGCAACTTCAGGCTTACACTCAACCCATAGCCTAGTACACATCTTAGAAGCCTTTTAAATTTTCGGTTTCTTAAGAAAGCTTGTAATTTCAGCATCCTCAGCTTTCACTCATATTTCATCTTCTTTTAACTGCTTCTCTTCATCTTCTCTCTGTTTTTCTACTTCATTAGCTTGTAAATCCAGTTCACTCTGCTGACACTGAATCTCTGGCTGTATTTTCAACTGAAGAATTGAATCTGTCTTTTCCATCAGGTCCTCCCTGAATACCTCTGGTGACTTAGCCATTCTTTCTTCCTTAGTCTGTTTTGCTTGTACAAGCTTCTTCACCATATATCCTGTTATTAGTATTATGTGTGATATCATTTATCTAGATAGAATGCCCTCTCTCTATCCTTCTCTCCCTCTCTCTCTAGCCTTCTTTTTTTCCCTCTCTCTATCCCACTATATCTATCCCTCTATCCATTGTTCTTTCCCTCTCTCTCTATCTCTCTCTCTCTAAACCCTCTTTATCTATCCCTCTATCTCCCTCTATCTCTCTTTCACCCTCTCTGTCTCTTTCTTTATCCCTTCCTCTCTCTCTATCCTTTTCTCCCTCACTCTCTATCCGTCTCTCTATACCTCTCTGCCTCTCTACTTATTACTGTCTCTGTGGAAGCCTCTGTGGAAGCCGATTATTCAGCGGGTGGTCTCTATTGTGGCTAATTGGGTCGCGGGTAGCCACTGTGGGGGCCGATAGGGCCGCAGGGGACATCTGTGGGGATAGATTGGGCTACAGTTCGCCTCTTTTGGAGCCGATCGGGCCACGAGTGGCCTCCATTAAGGCTGATCAGGCAATGACTGGCTTCTGTGGGGCCCATCTGGCCGTGGTTAGTGGCTGTGCAGACCAATCAGACTGCAGGTGGCCCTTGTGGGGGGCGATCAGGCCATGGGTGGCCTCTGTGGAAGTCGATCATACAGGGGTTGTCTCTATGGGGGCTGATTGGGTCGCAGATAGACTCTGTTGGGGCCGATAGGGCCACAGGTGACCTCTGTGGGGATAGATTGGGCTGAAGTAGGTCTCTGTGGGAGCTGATTGGGCCATGAGTGGCCTCCGTTGAGGCTGATCAGACCATAACTGGCCTCTGTGGGGCCCATCTGGCCGCGGTTAGTGGCTGTGCAGACGGATCAGGCTGCAGGTGGCCCTTGTGGCCGGTGGTGGCCTCTGTAGCAGACGATCGGGCGCAGGTGGCCAATGTGTGGGGCAATCAGGCCGTGGGTGGTCTCTGTGGGGCCCGATCAGCAGCAAGTGGCCTCTGTGGGAGCCAATCGATCTCTGCAAATGGCCTCTGAGGAGGCTGATAGGGCTGTGAGCAATAGATAGATAGATGGATAGATGGATAGATAGATAGATAGATAGATAGATAGATAGATAGATGCAGCTTTCGATCTGGGGTAGCTTGTGATCTGTCACTCGCCATCCGGGTACAGCTTGCATCGGGCAGGTGCAGCTTGTATCAGGGTGCAGATTACAGTGGGTTCTGTGGCTGCTTCTCAGTGTCCACTTGGGTGTTGGCTCTGCCCCCTATATGTCAAAGCCATCCTACAAGGACCAGCCATACGGATCTCCAGTGAAGCGCCATATATACCTCATTATGTGATGTGGATAAATGTGAGTTTTTTGGGATTTCTTGTATCTGATCATATACTTGGTTACATCATTTATTTACACTAGGAGGGGCTGCGCTTGTCTCCCCCTACCCCCATTTTTGTCTTTAGCTACAGTACATGAGAAAACAATCAGCCTAGTAGAAGACGCAGCCCTATTGGCTACGAACGGTAAGAGGGACCTTTCATACAGGGTTCTACAACTGCAGCACCTCCCATTCATTCTGATTGGGTGATGCTGCAGTTGACAGACAGTGAAGGTGCCGCAGATCAGAGCACAGGTCAGGTGAGTGAGCATTTTTTACTTTTTATTTTATTTTTTATTCTCACATGTGCTCTGATGTATTTTAATTGAAATGGAACAATTGTATGTGGATTTATTAATAAATCGGTCCATTCATTGTGGGAGGCTGGTAGCTCAGTTGCCCCTATGCTCCAGCAGCCCCTGCCTCAAACACACTTGTATTCAGGCATTTTTATTATGCTCGATAAAAAAATGTCATAGCACCGTTCGCAGAGTTCAAGGTGGTAGCTAGTGTTGACAACATGGAAGGACAATGATGCAACACCAAGAACTAGCAAGAACTCTATATTTTTTTTTTTCTTCACTAACCAGTTATTGAGAACGAACTATGCAAAAGGACATTTTTGTGCAAAACAGTAAAACAAATCATATAAAAATAACAAAATAGTTCATGACTTTAAAATTATTAAAAAAGAGGAATTTTAAGCATTCTCTCTGTGTGTCTAAGACAATTTTCTATAATCAGATCTACAATAGTGATGAAATGAAAAACTTAAAAATGGGAACAATATGCTATTGTGAAATAATGTCAGATAACTAGCATAATTAACTTCCAAACTGCTGTGAATTGCGCAAATATAAAAGTATACAGTAATTTAAAAACACAGTGATATTTTCAGATATAAAGCAGTGCAACTTGAAGAACAAAGTATTACGTTCAATTGTTATCAGTAAGAAACCTTATTTAAACTGAAAGGATTTTTTCAATACAAGTAAATACTGATATTTTACATGTGGTTCCACATTTATTCCGCCTACACAAATACATGTTGATATGTATAAATGAGTTTATTGGGTATATTTAGTGTAAATTTAAAGTGACACATAAAAGGTGCCAGATATTACAGTAATGAAAGTACACATATAAAAACATGGAATTACTTGTCTTTAAAAAAAATGAATTAATGGAATAGTTAATTGTGCTTTATTAAGTCAGTATGGGGAAGATGGGGTGATAAATGACAAGATCATGCCCAGTTTGATGATTTTTATAGGTACATCAGCATAAAGACAATGTTTTATAATACTAAATGAGATATAAAAAACAGTGACATGTGCAGCTCATAATGAGAGTCAAGTTCACTAGAAGAATTAGAAGAATAGGAAGGCTTTATTGTGTAATATATGCTTAAAATGCCCAGGTGTCAAACTCAATAATCTACCTCCACTCAAATTTGTTTATTAGTACACAAATGTAATTTTATGTTTTTCTATGTGTACTTTTCATTTCTGCAAAAAAGTGAGCCTTAGCTGTGTCACAGTAATTCATTTCCATACATTTACCTTACATAGACTAAAATTAGAACATGACAAATAAGTTTGACAATTAAAAGTTATCTCGCAATGTTTAAGGGATGGGTGTTTAACCTGGCTAGGCACTATTACTTTGCTCATAAACCTACTTTGCTCATAAACGTGCTGTAACTTTGCAATAAAGTAATTAGCATAGGGGCATATATTACTATTTATCATACTTTACTTTTAAGTTATCACTCAGACAATAAACATAATATTTACACTGTACCGCTAGTTTTTATGTGCTTTAAAAGAAAAACAATATTCTCAAAAACAGATCATTTCACTTAAAAATTTATTTGGCAGGTAACAGTATGTATGTCTCTTTCCGTAATATATTTATCATATTATATGGTACATTATTCATTCTAATACATTGCTTATTGCAAATTAGGTCAATTCACTAGTAATGTTTTTGAGATTATTCATACAAAGCAGCAAAGAAAAAGAACATTTATAAACCAGTAAATATGCTAACTCCTTTACAAGACAAACCTCCAAGGCTGAATACATAACAGGGACATGGACATATCTTGTATACAATTTATTCACACATATATATATATATATATATATATATATATATATATATATATATATACAGTGCCTTGCAAAAGTATTCCTCCCCCTTGGCATTTTTCATGTTTTGCTACCTCACAACCTGGAATTAACATGGATTGTTGAGGATTTGCATAATTTAATTTACAGAACATGCCCACAACTTTGAAGATGTTTTTTATATTGTGAAGCAAACAACAAATAGGACAAAATAACAGAAAAAGTCAATGTGCATAAATATTCACCCCCCTAAAGTCAATACTTTGTAGAGCCACCTTTTGCGGCAATCACAGCTCCAAGTCTCTTTGGATAAGTCTCCAATCTTGGATATGAGCTTGCCACATCTTACCACTGGAATTTTTGCCCATTCCTTCTTGCAAAACTGCTCCAGCTCCTTCAAGTTGGATGGTTTGGGTTTGCGCCAGAGCATACATTTAGGAAGTCTCCCACATGCCTTTTCGCAAACTCTAAATGTGCCCTTTTGTTTTTTGCTGAAAGTAATGGCTTTCTTCATACCACTCTGGCCATAAAGCCCAACTCTATGTAGCGTACGGCTTATTGTCGCCCTATGTACAGATACTCCAGTCTCTGCTGTGGAACTCTACAGCTCCTCCAGGGTTACCTTAGGTCTCTGTGCTGCCTCTCTGATTAATGCCCTCCTTGCCCAGTCCATGAGATTTGGTGCGAGGCTGTCTCTTGGCAGGTTTGCTGTTGTGCCATTTTCTTTCCATTTGGTTATGATAGATTTGATCATGCTCCTGGGGATCATCAAAGATTTGGATATTTTTATAACCTAACCCTGACTTCTCAACAACATTGTCCCTTACTTGTTTGGAGACTTCCTTGGTCTTCATGGCAGTGCTTGGTTAGTGGTGCCTTTTGCTTAGGTGTTGCAGCCTCTGGGGCCTTTCAAAAAATGTGTGCATATGTAGAGATTTTTATGGGCTTCATAACAACGGGGGTGAATACATACGCTCATGACAATTTTCTGTTTTCTATTTCTTAAAAATAGTTTTATGTACATATTTTTCTCATTTCACTTCACCAACTTAGACTATTGTGTTCTGATCCATCACATAAAATTCAGATTAACAAAACATTGAACTTAAGGCTGTAATGTAACAAAATAGGTAAAAAGTAAAAGGGGGTGAATACTTTTGCAAGGCACTGAATCTGTACATAGCTGCCACCTGCTATTGTATAATTAAATAATGGCTCAATTAATATTCAATATTCCTATTCACTAAAGTTAATACTCGAAAAACAGTATACCATAATTTATAAAAGATACAAATTAATTCATACAGTCAGGTCCATAAATATTGGGACATCAACACAATTCTAAACTTTTTGGCTCTATACACCACCACAATGGATTTGAAATGAAACTAACAAGATGTGCTTTAACTGCAGACTTTCAGCTTTAATTTGAGGGTATTTACATCCAAATTAGGTGAACGGTGTAGGAATTACAACAGTTTGTATATGTGCCTCCCACTTTTTAAGGGACCAAAAGTAATGAAACAGATTAACAGTCATAAAACAAACTTTCACTTTTTAATACTTGGTTGCAAATCCTTTGCAGTCAATTACAGCCTGAAGTCTGGAACGCATAGACATCACCAGACGCTGGGTTTCATCCCTGGTGATGCTCTGCCAGACCTATATTGCAACTGTCTTCAGTTTTCCCTTTCCTTTCAGTTTTGCCTTCAGCAAGTGAAATGCATGCTCAATCAGATTCAGATCAGGTGATTGACTTGGCCATTGCATAACATTCCACTTCTTTCCCTTAAAAAACTCTGGTTGCTTTTGCAGTATGCTTCGGGTCATTGTCCATCTGCACTGTGAAGCACCGTCCAATGAGTTCTGAAGCATTTGGCTGAATATGAGCAGATAATATTGCCTGAAACACTTCAGAATTCGTCCTGCTGCTTTTGTCAGCAGTCACATCATCAATAAATACAAGAGAACCAGTTCCATTGGCAGCCATACATGCCCACGCCATGACACTACCACCACCACTCTTCACTTATGAGGTGGTATGCTTTGGATCATGAGCAGTTCCTTTCCGTCTCCATACTCTTCTCTTCCCATCACTCTGGTACAAGTTGATCTTAGTCTCATCTGTCCATTTTTAGGTGTTGTTTGGAAAACTGTAATCTGGCCTTCCTGTTTTTGAGGCTCACCAATGGTTTACATCTTGTGTTGAACCCTCTGTATTTACTCTGGTGAAGTCTTCTCTTGATTGTTGACTTTGACACACATACACCTACCTCCTGGAGAGTGTTCTTGATCTGGCCAACTGTTGTGAAGGGTGTTTTCTTCACCAGGGAAATAATTCTTCGGTCATCCACCACAGTTGTTTTCCGTGGTCTTCCGGGTCTTTTGGTGTTGCTGAGCTCACTGGTGCGTTCTTTCTTTTTAAGGATGTTCCAAACAGTTGATTTGGCCACACCTAATGTTTTTGCTATCTCTCTGATGGGTTTGTTTTGTTTTGTCAGCCTAATGATGGCTTGCTTCACTGATAGTGACAGCTCTTTGGATCTCATATTGAGAGTTAACAGCAACAAATGCAAAATAGCACACTTGAAATGAACACTGGAGCTTGTATCTGCTCTTTGTAAATGGGATAATGAGGGAATAACACACACCTGGCCATGGAACAGCTGAGCAGCCAATTGTCCCATTACTTTTGGTCCCTTAAAAAGTGGGAGGCACATATGCATATACAAACTGTTGTAATTCCTACACCGTTCACCTGATTTGGATGTAAATACCCTCAAATTAAAGCTGAAAGTCTGCAGTTAAAGCACATCTTGTTAGTTTAATTTCAAATCCATTGTGGTGGTGTATAGAGCCAAAAAGTTTAGAATTGTGTTGATGTCCCAATATTTATGGACCTGACTGTATATTCAATCCAGCACTGCAAAGCACTGTAAATGATGGGGAACATAATGGGGGGGCATGAGGATTAATAGCAAAACATTCTCAAGCTTGCACATCGCCAAATTGTACTTTGATTTTAAAATCCGTCCAAGTACCATGGACTTCAATGATCAAGCCTCTAGCTCCTTATTCAAGCCCGTGCGGGCTTGCATGATAGATAGAACACGAAGATAGAACATGAAGTTAAATATCTTTATTTGCGAATTTGAGAGTAGGGGAATGTTGAGCTATTAATTCTAAAACCAAACATCACTTTCACTTTTAATAAAAGTACAGGATGGCTTTTCTATGCTACGACTTGTAAGTAAGCCCTTTACGACCCATGGGTCTATTTTACCCATTTACGGACTTGACGGAGGCTAATCCCGCAGCCTTTGCGGGTCTGAGGTGCTCCAAGCCCTTGGGACTTTGTCCACGGACATTTGACATGAATTTAACTAAAAATGATTTTCAGATTTGAGTGTAGGGGAATGTTGTGCTATGAATGCTAACACCTCCAATCACTTTATCGTCTCATCAAAGTGCAGGATGGCTTTATTATGTGCTTAATTGGGTGCTTTTTGGTGCAAGTAAGCTGCGGCTTGGTTTTAGATAATTATGGCCATGACGAGAGGGTTTACATAGCAATTGAATAGCAACCGGGGCTTTCTTGTGGCCGAAATTCTTGCGGCTGTGTAAGATCAAATGCTTTCTGCTGCGCGTGCGGCCGCAAGGGA
This sequence comes from Discoglossus pictus, assembly GCA_027410445.1. Taxonomy (NCBI): domain Eukaryota; kingdom Metazoa; phylum Chordata; class Amphibia; order Anura; family Alytidae; genus Discoglossus; species Discoglossus pictus. Next base: position 316,113,962 of record CM050163.1, on the reverse strand, counting down.
TAACAGGGCGCCGGTCGCAAGCCTGCTGGAGCTCTCGGCCGAAAGGGAATAGAATAGGCAAATAGGTCCTTGCGGCCACGCATCTCCTACGGCCGTTAATAGAATGAGGCCCAATGTTTTTAGCATTATCCTCTTTTGTGTCCACCACTTTTAGTCTACTTATTTAGGCTTCTTTGTAAGGCTTCTATGTTCTTAAACCGTAAAGAAGAATATTAATTAACTTTTTTATCTGTCTCTGTGTTTTTTGCTACAATCCAGTTTTGAGTCCACCATATTTTGCATACTTTATTTCCTTAATTAGTCTTGTATTTTGCATATGCTCACAATGTTTTTAGCAATATTCTGTTTTGTGTTCACCACTTTTGGTATGCTTATTTAGGCTTCTTTGTAAAGCTTATAGGTTGTTAAACAATAAAGAAGAATATTAATTAACTTTTTTATCTGTCTCTGTGTTTTTTGCCACATTCCAGTTTTGAGTCCACCATATTTTGCATACTTTATTTGCTTAATTAGTCTTCTTTATGAGTATTAAATGAGGTTGGACAGTAAAAATGAATGTTAATTGCCTTTTCTATATCATGGTAGGCTTTTTTGTTTTATCCTGTTTTGTGTTCACCACTTTTTAGTTCCTGCATTTGGCTTGTGGGTGATGGTTGGAGTTTATTTTACAGTAAAGAGGAGGAATAATTTTGTTTTATGTATGTTGCTAATGTTTTGGATGCTATCCTTTTTTGTGACCACCTCTTTTTTTTTTCTGAAACTGTCTTCCTTTGTACCGTATATACTCGAGTATAAGCCGAGTTTTTCAGCCCTTTTTTTAAGGCAAAAAAGGGCCCCCTCGGCTTATACTCAAGTCACTCTCCCCCCGTGTCTCTCTAACCCCCCCGTGTCTCTCTAACCCCCCCTGTGTCTATAACCCCCCCGTGTGTATCTATCCCCCCCGTGTGTCTCTATCCCCCATGTGTCTCTATCCCCCCCTTGTGTCTCTATCCCCCCCGTGTGTCTCTCAACCCCCCAGTGACTCTTTCCCTCCCTCCTCCTCAACCTAAACCCCCCTCAACCCCCCTCCTCCACCTAAACCCCCCTAAATACCTCCCCCCTCTCCCCTCACTTACCTGGTCTTGCTCAGGCCGGAGCAAGAGCAGGTAAGTATTTAGGGGGGTTTAGGTGGAGGAGGGGGGTTGAGGGGGGTTTAGGTTGAGGAGGGGGGTTGAGAGGGGTTGAGGTTGAGGAGGGAGGTTGAGGATGGGGGGTTGAGGATGAGGATGGGGGGGTTGAGGAGGGGGTTGAGGATGGGGGTGTTGAGGAGGAAGGTTGAGGAGGGGGTTGAGGATGGGGGGGTTGAGGAGGAAGGTTGAGGAGGGGGTTGAGGATGGGGGGTTGAGGAGGGAGGTTAAGGATAAGGAGGGAGGATGAGGAGGAGGGGTTGAGGATGGGGGTTGAGGAGAGAGGATGAGGATGGGGGGTTGAGGAGGGGGTTGAGGTTTAGGAGGTGGGTTGGGGTTGAGGGGGTTGTGGTTGAGGAGGGGGGTTGAGAGGGGTTGAGGTTGAGGAGGGAGGTTGAGGATGGGGGGTTGAGGATGAGGATGGGGGGGTTGAGGAGGGGGTTGAGGATGGGGGGGTTGAGGAGGAAGGTTGAGGAGGGGGTTGAGGATGGGGGGTTGAGGAGGAAGGTTAAGGATAAGGAGGGAGGATGAGGAGGAGGGGTTGAGGATGGGGGTTGAGGAGAGAGGATGAGGATGGGGGGTTGAGGAGGGGGTTGAGGATGAGGATGAGGGTTGAGGAGGGAGGATGAGGATGGGGGCTTGAGGAGGGGTTTGAGGATGGAGGTTGAGGAAGGGGTTGAGGATGGGGGGTAGAGGAAGGGGTTGAGGATGGGGGTTTGAGGAGGGAGGTTGAAGGTGAGAAGGGAGGATGAGGAGGAGGGCTTGAGGATGGGGGGTTGAGGATGGGGGGTTGAGGAGAGAGGATGAGGATGGGGGGTTGAGGAGGGGGGTTGAGGAGGGAGGATGAGGATGGGGGGCTTGAGGAGGGGGTTGAGGATGGAGGTTGAGGAAGGGGTTGAGGATGGGGGGTGGAGGAAGGGGTTGAGGATGGGGGTTTGAGGAGGGAGGTTGAGGGTAAGGAGGAAGGATGAGGAGGAGGGCTTGAGGATGGGGGGTTGAGGATGGGGGGTTGAGGAGAGAGGATGAGGATGGGGGGTTGAGGAGGGGGGTTGAGGAGGGAGGATGAGGAGGGAGGTTGAGGAGGGGGTTGAGGATGAGGAGGGAGGTTGAGGAGGGGGTTGAGGATGAGGTAGGAGGTTGAGGATGAGGAGGGAGGTTGAGGATGAGGAGGGAGGTTAAGGATGAGGAGGGAGGTTTAGGAGTGGGGTTGAGGAGGGTGATAAGGTAGGGGGAAGAGACACAGGGAAGGGAGAGGGGAGAAGAGACACAGGGAAGGGAGAGGGGAGAAGAGACACTGAGAGAGAGGGGGACACAGAGGGCACAAGAGGAACACAGGGGGCAGCACATTTCCCACCCTCGGCTTATACTCGAGTCACTCATTTTACCCAGTATTTTGTGGTAAAATGGGTGCCTCGGCTTATACTCGGGTCGGCTTATACTCGAGTATATACAGTAAATTGTATAGGTGTTTGTGAAGTTTGTTGAACTGTGTTGTTTTAGTCTTTATTAAATTTGTATTTTTTACATTTTTTGTACCTTTAATTTTTATATTGGCGGCCATTAAACATATATATATATTTTTTTTTCTACTTCTTATACTATACCTTGATTGAAGTGTTGTTCTTGTTCGAATGACAGAGGGTCCCCTCCTGCCAATCTTAATCCGCTGGTCTTTTCGTAGTGTTTGTTTGAAAAAGAAAGTTAAATGTTTAATTGTATATTTCTTCTTTTTGATTTAGCAAAGCATTGTCTTTTTCAGCATGTAATGTATTTTTCTATCTTACCTCTTCTTCTTTCTTTGTGTTCTTTTAAAGGGATTCTCTTGCACAGTGCACGGTGCAAATTCTTGAGTGACGCTGTTGATGCAGAGTCTGTTTAAATAGTGAAAAAAAGGGCAAAGATTCAGCTTCAGGTTCCATATGTATTAGTATCATATTATTTTTTGCTATGAGTTGCAGTAAATTAATGTCATTTGTTTCTTGTAGGGCCTATACACATAAATGTGCGTGTCACATGTCACTATACATGAATCACATTTTCATAGTTAAAGTTTTTTTTTTTTCATGTCATTTATATATACTTGTTTAATTAGTTTGGGTTAAGATTAGTTTGTTGTAGGGGCAATACACATAAATGTGCGTGTCACATGTCACTATTATTTTTGTCCTGTCTTGATAATAAAATGTATTATATTGTAGCTTACCTCTCAGTTGTAAATTGCACTGTGTAAAGTAGGAAATTAGGAAATAATTATCTTCTCAAGTAACAGCAGCAGTTAACTATCCAGTCACTCCATTCATCACCTGAGTAGAAATGTAGAATTTTCTGGAAAGTAGGCAGAATTTATAAACTTTCAAGTGCCTCAGACTGTTAGAACACAATACGCATGCGCTATTTGCGTTCCAGCTTACAATTTGCGTTCCATCCGCCATTTTATGCGTAGTAGTTTTCAAAATGGTGGTTAATATCAGTGTAATACGTGCCGCATAGTATGTGTTTCAGTTTTGCGAGTCACTTTAGTATTGTTGTGTCTGTAGCCTCGTTTTCATTTTGTTCGGCGGCCATTTTTTCTCTTGCTTAGGTGATTTTCGGGACTTTAAACTGATTTCTTTTAACTTAAATGGACGTGTAAATTAACTTTTCGAGGTGCCGGATCCCCCCCCTTGCTGTAAGTAAGCTTTTTATGTGTTCGTTGTGTTTATTTATTGTGTTTCTGATGTTTTCATGCACAATGTTTTAGGCCGTTTTTTGCGTGTTGGGAATGGGTCGTTTCGCGGACGTATTTTTTTTACGAGGGACGCAGTAGTTTTTTTTTAAGTTGTGTGTGTAGGACGCAGTTTTTTTTTTTTCTAAGTCGTGCGTGTGTGTGTTAACTGCGTGTGAGGTACCTTTGAGTATTTTTTCCAAGTCGTGCGTGTGAGGCGCCTTTGAGGCTACACCTCCGGATTTGCGGACAAACACAGCCGAAGTTGTAACCTCCACCACCGCAAATGCGGCCCCTCACTTTGCGAGGGTCCGCATTTGCGGACAATCACAGCCGACGTTGGATCCTCCACCACTGCAAATACTTTGCGAGGGTCCTCATTTGCGGCTGTGCGTGCCCCATATCGTGAGCAACGGCTCGTATGCTCACAACCATATATGTGATATGTCCATGTCCCTGTCATCTATTCAGCCTTGGAGATTTGTCTTGTGAGCAGTATATTCACAGGTTTATACGTGTTCTTTTTCTTTCTTGCTTTGTATGAGTAATTTCCATGATGTACAGTCAAAATAGTAAGACACGGTTCAGTTATAAATGTATGTTAACATGTAAAATATAATTACTTTTTGTAACTAGTGTTTTCCACTGATGAAACAGAAAATACCACTATAGTACATTTTTTAGGAGAAGGCAGTTTTGCCTTACAGAAAAATAATATAATAAACTTTTTTAGAAACCAACTAAATAATTCTGACAAACTGAATCAGAAGTGACAAAGATATGTAAGTTATAAAGCAAACATATATACATAATAAAATAAAATAAAAATATATATATATACAATCAGGTCCATAAATATTGGGACATCAACACAATTCTAATCTTTTTGGCTCTATACACCACCACGATGGATTTGAAATGAAACGAACTAGATGTGCTTTAACTGCAGACTTTCAGCTTTAATTTGAGGTTATTTACATCCAAATCAGGTGAATGGTGTAGGAATTACAACAGTTTGTATATGTGCCTCCCACTTTTTAAGGGACCAAAAGTAATGGGACAGATTAACAGTCATAAATCAAACTTTCACTTTTTAATACTTGGTTGCAAATCCTTTGCAGTCAATTACAGACTGAAGTCTGGAATGCATAGACATCACCAGATGCTGGGTTTCATCCCTGGTGATGCTCTGCCAGACCTCTATTGCAACTGTCTACAGTTCCTGCTTGTTCTTGGTGCATTTTCCCTTCAGTTTTGTCTTCAGCAAGTGAAATGCATGCTCAATCGGATACAGGTCAGGTGATTGACTTGGCCATTGCATAACATTCCACTTCTTTCCCTTAAAAAACTCTTTGGTTGCTTTTGCAGTATGCTTCGGGTCATTGTCCATCTGCACTGTGAAGCGCTGTCCAATTCGTTCTGAAGCAATTGGCTGAATATGAGAAGATATTCATCCTGCTGCTTTTGTCAGCAGTCACATCATCAATAAATACAAGAGAACCAGTTCCATTGGCAGCCATACATGCCCACGCCATGACACTACCACCACCATGCTTCACTGATGAGGTGGTATGCTTTGGATCATGAGCAGTTCCTTTCCTTCTCTATACTCTTCTCTTCCCATCACTCTGGTACAAGTTGATCTTAGTCTCATCTGTCCATAGGATGTTGTTCCAGAACTGTGAAGGCTTGTTTAGAGGTTGTTTGGCAAACTCTAATCTGGCCTTCCTGTTTTTGAGGCTCACCAATGGTTTACATCTTGTGGTGAACCCTCTGTATTCACTCTGGTGAAGTCTTCTCTTGATTGTTGACTTTGACACACATACACCTACCTCCTGGAGAGTGTTCTTGATCTGGCCAACTGTTGTGAAGGGTGTTTTCTTCACCAGGGAAAGAATTCTTCAGTCATCCACCACAGTTGTTTTCCGTGGTCTTCCGGGTCTTTTGGTGTTGCTGAGCTCACTGGTGCGTTCTTTCTTTTTAAGGATGTTCCAAACAGTTGATTTGGCCACACCTAATGTTTTTGCTATCTCTCTGATGTGTTTGTTTTGTTTTTTCAGCCTAATGATGGCTTGCTTCACTGATAGTGACAGCTCTTTGGATCTCATATTGAGAGTTGACAGGAACAAATGCAAATAGCACACTTGAAATGAACTCTGGACCTTTTATCTGCTCTTTGTAAATGGGATAATGAGGGAATAACACACACCTGGCCATGGAACAGCTGAGCAGCCAATTGTCCCATTACTTTTGGTCCCTTAAAAAGTGGGAGGCACATATACAAACTGTTGTAATTCCTACACCGTTCACCTGATTTGGATGTAAATAACCTCAAATTAAATCTGAAAGTCTGCAGTTAAAGCACATCTAGAGCCAAAAAGATTAGAATTGTGTTGATGTCCCAATATTAATGGACCTGACTGTATATATATATACTCATTTGATTTTCAAATACTGATTTCTACATATGTTTATGAGTTTTCACCTTCCTTCAGCACCAATAAGACTTGCTCAAAATCAATTTAAAAGAAGAGCATATGATTTGGCAGATATCAGGAGCAAGATAAACTGATGATTAAGAAGTTCACTGATAGATGATACAGCAAAACAGAGCTGGTAAAAATTGTACAAGAAGTTAGGAACTTTCCTAGAGTTTTGCTAACACAAAAATAAAAACGTTTCCTTCACATTCTAAAATATTAAAAGAAATTAATCATTTTTAATGTATGATCCAATATTTGGAAATATTGTCAGTAATGGTCTGCCAGTTTCTGATAAAATGGTCCTTTCATATTTCAGTTAATATGAATCGCTGCCTTGAGTTTTAATAATTACAGTCCATGCTAAGTTAGGAACATAATACACCCAATACATTTTAATAATATTATGTGGTCCCAATCTGTTGTAAGTTAAAAACAGCGACATGTGCAGCTTATAATGATATCTACTTACTTAAATGTATTTCAGACAGGGGTATTTAAATCATACCTGTTGCCCGCATATAAAATAAAACAAATATATATATATACAAATGTATAGAAACTTAACTTTAATTTATTAACTAGTATATGCAATTATGCTGCAGTGAAAGCTACCATATTGTTTTCTGCTAATCTTTTTCTGTTGGGAGAAGACCATGAATGCAGAATAAACTTCAATGTGCTTACAATGAAAATTTGGCAACTAAACTCCAGTGCTCTCTATAGCACTAATCGACACTTCATTTGTTTACAAGGACAAACCCTGCTAAGGAAGCTGCTGAAAGCTTAGAAAAGGAAATGTAAACACACAGCAAGTAATAAATGCATATAAAAGTTAAATATTTGAAGGCAAATTCTAATAAACCTCCATTATCAAGTTTAGGTATCTAATAGCCACATTAAATTCCCCTAACATGTGAAACCGTAGTTCGTAACGTAGCCCAAAAGGCTTATGGCTAATAAATTGGCCTCTTAAACCAGACCACCGATGACTTGCGGGGTAGGAACGAGAAAACCCTATGGGACGTGAGAATTCAACTTGCGAGCCTGCAAATCCTTTGATCCGTCAAGCACGTAACCGATAGGTTCCAATTGAGCAATAAATTACATCAAAATCACTGGGGTTCCACCCCGTTACTCGCAAATGGAGCCAAGAAGCCAACGAGTGCTAGAGAGGACACGCAAGGGGAGGTAAAGTCCAATCTGTAACACTTTAAATGCAAATATGCACACATTTTTGTACTTTTCACAACAGGGAAAGTGATGTTAGGTCTTAGAATTAATAACACAACATTCTCAAGCTCACAAATCAGCAAAATAAAATACTTTATTTCATGTTTAATTTCCGTGTTATATTGATCCCGGCAATCAATGGGTTAATACATATAATGGAACTCATATGTAATAGAATATCATATTTACAGCTTTATCAATATTGCATTATATCTGAAATGTGGGTCCAATCGTAACTTGTAATTGAACCCTGTAAGACTTTTTTTCATTTTACATTGGTTTTACCATTGAATTTAGTGCAAGAAGTTGAATGATAAGTAAATCAAATGAGCACTCTCAGGAGTGAATTAATTAGTGACATTATTTGTAATGCACCAGTCACAATAAAAAATAAATACATAGGGCTCAATTACAATTGTATACATCAGTAATTAACATATCAAGTTGTCACGTTATTAGCAACGTATCAATCCAAGTAAAAAAAATTCAGTGCTGCATGAAGGCAGCACTGAAAAGAGTAAAATGACATACATCGGCAAGTTAGTGCTAGCTGTCACTTTCACATGTCAAGCCATCCTAGAGATACCGGTGCTTCACGCAAGTTAGTCAATGTGTGCAAGCCCTTTTTTACTCTCCAATGCTATGTGTACTCATGACCACCTAGAGAGGCATAACAATTACTCTGAAAATTATTCAGGAATCAGATATGATGCTATGATCAGTATAACACCTTCATTGACTTGGATATAAGGCTTAATTTATCATATATAACACAATTAAGGTGTTAATAGCATGCATCCTAACACACTAAACATCACATATACTTGGGAGGATCTCATGGATCTCCCCCTAGTAGTGATGTCCTGAACAGTTCGCCGGAGAACTATTCGCAGTGATTTTCGCATGTTCTCGTTCACAACGAACGGCAAACATATGCGCTTTTCGGTCCGCCCCCTATTTATTATCATTGAGAAACTTTGACCCTGCACCTTACAGTCAGCAGACACATTCCAGCCAATCAGCAGCATACACTACCTTCCAGAGCCTTCCATCTGTATGACAGCCTCCATTTTAGAATCATTCTGTAGCTGCATTCGTGGAGAGAGGAGATATATTCTACCTGCTCTTGATTTAATAGGGAAATAGATAGCCAGGCTGTGTATTTAGCTTTAACTACACACCTGAAGGACTCCTTTGATATCTGCTGCAAGGACAGCAACCCAAAAAGCCCTTTTTTGGGCTAGAACATCATTTATTTAATTTTATTATTTTTTTCTGCTGATTTAATAGGGAAATAGATAGCCAAGCTGTGTATTTAGCTTTACCTACACACCTGAAGGACTCCTTTGATATCTGCTGCAAGGACAGCAACCCAAAAAGCCCTTTTTATTTTATCTTATTACTTTTTTCTGTGTAATCTAATTGCATATGCCAGCCTGCTAGCGTGTGTGTGAGGCCTATTGCATCTAGTCTGCCAACTTTTGCCAGTGCACAGTGACACTCATATCTAGTGCCACCGTAGTGTGCAGTGAAATCAAACAACCCTTTTTTTACTGTAATCGATTGAATATCAGTAGCCTACCTACAGCCGTGTGTGTGAGGCCTATTGCATCTAGTCTGCCAACTTTTTCCAGTGCACAGCGACACTCATATCTAGTGCCACCGTTGTGTGCAGTGAAATAAAACAACCCTTTTTTTACTGTAATCGATTGAATATCAGTAGCCTGCCTAAAGGCGTGTGTGTGAGGCCTATTGCATCTAGTCTGCCAACTTTTGCCAGTGCACAGTGACACTCATATCTAGTGCAACCTTAGTGTGCAGTGAAATCAAACAACCCTTTTTTTACTGTAATCAATTGAATATCAGTAGCCTGCCTAAAGGCGTGTGTGTGAGGCCTATTGCATCTAGTCTGCCAACTTTTGCCAGTGCACAGTGACACTCATATCTAGTGCAACCTTAGTGTGCAGTGAAATCAAACAACCCTTTTTTTACTGTAATCAATTGAATATCAGTAGCCTGCCTAAAGGCGTGTGTGTGAGGCCTATTGCATCTAGTCTGCCAACTTTTGCCGGTGCACAGTGACACTCATATCTAGTGCAACCGTAGTGTGCAGTGAAATCAAACAACCCTTTTTTTAATGTAATCGATTGAATATCAGTAGCCTGCCTACAGGCGTGTGTATGAGGCCTATTGCATCTAGTCTGCCAACTTTTGCCAGTGCACAGTGACACTCATATCTAGTGCAACTGTAGTGTGCAGTGAAATAAAACTACCCTTTTTTTACTGTTATCAATTAAATATCAGTAGCCTGCCTAAAGGCGTGTGTGTGAGGCCTATTGCATCTAGTCTGCGCTCTTTTGCCAGTGCACAGTGACACTCATATCTAGTGCCACCGTAGTGTGCAGTGAAATCAAACAACCCTTTTTTTACTGTAATTGATTGAATATCAGTAGCCTGCCTAAAGGCGTGTGTGTGAGGCCTATTGCATCTATTCTGCCAACTTTTGCCAGTGCACAGTGACACTCATATCTAGTACCACCGTAGTGTGCAGTGAAATCAAACAACCCTTTTTTTACTGAAATCGATTGAATATCAGTAGCCTGCCTACAGGCGTGTGTGTGAGGCCTATTGCATCTAGTCTGCCAACTTTTGCCAGTTCGCAGTGACACTCATATCTGGTGTCACAGTAGCTTGCACGCATAGTGCCACTAATCGTGACAGGCAGAGGCAGGCCACCCCGCAGGGGCCGTCGTGGTCGTGGTGCTGTGATTCCCTTTGGCCCTAGAATAATGCCCAGTTTTCAGAGGCAACGTACCCTGAACTTGAACAGTTCTGAGGACATGGTTGACTGGCTAACACAGGACACCCAATCTTCTACAGCTTCCGCTCGGAACCTAGACGCACCATCCTCCTCCAGCTTAGCTTCGGGCACCTCTCCAGTTACCACTCGCCCGCCGCCACCACCAACACTAGCACCACACCCGCTTCACTTGATCCGTCAGCAGAGTTATTTACAGATCCGTTGGAAGAAATGAGTGATGCACAAACATTAGTGCCAGAGGATGTAGATAACAGGAATATGTCCCAGTCAGGCAGCATTACACACATGGACATACGGTCTTGATGTTATACCCGGTGCTGCTTCCTTTGTTGAGTTGTCAGATACAAGTGAAGAGGTTGATGATGATGATGCGTCCATGGATGTCACGTGGGTGCCCGCTATAAGAGAAGAAGAACAGGAGGAAAGTTCAGATGGGTAGACAGAGAGGAGGAGGAGACGAGTTGGAAGCAGCGGGAGGTCGTCGAAAGTAGCTAGTGGCACAGTCAGACAGCATGCATCAGCACCCGGGCTCAGCCAGACAGCACGCCAGTCAACGCATGCTTTTGCCACCACCAGAATGCCGTCATTGCAGAGCTCAGCAGTGTGGCAATTTTTTCGTGTGTCTGCCTGTGACAACAGTGATGCAGTCGTGGGAAGTCCAACACCCACCTATGTACAACTTCTTTGCGAAGGCACATGATGTCACATCACAAACGCCTATGGGATCAACACATCAGTACAAGCAGCACACAAAGTCAAAGCCGCCATTCTCCTCCTGGTCCAGCATCTTCAGTTACGTCAACCACTGCTGCCCTGCTTGCCCCCTCTAAACCATCCGCCACTATGTGTCTCGCCCTGAGCAGCAGTCTTTGCTCATCTGCCCACAGTCAGGTGTCTGTTAAGGACATGTTTGAGCGTAAGAAGCCAATGTCACAAAGTCACCCCCTTGCCCGGCAACTGAAAGCTGGCTTGTCTGGACTCTTAGCCCGCTAGCTTTTACCATACAAGCTGGTGGAGTCTGAGGCGTTCAAAAAATGTGTAGCTATTGGGACACCGCAGTGGAAGGTACCCGGCCGAAATTTCTTTGCACAAAAGTCAATCCCCAACCTGTACTCGATTGTTCAAAAGGAAGTAATGGCATCTCTGGCACACAGTGTTGGGGCAAGGGTCCATCTGACCATGGATACCTGGTCTGCAAAGCATGGTCAGGGCAGGTATATCACCTACAATGCGCATTGGGTAAACCTGGTGATGGGCTGCCATGCATGGAATACGTGGCTCTGCTGCCACCTCCTCTACTCCTCCTACTCCATCTTCTTCCATAACCTCCTCGGCTAAGTGCTCTTCTGCTGCTGCTATGTCTTGCTCCACATCAACGGAACCCCCCCGGCTCCACAGGTACTATTCCACATCCCGGATACGGCAGTGTCACGCCGTCTTGGGGTTGACTTCCCTAAAAGCAGAGAGTCACACCGGATCAGCACTCCTGTCCGCCCTGAACGCACAGGTGGATCAGTGGCTGACTCCGCACCAACTGGAGATTGGCAAAGTGGTTTGTGACAACGGAATAAATTTGTTTGCCTCATTGAATTTGATCCCAATGATCCCCCTTGATAGAGGTTTATCTTTACAAATTTTGGAGAACCAATTTAAGACCGGTGTCCCCTGTTTCTGGGTCAGGGAGTGTGTGAAATGCCTCAGCCTACAGTAATTGTAATGTTCTGACAGCGGTAGCTCATGCTTGTCCCTCAGTTCCTCATAGGTGAGCATCTGGCCCTTTACTAACCAGTCTCCCAATCTATCTAGTTTCCTTGACCTCCACCAGTGTTGTGATGTTGTGCTCATGTGTTTTGGGGCCTGAGGGTGGTCAAGAATTGGGGTCATTTGCGTTGATCCAGGGAACAAACCCGTATGTTTCTTGGCCCATTTCCAGTATGATAGTGAGTGTCTGATTAGGGGGTTTGGCGAGTTTTTAAGGCTCTGAGGCAATTCTGATAGCCAAGCCACCTTGTCCCAGGTTACGGGCCTTAAAGTGTGGTTCTCTAAATACACACAGGCCGGTTGATGACATATAGAATGTGCTATTGGGAGGAAAGATAGGTGACTGAACAGATATTAAACTCATAGGAATGAGTATTACAACTTAATACACCTCTCCTATCTGGTGGCACCTTAGATTGCATGTGCAGTGCCCCAAATTAGAAGTAGGAGGTCCGACCAAGCATCTTTTTCCATCTCCCTGTTCCAAAAATCCATGCCATATAGACGTCCCCTAATAGTGGACGTAACAGGGATTAAACCAATAGGAATAGTACTACTTTACAGAACACACCTTATAATAACGCAGACAGAGGCAACGCGTATAATATTCCATGCTGTGCAGTGGAAGCCCCCAGACTCTGACCTGTGTATAATATTCCATGCTGGGCAGTGGAAGCCCCCAGACTCTGACCTGTGTATAATATTCCATGCTGTGCAGTGTAAGCCCCCAGACTCTGACCTGTGTATAATATTCCATGCTGTGCAGTGGAAGCCCCCAGACTCTGACCTGTGTATAATATTCCATGCTGGGCAGTTGAAGCCCCCAGACTCTGACCTGTGTATTATCTTCCATGCTGGGCAGTGGAAGCCCCCAGACTCTGACCTGTGTATAATCTTCCATGCTGGGCAGTGGAAGCCCCCAGACTCTGACCTGTGTATAATCTTCCATGCTGGACAGTGGAAGCCCCCAGAAGGTGGCTTTGAGGAGGTGGAAGACCGAACACAGCAGGCGTCCCAGGGGGCTTGTTGTCACCTTTTGGGGACCCTTGGTGGCTGGGTGGAGGAAGAGACCTTCAATGACATCAGTGAGGACAAGGAACGGGACATGGCTAGCTTGGTATCCAACCTTGTGCAAATAGGGAGTTTGCGGTTGTGCAAAGGGACTGTTTGCGGTTGTTTGTGGTGCATTAAACGGGGAGATTGGTCTGTTACTGTGAAGCGGTTGTAACCCTTACACTACCTGATTGATACAACATCATACCTGATGTTTTAAAGCATGCTATTCCAAACAATTTAGGAATGTTAGGTGATTTATGCCCTTTATGGCTTAAAACCAGACTCGGCATCAACTATGTAATTTTCCGTGGGAGTTTTGTCATGAATCCCCCTCCGGCATGCCACAGTCCAGGTGTTAGTCCCGTTGAAACAACTTTCCCATCACTATTGTGGCCAGAAAGAGTCCCTGTGGGTTTTGAAATTCGCCTGCCGATTGAAGTCTATGGCAGTTCGCCGATGTTCGTCCGTTCGAGAACATTTGATGGAATTCGCGTCCGCGGTTCGCGAACCGAAAATTTGATGTTCGCGACATCACTACCCCCTAGTATTCCTACCTCCTATGAGTCCCTGAATCCCTGGCATCCCTGCATTTAAAGTACATTTAATGCAGGAACCCAGAGAGTAGCTTATCAGTTAACACCTAGTACCATGTATTTTGTTAGAAAATCCCAAGGTATTCTAACAATAACTCTTATTACCATGGGGGTCCTTAAAGGACCCTGATGGTATCAAAAATAAAGCCCTATTACCATGGGGGTCTGCACATCCTAAGAGGACCTACCTGGCATAGGTTTAATAGTGAGTTTCATGGAGTGATTCAATTGAACAAGCCCGCAGCTACCTGTCCAAAAGCCTAAACCGTAAAACATGCACCCGTAAGTAGCATTTCAGAGAATGATCATGATCAACTAAGCAAGGCTGTAACTACTGATTTAAAAACAGCCAATAGTAAATTATACCATCAACACGATGTCAGTAAAACATGGAGGTAAACGTCAATCAATTAGCAATCCGGCAATGTATAAAATAATAAAAATGAATGACGATACCTTGATTACAAAGATTGATATAGCACGGAAATGAAACGTAAAAAAATGTTTTTATTGCAGATTTGCGAGCTTGAGACTGTTGTGCAATTAATTCTAATGCCTTTCATCACTTTCACTGTCTTTTAAAGTGCAGTATTGATTTTTTATTTGCATTTACAGTGCTACGTTTAGATGTTTAACCCCCTTGCGAGTCCTATCTGGTGCTCGTAGGATTCTATTCTACATTTGCCATTTATGGGTGTGACAACAATTGCAGGCTTGCAAAATTGTAGCAATTGAATAGCGATTTGCGATTGTAACATTTACTGGCTTGAAAGATCATAGGCTTAGATTGGTTGGAGTTACGATTTTGACATCTGCAGAGATTTTTAGCCTGTAACCCCCAAATTGATTGGCGTACGGCCTCTTCCCTATTATCGCGCCGACAGCAGCTATGCCAGTGATGTTATCATGTCTCTTAAAGGTATATGCAAGTAAGCTGGGTTATGAATGCATCTGATAGAGGGGAATTAGTAGTGTATGATTAAATGTATTTGCATGCACTATGTTTTTTTAGCTTTGCATTAAAAAAAATTGTTGGAGGTGATGATTACACACCCAGGATTGAGAAAGGCTCCTAAGGGTTCTTTTAAAAAAAAAAATGTACCCTCTCTATGTGAGCATGCTACTTTGCAGCCAATCAGCAATGCTGTATGCAGCCAGCTAGATGATGCTGGAAGGGGCTGCTACACTCCTTAAACAAAAGATTATTAAAGGACCATAAATCGACATTCAAGTAAAAATGCTTGAGCTGTTACATGGTTGATCTTTAGACATACACCCTCACCTTGATAAATTCTATCAGCTTCATCTTCCTATTCTAAGCTGTCTTTTAGGCGAATAAGCATTTATGCTTGATTTATGGTCCTGCAATGACCTGCAAAGTTTGAGGAAGAGACTGTGCGTTCATGGTCTCTGTGCATGTGTCTCTGTGAGTTTCTGTGTGAGTGTTTGGGGCTGAGGAAGGTCACAGGGGCAATTCACTGGGGCTGGAGGAGGTGATGGGGCAATTTACTGGGGCTGGGGGAGGTCACAGGGGCAATTCACTGTTGCTGGTGGAGGTCACCAGGGCAATTCACTGGGGCTGGTGGAAGTGGTGAGGCAGTTCACTGGGGTTGGGGAGATCACAGGGGCAATTCACTGGGGCTGGTGGAGGTGATGGGGCAATTCACTGAGGCTGTGGGAGATCACATAAGCAATTCACTGGGGTTGAGGGAGGTCACAGGGGTAATTTACTGGGGCAGGGGGAGGTGATGGGGCAATTTACTGGGGCTGAGGGAGGTCACAGGGGCAATTCACTGGGTCTGGAGGAGGTGATGGGGCAATTTACTGGGGTTGAGGGAGGTGACAGGGGCTAATCACTGTTGCTGGGGGAGGTCACAGGGCAATTCACTGGGGTTGGGGAAATCACAGGGGCAATTCACTGGGGCTGGGGGAGGTCACAGGGTAATTCACAGGGACTGGAGGGGATCACAGGGTCAATTCACTGAGACTGGGGGGGGATCACAGGGGCAATTAACTGGGGCTGGGGGAGATCACTGGAGTAATTCACTGGGGCTGGTGGAGGTGATGGGGCAATTCACTGGGGCTGATGGAGGTCACAGGGCATTTCACTGAGGCTGTGGGAGATCACAGGAGCAATTCACTGGGGCTGAGGGAGCTAACAGGTGCAATTCACTGGGGCTGAGGGAGGTGATGGGGCAATTCATTGGGGCTGGGGGGTCACAGGGCAATTTGCTGGGGCTGGGGGAGCTGATGGGGCAATTCACTGGGGCTGGGGGAAGTAACACCTGGGACGTAGATAAAACAATCAGTGAATGAAGGGACACAGACCTTGTTCTGGTTATTACAGAAATGTAAAGGAAAGCTGCAGCTCAATTCACAGACCCAAAAAATACACAGCCTTATTAAATTGCGATTCAGTAAATTGAATAGGGCTCTATTTAAGCACATAGCATAGTTTTTTTACAGAAGTTTTTAGTTAGTGAAGGGCAATTCACAGGGACTTGAGGAGATCACAGGGTCCATTCACTGAGACTGGGGGGGGATTCACTGGGGCTGAGGGAGGTGATGGGGCAATTCACTGGGGCTGGGGGGTCACAGGGGCAATTCGCTGTGGCTGGGGGAGCTGATGGGGCAATTCACTGGGGCTGGGGGAAGTAACACCTGGGACGTAGATAAAACAATCAGTGAATGAAGGGACACAGACCTTGTTCTGGTTATTACAGAAATCTAAAGGAAAGCTGCAGCTTAATTCACAGACCAAAAAGATACACAGCCTTATTAAATTGTGATTCAGTAAATTGAAAAGGGCTCTATTTAAGCACATAGCATATTTTTTTTACAGAAGTTTTTAGTTAGTGAACTTCTATCCAAAAACATGGTCTACACTAACTAAAAACTTCTGTAAAAAAATATGCTATTTGCTTAAATAGAGCCATTTTAAATTTACTGAATTGCAATTTAATAAGGCTGACAGTGTTTTATATGTATGCTAATTTCCGCTGGGATTTTCAGGAAGTGTCAACATTGATAGTAAACAGGGTAACTGTTTAAGTGTTTATTTTGGTATTTTTTCATGCAAACTATTTTTTTTCATCTACTACTACTATTGCATTCAGAATCCAGGACTCCTTTAATGCTTTAGATAAATGCAGCTACAATTACATTTTCAAATAGTAAAATTAATTTTGTTAAATTATTTGTAATTGAAAAGTAATTTGTCATGACTATTAAATGTGTTTTCAATGAAAAAAATCTGTCCCTTTAATTTATTTTTCAATAACTTCTCAGTATGCAGTACACTGCATTAATGCTTTCAATGGCCTACTGACACAATGATAGCATTCCAGTGCAGACATACTGCATATAAAATTACTTCCACCATATTCTAACATTATCATTTCCCACAGCATGAGGAATGAGAAACAAAAAAACTGTTTTACAATGACATTTTAATGTACAATACACTATAATCATACCGTTGCTAATAATATTTTACGCAGAGCACTGAAAGTGTAAGTTATACAATTCAATGTTTTTAAAGAATAGTGCATTCAATCCTGAAGTACTTTATACTATAAATGTTTGGAACAGAAGAATGTGTTTCATATATCTATCTAGCTATCTAACTATATATATATATATATATATATATATATATATATATATATATATATATATATATATATATATATATATGTATATATATATATATATATATATATATATATATATATATATACCGGTATATATATATATATATATATATATATATGCATTCTTTAAAGTTTCTTATTCACATACCTATTTTCAGAACTTTAGGTTGCCCTTTCCATCTTATAAGTGACTACTGTAAGTTCTCCACCATGGAATATAAGGTAATTTTTATAAAAGAAATCACATTTTCTATGTTTCACAGTACATTAGATTCTGCATATGTAGAATTATATGACTTTCCCCTGTGTTATCAATTTTACCAAAAATAATTTTAATCATTTTTGGAAAATGCTTATTTTGGGAATGTTATTGTTTAGATAAAAACAATAAGTCAGAGGCGCTCATCAGAGAACGAACCAACCTTAATAGATTAGTTCTATGACCATGAAAAGCCACTCTGAGAGCAACCTCTTTTAGCTCACTTGTGCCCTTCACAGGGAGAAATATCCTGTAGTATATCAGTCTGGTCCCACTCAGACGAGTGACCCAGCCCCAAAATACCAGGCAATTCTACTCTGAACAGGAGAAACAGCAAACCCCAGACGCGTTTCGGCCTTTATGGGCCTCGTCAGTGAGGTGCAGCTGAACTCCCTAAGGAGTTGCAATTGCCTGGTATTTCGGGCCTGGGTCACTCTTTTGAGTGGGTTACTGTGTGTTCTTGAAACTTAACAAAGAAAAAGACACCCTTTGTTCTCAGTACCTATTTCTCCCCTCAGAGATATTATTAAATCAAGGAAGTATACAATTAAAATATTTCTTATTTCTCAAATTAAAAAAGAAAACAAAAACATGTCTATTAAAAATATAAAAACAACATCGTGGTGGCCACCGTAGGCATCTTGTCTTCCATTGATGATGTCATTGAGGAGCGCAGAATGTACAGGAAGGCTGAGGTAATCCCTTTCTCCTCGGATTCCTTTCCAAATGAATATTAATTCACTGATAGACTGTTCTAAGTGCACTGTATAGTTTATTATACCCATATTTGTGAGTGTAAGCTTTCTTAACTAGCCATATCGGGTCAGTATATACACATTTTATCTAGGTAGCATTTTAAAGCTGTTGGTGCAGCAAAGTACTCTTCTACCTACTACAGGAACAAGAGAATGTAGAGAGTGGGATCAGTGGTTGTAGCATATTCTAGTTTTGCCAAAAATGAGATATAGTTGCTGCTTGACGTTGGTCATTGATATAACTTATCAACTGTTAGTTGTAATTGATGCTAATTTGCAATATTTGTAAATTGTATCTAACTAAAGTTTGAAAATAGTATACTGTATTTACATCATAGTATTAATCAATGTATTAAGTAGTTGTACAAGAACACTTTACATTTAAGAAAACAATGTGTGTTAAAAACTGAGATTTGGGGGACAAAATCAGGTATTTATAGCAACTGCTATATTTAAGCCATGAGCATATTTTTTTTACATATTTTTTTTAGTAGACTTGTGTTTAAGAGTGAAGCCTTCCTGGTGTTGTCATTATGGTGACTTATAGAGCAGGGGAAGAATGACTTGCAATTTGTAGGGTAACTTTCTACTAAAAAGTAAATGAAAGAGGGTGGCAAATACTAAAAGGTGGAGCTACTACCTATGAGTACTTCTTATTCAACTTTGCAAAGCTAAGAGATCTGTTATGAAAACTTTTAGACCCTTGAAAAATGTGAAGTTTTCCACAAATATAATTTATGCTCATGGTTTTTATGACTGCTAATTTTGTTCGTTTGTTACTTACAAGCGGTCCCCGGGTTACAGACGAGATACGTTCCTGAGAACGTCTTTAAGTCGGATTTGAATGCAACTTGGATCACTGATGAATAATAATAATAATAATAATAATAACATTACTATAATGGCTCATATGTGATAATAATAATGCTGTGTAATACTGTAGTTAGGGTAGCGTCTGACGTCAGACGCCAATTCTTGTAAACAAGCCAGTGCTTCCTATGCGGCTAAATGCAGCTCCGTGACTACTAAGTCCATATTCGCTGCACACTTGGTGCTTCAGTCACAGCACATAGGAGAACTCAGTGTCAAACTCTAACTAGCAGCAGAATCATAATTTAAATCACATACATCTGTAAAGGAGTTCACGGAGTTCCTAATAGCTGGACACTTGGTGCTTTAGCCCCAGTATATGGGAGTAGCCCAGTGTACACCAATATACCCATATTTATGCTGCAATTGTACCAAAGACACAGGGAAAACTTATATAGTTTTCCTGAGTCATATAACATCTTAAGAGGTACATCTAACTCAAGTGGTAAATATAAGAAGACCACATAAGGAGATATATACATTACTGTCTATGATTAGTATATCTCATATTAACATTCATAAGAGGAGATACTCCCTATATATCAAGTCATAAAAGAGATCAGATATAAATAATACAGCATATAACAGATATATATAGGCTATAATACAAAATTGGTATATGGACTGATAACTTATGGGACTCAAAGCTCCGGATATATACACTAAATCTCTCTGAGATATATATATATATATAAATAAGCAAGGAAGCCGAGCTTAATACTTGTAGAAGCACTTATTTAGACACCAGAAAGGAGAGACTATAACACTGTATTTAACTCTCATTGAGTGGTCTAATGTGCACTTATAAAGGAGTCAATATTAAATGTTTTTAAAGAATCACTCCCCAATCCCTTGATTTTAAAGTGGTTTTTAATCGAGGTTGTCTTCAATAGTATAAATAAAGATTTATTGTTTTGTATTTCTCTAATCCTCTAATAACTATATGTGAATAGGTGTGATGCACCGTGAGAAATAAATATTATTATTTCCCAACATTACTATATCTAATACTGTAGTTATCATAATAATAATACCCTTTTGCTATAACATAAATTATTGTGCTCTTTTTGTTAATTCAAACAATCAGTATTTTACAAATTAAAATTTAAAAAACCACAGTGGCCAGTGGTAAAAAGCATTACATAAACATCTAAAATGGTCAGCTAAAAAACATGCATATTCAGTGAAAGCACTTAATAAAAAGTTTCTCTAATGTTTAATTTATTGTTTGAATTTTTTTTCTCAAGATGAACCACAATTACAATTTGATGCCATGAGTTTGGAATTAAAAATATCACAGAGGAAACTGAATTAGAGACAGATTACAAACCTTTTAGAAGTTTAAAGTTACAAGAGCTATGATTGTATTAAGCTGAATTCATTTCAATTAGAGACTTGAAAGAACATTATTTTGCTTTTATAAAAAATGTGGTCTTATCTGAACAGATAAGAGGAAATAAGGCATGCAAGAAGTAGGACAGAAATGTGTCTAGTCAGCAGTGATAAAGCTATTGTTTCCTACAGCAGTATTGAGTTTAAATTAAGGACTTCTGGACAAATTGAAAGGACAGCATATACTGTATGTACATTATCAGCCTTATTAAATTTGCAATTCGGCCAATTGAATATGGCTCTATTTAAGCACATAGCATATTTTATTTACAGAAATTTTTAGTTAGTTAACTTCTATCCAAAAGCAAGGTCTTCACTAACTAAAAACTTTTGTAAACAAATATGCTATGTGCTTATATAGAGCCCTATTCAATTGGCCGAATCCCAATTTAATAAAGCTATATATAACTAGTCCATCTTATTTTATTCAAGGATATGTAGGGATTTTTAAACTGCAATGTTTACTGTGTTTGGTGTTTTAAAATAGGCATTTAGAGTAATATTTTATAGAGATAAGAAAGCAGCAGATTGTGTAAGTCAATTTCAGTGTATTTATTTTCCTCCATTTGCTGTTTTATTATACTAATATGACTGCTTTATTTGAAAGCTATGCTTATTAAAGCAGGCAAGTGTGAGATGTAAAATTACCGTAATGTATTTCAGAAAATATATATAAAGTAAACTTTTCTGGTTAACTAATTTCTACAGTAATTAGCTTAATATTAAAAAAAAATTAGTCAAGATTCAGGAGTGGTTGCAATATCACTAATATTTATGTTTACATTCACTAAAATGTGAATGAAGAGATTTTAGAGAGGCCCTCCAGATTCCAGATTATGTTTATTAGTCATTAAGGTCTCTCCAAGAGCTCTTACTTTTATATATATATATATATATATATATATATATATATATATATATATATATATATATATATATATATATACTAGAATATTGCCTGTCAAAAAATTACGGCAATGAAATTGTAAGTGATCTAATGCTGTTTGGTGTATGGTAATCAAATAAATAATAGATTAATAAATGAATATACTTTACCTATTTTGAAGTAATATATGCAGGAAGCATTGTGTTGAAGAGCTGGCAATCTGTTTTGATGTTGCTGCAGCATACAATGTGTGTTTTCCCTGCTGTGGAGCTGCTGTGTGTCATGAATGTGTGCAGTGTGTAGTGTAATAGTGTGCATGCGCGAGGCAAATCCGTTAGAGTAGCTGTGTACTTCCGGATTGTCTAAGTTACTGTTGTAAAATGGTGCCTAATGTGTGGTACGCGGCTGTGGCTGATTTAAAGTCCTTGTTCTTGGATCTCGTCTGGCTTTTTCAGAAAATCTGTATGTGTTTGGTGGTGTTTTGCGTCTTTAGAGTCCTGTATCATCGTTCTGTTTTTTTTCGGCGGCCGTTTTTTCTCTAGCTTCAGTGATTTTCGGGTGTCTAAACTCTTGTATTTCGACTTGAGGTGTAACTTCAGTTTCCGAGGTCCTGGGTGCTCCCCCTTGCTGTAGGTAAGTTTTTTATGGGTTTCTTGTGTGTATTTATTCTGTTTTTAATGTTTTCATGTGCACGGGTTTCGGGCGGTAAGGTCGTATTTTTGCGAGGTCGTAATGTTTTTTTTTCTAAGTCCTGCGTCTCGTATTTGTTTCTGGTAAGTCCGTAAATTTTGCGAGGTCTGCAGGTGCTGGCAAGGAGCACCTTCGGCGCTCCATGCCAGCAACTGAGGTCCTCGCTTTGCGAGGGCCACAGGCTCGCTACGTGAGCCCGCAGCATTAGCAACAACCCGCATGCTCACAACTATTATATGTGATATATATATATATATATATATCACATACATAGTTGTGAGCATACAAGTTGTTGCTAATGCTTGCGGGCTCGCTCGAAGCGAGGGTCTTTGGCGCTCCTTGCCAGCAACTGCAACCCTCGCAAACTGTACATCGTAACGCAAACAAAATACGAGACACGTTACGACCCATTACGACCTCGCAAACAACGGCCGCAACACGCGCACATCAAAACATCAAAAATCCAACAAATACACACAACAAATACATAAAAAGCTTACCTACAGCAAGAGGGAGCATCGAGGACCTCAAAATCTAAAGTTACACCTCAATTTAACTGAAATTAAAGCAGTTTACACACTAAAAAATTCTCTAAGCAAGAGAAAAAATGACCGCCGAAAAAAACGAAAACGAGGCTACAGCAGTCTAAAGACGCAAAACACCACCAAACACCTATGTATTCGCCGAAAAACACCTACGAGAGTAGAAAACAAAGACACAGCCCGCGCAACACAAAAAACATTACAAACACAACAAATACAAATAACAAACACATAAAAAGGTTACTCACAGCAAGGGGGGGGGGGCACCGAGGACCTCTTCAAGTGGAGTTACACCTCCATTTAACCACAAATGTCAGAGTTTAGAGACCCGAAAATCACCTAAGTAAGAGAAAAAATGGCTGCCGAACAAAACGAAAAATAAACTAGGCTAAAGGTCCCTAAACACGCAAAACACTACCATAAACACGCAAAACACCACCAAACAGCTACCGATATTCCGAAAAAGCCCACCAAACAGCTACTGATATTACGAAAAACTCGCACGACATAGAAAATGAATATTCCGAAAAACTTGCACGAAATAGAAAACGAACAACGCTACATCAGCCACATTATATACACCAAACACCATTAGATCACTTACAATTTCATTGCCGTCATTTTTTGACGGGCAATTCGCTAGTATATATATATTTGTGTGTTTATATGTGTATATATATACATTTCCCAGCCGTTCTCTCTTTACCTTCCCCAAACTTCGCTACAGCTTCCTCAGGAGTTAGACTGTTATGAACACGTTTTATCACTGACACATGGAAGTGCTTACAATGTGATGAGTTAACACATGGGAGGGTTACGCTTTTTGACTGAATGTAAGTCACTCATATTAAACAGCATAGAGAGAAAAATTAGGAATGTGTAAAAGTTATTAAGTCTGCTTATTGTGGATTGTTTAATTTTATTTCAAGAGAACACAGATGGAATTGCTGAAAATGACACAACTGCAAACTTAAAATAGCAACAGTTTTCATAAATGTTGACTGTTAACAAGTAAATAAATAAACCTATTATTTCAGCACTATGTCCTTAAAACTTCAACTGTTTTCTCCAATTGTAGCCCCAGCTGCTCAGAGAGAACAATATATATTATATATACTATATTATATTTTATATATATCACATATATAGTTGTGAGCGTACAAGTTGTTACTAACGCTTGAAGGCTCGTGCAGCGAGCCTGCAAGAACTGCGTCCCTTGCTTCGCGAGGGACGCAGTTCACCGCAAATGCGGGTCCTCGTGAAGCGAGGGGCCGCATTTGCGCTGGTGGAGCATCCCAACGTCTCCGCAAATGCGGGTCCTCGCAAAGCACTTAGGGAATGAGGCAATGAGCGCAGCGAGGCGAGCCTGTTAAACCCACCTCGGAACCAACCTTAACGTAACAAACACCAACCCGCACTAAGAATCCGACTATAATGGCCGACCCGCGTGCAACTAAAAACAGTGAAAATACACCAAATACTCACACAAACTACATAAAAAGCTTACCCATAGCAAGGGGGGGGGGGGGGCCAGGACCTCTGAAAGTGAAGTTACACCTCCATTTAAGTTTAAATTCCTGAGTTCAGACACACGAAAATCCCCTAAGCGAGAGAAAAAATGGCCCCCGAAAAAAATGAAAACGAGGCTCAAAGACCTAGGACCGCCCAGCCACCTACAACTTACCCAAGAAGGGATCCGAGATAAGCTCGGAAACCCACATTAACCGCAGGGGATCCGAGATAAGCTCCGAGCCCTGCATTAACCCTACATTAACCATCGCAGTAGGGTTCCCGATTGTACGCGATCGGGGACCCCTGCTGCAATCAAAATTCAAAATTCCTGTGTTACAGGACCTTAAACACACAACAAATACATAAAAAGCTTACCTACAGCAGGAGGGAGCATCCAGGACCTCGAAATCTAAAGTTACACCTCAGTTTAACTGAAATTAAAGCAGTTGACACACAAAAAAATTCTCTAAGCAAGAGAAAAAATGACCGCCGAAAAAACGAAAACGAGGCTACAGCAGTCTAAAGACGCAAAACACCACCAAACACCTATGTATTTTCCGAAAAACACCTACGAGATTAGAAAACAAAGACGCAGCCCACGCAACACAAAAAACATTACAAACACAACAAATACAAACAACAAACACATAAAAAGGTTACTCACAGCAAGGGGGGGGGCACCGAGGACCTCTGCAAGTGAAGTTACACCTCCATTTAACCACAAATTTCAGAGTTTAGAGACCCGAAAATCACCTAAGTGAGAGAAAAAATGGCTGCCGAACAAAACGAAAAATAAACTAGGCTAAAGGTCCCTAAACACGCAAAACACTACCATAAACACGCAAAACACCACCAAACAGCTACCGATATTCTGAAAAAGCCCACCAAACAGCTACTGATATTACGAAAAACTCGCACGACATAGAAAACGAACAACGCTACATCAGGCACATTATATACACCAAACACCATTAGATCACTTACAATTTCATTGCCGTCATTTTTTGACGGGATATTCGCTAGTATATATATATTTGTGTGTTTATATGTGTATATATATACATTTCCCAGCCGTTCTCTCTCTACCTTCCCCAAACCTCGCTACAGCTTCCTCAGGAGTTAGACTGTTATGAACACGTTTTATCACTGACACATGGAAGTGCTTACAATGTGATGAGTTAACACATGGGAGGGTTACGCTTTTTGATTGAATGTAAGTCACTCATATTAAACAGCATAGAGAGAAAAATTAGGAATGTGTAAAAGTTATTAAGTCTGCCTATTGTGGATTGTTTAATTTTATTTCAAGAGAACACAGATGGAATTGCTGAAAATGACACAACTGCAAACTTAAAATAGCAACAGTTTTCATAAATGTTGACTGTTAACAAGTAAATAAATAAACCTATTATTTCAGCACTAAGGTCCTTAAAACTTCAACTGTTTTCTCCAATTGTAGCCCCCAGCTGCTCAGAGAGAACAATATATATTATATATACTATATTATATTTTATATATATCACATATATAGTTGTGAGCGTACGAGTTGTTACTAACGCTTGAAGGCTCATGCAGCGAGTCTGCAAGAACTGCGTCCCTTGCTTCGCGAGGGACGCAGTTCACCGCAAATGCGGATCCTCGCGAAGTGAGTGGCCGCATTTGCGGTGGTGGAAAATCCCAACGTCCCCGCAAATGCGGATCCTCAGGAAGCGAGGGTCCGCATTTGCGGAGGTGGAGGCTCCAATGTCGGCTGTGTTAACACACACACACTACTTTTAAAAAAAAAAAATCTCAAAGGCGCCTCACACCCGGTTACACACACACCGCGGGCGAGGGCCTCAGTTGCTGGCATGGAACGCCGAAGGCGCTGGTGGAGCATCCCAACGTCTCCGCAAATGCGGGTCCTCGCAAAGCACTTAGGGAATGAGGCAATGAGCGCAGCGAGGCGAGCCTGTTAAACCCACCTCGAAACCAACCTTAACGTAACAAACACCAACCCGCACTAAGAATCCGACTATAACGGCCGACCCGCGTGCAACTAAAAACAGTGAAAATACACCAAATACTCACACAAACTACATAAAAAGCTTACCCATAGCAAGGGGAGGGGGGGGGCACCCAGGACCTCTGAAAGTGAAGTTACACCTCCATTTAAGTCCAAATTGCTGAGTTCAGACACACGAAAATCCCCTAAGCAAGAGAAAAAATGGCCCCCGAAAAAAATGAAAACGAGGCTCAAAGACCCAGGACCGCCCAGCCACCTACAACTTACCCAAGAAGGGATACGAGATAAGCTCGGAAACCCGCATTAACCGCAGGGGATCCGAGATAAGCTCCGAGCCCTGCATTAACCCTACATTAACCATCGCAGTAGGGTTCCCGATTGCACGCGATCGGGGACCCCTGCTGCAATCAAAATTCAAAATTCCTGTGTTACAGGTCCTTAAAGGACCATAAAGGCGTTGTAAAAGAAAACAAATATACACTGTCACCCTGTTAATCATGGGGGTCAATACAGACCCCCATAAAACCCTCATTAACCCTGTCACTCATGGGGGTCAACATAGACCCCCATAAGCCCTTCATTAACCCTGTCACTCATGGGGGTCAATACAGACCCCCATAAGCCCTTCATTAACCCTGTCCCTCATGGGGGGCAATACAGACCCCCATAAGCCTCTATTTAACCCCATCAGTCCCATAAGGGTATATTAACACCATTATGGGCCTGTTACAACACTACATTAACCACATAATTGCCATGATGGTCCTCAAGTACCATCATGACACTAAGTATAAACACTATACTGCACTATACCACCCCCAATAAAACATTAAAGATCAACTAAACACCCTCTACACTAACCTTTTAACATCTACACTGTCTACCCCTATTAACCCCCACCACTCTAATTACAGAAAATAAAAAAGCCTAGTCCCCCCCAAAAAATCTACATCATAAAATAAAAAAACCTAAGTCACAAAAAATAAAAAAAGGAATATTACAGAAAATAAAATAAGAGATTACAACCCCCCCTCACTACAGAAAAAAAAAATACACACCTGAAAAGGAAATACATATAATACAAATACATACAATACAAATACATGCAATTACAATACAATACACCCCTATCTAATATACATCACACATTCTATCTAAATAAATAGCATAATCTAATATACATGCTATATATCTATATAATAATAGATCCCCAATCTACCTAAATAAATACCACAATCTATCTACAATACATCTTATGCTATTTATATAAAATGCATACCCCTAGCTAACATACAATAAATGCTATCTATATATTAACTAATCTAAGTCTAAGCTAAAATAAAATAATTAAGACCACTTACCTTTGCAGATGTCCATTAGGATCAGCCACTTACGGAAAAAAAAATAATAATAAATTAGTGCAATACGTTTACAGTTCTAAAATAAACATTCTATACATTCTATACATTCTAAATATTCTACTCACCTTTCCGGCATGTCTTGTCCTTATTCTTTGAATCCTTCTCCGGCGCGGCACCTGTTAAAAAAAAACACAACATTAATACACATACATCAAAATAAAATAAACATAATCTACATTCTACTTACCTCCCCGCGATGTCTCCGGCCTCCTCCGGATCCTCTTCTGCCATGCCCTGTAAAAAAAAAAAAGAGAAAATAAGCAATGGCACCTTCTGATTGGTTGAAAACGCTGTCTATCAAATTCACCCAATCAGGAGGCGCCAATGTGTGAACCAATCACAAACGGATACACCTTAAAACCCCACTCTGATTGGATAATGCACCTGTCAATCTTTATTTAAACCAATCACAAGGCGCAGATGCCTTCAGCCAATCACAATGGAATACACCCCCACAGGGTGATTGGTTGGAGCCTCTGCGCATTCTGATTAGTTGCACTGACAATAGCCAATCACAATGGAATACACCCTCAAGGATTTGCACATTCTCATTGGCTACTGTTAATATCAATCAATATTACAGCCAATGGGAAGTCGCAGATGTCTTCACCAATCAGTACGTGGGGGTATATTCCATTGTGATTGGCTGATGGATTGGTTCAAATAAAGATTGACAGGTGTGTTATCCAATCAGCGTTGTATTTTGGGGTGTATACTTTTTTCATTGGTTCACAAATGGGGTCTTCTCATTGGCTGAATTTGATATACAGCCTTTTCAGCCAATCAGAAGCCGCCATTGCCAATTTTATTCTGGAACACTCCATAGGAAGGTCATTAGCGTCAGAGAAATTCGCCAGGGCGGATGTGTTTTTTTTTTTCTTCACGCGCGGAGGCTTCCGGAGAAGACGAGGCGGCCGGAGACATCGCGGAAAGGTAAGTATAATGTAGATTGTGTTTATTTAACTTTGGTTTATGTTTACTAATGTACTGTTTTTTTTTACAGGAGTAGCGCCGGACAAGACGCAAAGATGGACGACGGAACATGGAAGACGTGACATGCTGGGACGTGACATGCTGGAACGGGACATGCTGGAAAGGTGAGTATAATATTTAGAATATTTAGAATGTTTAGAATGTTTAGTTATTTAACGTGTTGTATTAATTTTTTTAATCTTCTATACCGTAGGTTGCTGATGGCATGTATATTAGATAGTGGCATGTATATTACATAGTGGCATGTATATTACATAGTGGCATGTATATTAGATAGTGGTGTATTGTATTTAATTGAATTGTGTTGTATTGTATTTTATTGAATTGTGTTGTATTGTATTTTATTTAATTGTGTTGTATTGTATTATATGTATGTATTATATGTATTTCATTTTCAGGTGTGTCATTTTTTTAAAATTTTTGTAGTGAGGGGGTTTGTAATGTATTTTGTTATTTTCTGTAATGCTCCTTTTTTTTAGTTTTTGTGACTTAGGTTTTTTTTTTTGGTTCTGTAATGTACATTTTTTATTTTTGGTGATTTTAGTTTTTCTTATTTTATGTAATGTAGATTTCTGCTTTTTGAGGAATTTAGTTACTTGAGGCACACAGTACACTCACATTGTGTGACAAACAGCATTTTAACACTTTATTTTATTGACCGTCATTTTTTGACAGGCAAGTCGCTAGTTATATATATTTTAATATTATGTACTTCCATAATAATTTTAGAAATTCAGGCTCCCTATAAAATTGAATAGGGGAGGGGAGGAACAATGGCTAAAGTCAATTATTTCCTAATTTGTGATTAACAACAAGACAAAAAATCACAGGGGTATCACTTGCAGAACACTAGACACCACTTGACCTTTGATTATTGAGACAAGTATTGAGACAATGGCTTATTCAGGTTCATGAATCTCCCATAGAAGTTTATGGAGCCTAATCTACTGCTTAAAGTGAGTTTGAATTCAGCTAGGACCCTAGCCTGGCCCTCGAACTAGGAGTAGACTGGGTATCATTTGGCTACTTGAAGCATCTACTGGTCTCCATTCAAGTGGTATTAACTCAGAAAATATTTGTATTGACCCAATGTGACAGTTATACCCCAAAACACATTCTTCACACAAAATAACTTTTAAAAAATTGCAAATATGACTCAGAGCCCACTAGACTCCAATGCCCTGGTAAAAAGGGGTCTCGGGGACCCAGAGCATACAAATAGGGCTTGGGGAAAACACATTATATTACCTTGGGTCAGGTAGCCATATGGCTAGTGTCCATCAAAGTCCAGTTGCCTATTCAAAAAAGTCCATGAGTCCAGGGGGTCATGGCAGCACTTATCAGATCAAACTGATATCAATGTTTTATTGTACCTTAATGCAATTTGTCTAAATCTGTTTCCATGTATATGTATGTTCTATCTTTATTAAAAATAAAATAATTTCTAAACCAATGTGAAAATTCACAACAGACATAAACTAACTCATATATGCAAGGAAATGATATTTTCATGTGTAAGGTGCTCAAAAGGCAGGCATGTTATGAATGTATAATATTAACTATATGCTTCAAACATGAAATATGGAAAGTATACACTGTGATGACGATGAGAGTACAAAATTGGTTCATGTGAATGATAGTAATGATAGCACTTGCAAAATCTACCTAGCTCACCTACTGCTTGTCATATATGTATCCTTTAATAGTTTCCAAATATAATTATATTCATATCCTAATGCCAACCTATTCATTCAGATTTTAACATATATATTTCCACTGAGCTCACCAGTAAAGAAGTGTTATAAAATATGCCATCTGTACTTAAATATTACAGTATATACTCGAGTATAAGCCGACCCGAGTATAAGCAGAGGCACCTATTTTACCACAAAATACTGGGAAAACTTAGTTACTCGAGTATAAGCTGTGGGTGGGAAATGCGCTGCCCCTTCTGTCTCTCTTGTGCCCTCTGCATCCCCCTCTTGTGTTGCCCTCTGTGCCCCTTTCTCCCTCCCCTGTGTCTCTTCCCCCTCTCCCTCCCCTGTGTCTCATTCCCTCCCTCTCATGTCTCTTTCACTCCCCCTCCCTTATCATCCTCCTCATCCTCCCTCCTCATCCTCCCTCCTCCTCCCCCCTCATCCTCCCTTCTCATCACTTCCCCCCTCTCCAATTACCCTTCCTCTCCCTTTCCCCTCTCTTACCTTCCATCAGCTGCTCCTCTGCGTGTCTTCTGGCTGTGTCGAGATCCGGCATATGCTAATGACGTGATGTCACATGCGCGTCACGTAATTAGCATATGCCGGGTCCCGACTCATCCGACTCTCTTCCTCCCTCCTCATCCTGCCTTCTCATCCTCCCTCCTCATCCCTTCCCCCCTCTCCAATTACCCCCCTATCCCTTTCCCCTCTCTTACCTTTCATCAGCTGCTCCTCTGCGCGTCTTCTGGCTGTGTCGGGACCCGGCATATGCTAATGACGTGATGTCACATGCGCATCACGTCATTAGCATATGCCGGTTCCTGACACAGCCGGAAGACGCGCAGAGGAGCAGCTGATGGAAGGTAAGGAAGGGGAAAGGGAGAGGTGGGGGGTAATTGGAGAGGGGAAGTGATGAGAAGGGAGGATGAGGAGGGAGGTTGAGGTCGGGGCACAGCATATGCTAATGACATGATGCTCAAACGAGCAGCTGATAGAAGGTAAGAGAGGGGAAAGGGAGGGGGTAATTGGAGAAGGGGAAAGTGAGGAGGATATGATAAGGGAAGGGGGAGGGGAAACAAGGAAGAGGGAAGAGACACAGGGGAGGGAGTGGGAGGTAAAGAGACACAGGGGAGGGAGAGGGGGTGGGAAGAGACACAGGGGAGGGGGGAGAGACACAGGGGAGGGAGAGAGCAGCAGGAGCAGGGTGACTCGAGTATAGGCCGAGGAGGGCTTTTTCAGCCTTAAAAAAAGGTATATACAGTTATTTTCTTTAGTTATTCTTAAAGAGTTCAAAAACTGTCTGCATAGTTTTCCAAACTGCACCATTCAGGATTATTTGAGCTACATTAATATGCAAATGACAACCTCCCAAATTCTAATTACTGTATATACTCGAGTATAAGCCGACCCAAGTATAAGCCAAGGCACCTCTTTTACTACAAAATACTGGGAAAAATGAGTGACTTGAGTATAAGCCAAGGGTGGGAAATGTGCTGCCCCCTGTGTCCCTCTTGTGCCCTCTGTGTCCCCCTCTTGTGTGTCCTTTTCTTGTGTCCCCCCTCTCACTCCCTTGTGTCTCTTCTCCCCTCTCCCTCCCCTGTGTCTCTTCACCCCTCTCCCTTCCCTGTGTCTCTTCCCCACTCTCCCTTCCCTGTGTCTCTTCCACCCTCTCCCTTCCCTGTGTCTCTTCCCCCCTCTCCCTTCCCTGTGTCTCTTCCCCCTCTCCCTTCCCTGTGTCTCTTCCCCCCTCTCCCTTCCCTGTGTCTCTTCCCCCCTCCCTTATCACCCTCCTCAACCCCCTTCTTATTCTCAACCTTCCTCCTCAATCCCCCTCCTCATTCTTAACCTCCCTCCTCAACCCCCCTCCTCATTCTCAACCTCCCTCCTCAACCCCCCTCCTCATCCTCAACCCCCTCCTCAACCCCCCTCCTCATCCTTAACCCCCTCCTCAACCTCACCCCCCTTCCTCAACCTCAACCATCCTCCTCATCCTCCCTCCTCATCCTCAACCTCCCTCCTCCTCAACCTCCCTCCTCAACCCCCCACCTCATTCTAAACCCCCTCCTCAACCTCTCTCCTCAGCCCCCCTCCTCAACCTCAACCCCCCTCCTCAACCCCCCATCCTCAACCCCACATCCTCATCCTCAACCCCCCCTCATCCTCAACCCCCCATCCTCATCCTCAACCCCCCCATCCTAAACCCCCTCCTCAACCTCAACCCCCTTCCTCAACCTCCCTTCTCATCCTCCCTCCTCATCCTCAACCTACCTCCTCATCCTAAACCCCCTCCTTACTTTACCCATCTAAATACCTCCCCCTCTCCCTTTCCCCTCCCTTACCTTCATCTGCAGATTCTCCTCCGGCCTCCGCTCCTTCCTGCGTCGTCACACGGTATATGCTAATGACGTGACGTCACATGCACCTTAAAAAAGGGGCTGAAAAACTTGGCTTATACTCAAGTATATACAGTAGCTGCTTTTCTGTTTTAATTTGTATCACACACTGCATTTTTCTCTGTGGGGACAAAAACAATATCCCAAATGTTATCATGGAAATAGATTTCCTTCACCATCCCTTTCAAGCTCTAAATTAGCATTCTGGTCCACACATTAGCATACAGGAAACATGAATGATTTTGTATGGAGAAAAATGGCTAATACAATATACAGACCTTTTATCATGCTCTGTCAAATTTAATACACTTGTGATAATATTTCATTAAGCACTGGTGGCTCAAATGGAAGGACAAAGCATTCAGTAAGCTTACCTGCTCCTATGTAGCAATATTGGCTTATTGGTTTTCTCTGAGGGTAGGAATTAATATGAGCTTAGATAGCAAAGATTGGAAACTTCAATAAATCTAATTCGATCTGACTATTTAAAGGACCTGTGTAGTGTATTTACAAGTAAAGTACATATGTTTATTTGTTGAGCAGTATGCAGTTTAAAATAATCAAAAGTTTATATTTGTTCTTATTTTTAAATGCGTCACTTTTCCCTGAAGCAGAGTTGCTTATTTCTTCCTTCAGACTGAGCAACAGGGGAGAGGCTATGATGGCTCATGCTCTGTCACTGGGAGGGGCCTATAAGGCAGCTGCAAGCAGGTTGCAATATACCTATTACCTCTGTATAGACAGTGGTGGCAGAGCTAATGGTGTCATGAGGCAGGACAAGTAATCACATAGCCGAACATGTTTCCAAACTCTGTGATAGTTCAGCCAGACCTGACCACACCCCCTGACAAGGCACCAGAAGGTGGAGATAGTCAACTCTAAATAAGGAGAAAACACAATGTAAACAAAATAAAAAGATTAACTTTTATTTTAAATTGCATGCTGTTTTGAATAATTTATGCCCAACAAAAAAAAAACTTGAACTTTTTTTGTAAATGCCTTATGTCATGCCTGTAGCAAAGTTGCTAGCTTGCCAAGGCCTGCAGTGAGCGAGGCCCATAACATAGAGGGGGGAGAGGCCTGCAAAGAGTGCCAAAGGCGCTCATCGTGCGGTCCGAAATTTAGAAAGGGGTAGAGACTGGCAAAAAGTGCCAAAAGCCCCAAAGTTTTCTAAGGTCTGCAATGAGTGAGGCCCATAATGTAGAGTGGGGGTAGAGGCCCGAAATGAGCGCCAAAATTCGCTCATCATGCAGCCCGAAATTAAGAAGGGCAGAGAGACTCGCAATGAGAGCAAAAGGCCTGAAATTCCCAGGTTTGTGGAGGCCTGGAAGGCCGAGGCCCGTAACATAGAGGGGCGGGGGAGAGGCTCTCAATGAGCGCCCAAGGCTTGCAATGGGAGTCGAAGGCATGAAAGTTACGAAATTTAGAAGGGGGGAGAGACTCGCAATGAGCGCCGAAGGCATGAAAGTTACGAGTTTGCCGAGGCTTGCAATGATCAAGGCCCATAACATAGAGGGGGGCAAAGGCCCGTGATGAGCACCAAAGGTGCACATCATGTGGCCCGAAAATTAGAAGGGGGAAGAGACTTGCAATGAGCGCCAAAGGTCCAAAAGTTACGGGTCTGCTGAGGCCTGCAATGAGTAAGGCCTTTAACTCAGAAGGGGGGAGAGACTCGCAATGAGCGCCAAAGGCCCGAAAGTTATGGGTCTGCCGAGGCCTGCAATGAGCGAGGCCTTTAACATGGAGGTGGTGAGACCCGTGATTAGCGTCAAAGGCCCAATAGTTACGGGTCTGCCAAGGCTTGCAATGACCAAGGCCTTTAATGATGAAGGGGGGATAAGCCTGTGATGAGAGCCAAAGGCGCTCATCGCAAAGCCCGAAATTCAGAAGGGGGGAGAGACTCGCAATGAGAGCCGAAGGCCCGAAAGTTACTAGTTTGCCAAGGCCTGCAATGATCGAGGCCCATAACATAGAGGGGGGGATAGGCCCGCGATGAGTAGCAAAAGTGCTCATAGTGCGGTCCAAAATTTAGAAAGGGGTAGAGACTTGTAAGAAGCGCCAAAGACCCGGAAGTTACAAGTTGGCCAATGCCTGCAATGTATGAGACACGTATCATAGAGCTGGGGAGAGGCACGATATGAGCGCCAAAATGCGCTCATCTCGCAGCCCGAAATTTAGAAGGAGGGAGAGAATCACAATGAATGCCAAAAGGCCCGAAAGTTACGAGTTTGCCGAGGCCTGCAATGATTGAGGACCGTAATGTATGAGGGGGTGGGGAGAGACCCACGATGAGCACCAAAGGCACTCATTGCGTGGCCTGAAATGTATTAGGGGGGATAGACTCGCAATGAGCACCGAAGGCCCAAAAGTTCTGAGATTTCTGAGGCCTACAATGAGCGAGGCCTGTAACGTAGAGGGGGGGGGGGCACGATGAGTGCCTTTGCGGCCTGAAATTTAGAAGGGGGGGAAGCTCGCAATGAGCGCCAAAGGCCCGAAATTTAGAAAGTTATGGGTTCGCTGAGGCCTGCAATGAGTGAGGCCCGTAACGTAGAGCGAGGGAAAGGCCCACGATGAGTGCTAAAGGCGCTCATCGCGTGGCCAGAAATTTTGAAATTTAGAAGGGGGTGAGACTCGCAATGAGCACCGAAGCCCTGAAAGTTACAGGTTTGCCAAAGGCCTGCAATGAGTGAGGCCTGTAACTTAGAGGAAGAGGCCCTTGCATTGTGTGGCAAACAGCATTGCGAGGCTTCAAATTTTGTTGCCGTCATTTTTGATCTGCAAGTCGCTAGTATTTAATAACAGAAAACAGATCTAGAACAAATAAAACAAACCTCTTTAAAAAAGTAACTTACATTACAGCCCAGCATCTAACCAAATGTTCATTCTTCTGATGAAGAACATTATATAATGCCTACAACTCTGTAAAGTGCAGGGTCTGAACATAAAATCGTGACAGCACTTCATTAAGCAATGCAATGACTGTGGTTCTTCTTAGCTGTAATGCAATTTCCCCATTAATAGCCTTTGCAGCACATTAGGAGTGTAATGACGTTTTCCCCATCCTTTTAGTTATTGGCCACATGTTTAATTATCACTTTTTTCCCAAAAAACCTACACTGATAAATGTCAGCTGCTTTATTTTAGGTTTGTGTGTACCTAGGGACTGACTTCATTGACTAAATAAAGTACAGGTTGGTATCAAGGGATAAATTAAGCCCTAAAGCAATTGCTAATCCCTCTTCCGCTTCAATAACATCATCTCACTGGTGTCATAAGTTATATTTGAGAGCACAGTCAGTACTGTAAGAAAATTTATCTTTTTAAATAATATAAAATCAATAAACTACTTGGTATTACCTTTAATTTCAAGTTTTAAATCATACCATATTTATATTTATAACCATGTGAAGAGCATGGGAAGCGTCTGGCAGTGGGGTATATTTTCCAAAGTGAAGAATAGTGGGATTCAAACAAAAATAGTAACATATCCCCACTTTCTATATGTGCAGTTAAGGTTCTTTATTAAACAGAGTTACAGTGGTCTTAACACCTCTTATTCATGAGTATCCCATCTTTTAAACTATATTTTGCTTTTAAAACATAGATCCCTGTGTTGCATTACCAGCTTTTTAAGTATAATAGTTAAAGGCTTGGAGGCTGTTTACATCAGACAATGACAGGTCTTCCAATAAGAAGTGCATACAGCTGTATGCTATGAACACACCCATACATTTCCAGCAAGTGTAAAATACAATTATTATAATAATTCTATTTTACACTTATACAAGTATTTCAAGTGCATCTAATGTGCATCACTTGATTTACTATACCATATTTACTATGCCATATTTCTTATGGAGAAAAACCTCAACACTTTTCACCTCATCTCAGGTGAGAAGATGCTTAGTAAACATAACTGTAATAGCTGTTTTTTTTATTAATATTACAAAAGGACATGTTATAGACACTACACATTACAAGGCATTATTTTTTTTTTATAAATGCAATTAGAGCAAGTTAATAGTCTCTGTTTTATACAAATAGTGTTACAAATGGAATTGAAGGCTGAACTTGTTAAAGTAATTTTAAATAAAATGTCAGCAGTACCTTTATTTTTAAAGATTTGACATGAAAGACCACAGCAATGCCATAACAACAGGAGCTGTGCTATAATTAGGCATTTCTTTTTAATTGACTTAGAAAAGCAATATTCAATATTAATGTTACTTTCAATCATTAACTTGTAAACTTACAGATGAGCTGTTTCCCTCCACTGCTATGAATTCATCAAGGCTGGGAGGCAGTCCTAAATGGACAGACACAAGCTTACTTCTAAACAGGAGCTGATGATATCCTTTGGCTGAAGGTGTTTTAAATTGGTTCACCTTAGCAGAGACACAAGGTAATACTGCCTTGGTTTGAGTTATTGACCTTGAAAGCTGGTAACTCAACTGGAAGTTTACAAGTTAATGGTTGAAAATAAGTTTAGTAATGATATTAATAATAAATATTGTTTTAGTACATTATCAGCCACATTAAATTTGAGCCTGGTAAGTGCTACGTGAAGCTTGCATTGGCTGCGAGCTTGAAAAGTTGCAGATTTACGTGGTTATTAAATTAGAACAGACTGCGAGTTACGGGCTTGAGAGGCAAACCCGCAAACCATACTTCGCTTGTTGGTTGTTCGGCAATGAATGTGATCAATTACGTCACTGAAAAATTAAGGTGGGATTTTCAAAGTCCTATGGGGTTCAATTCCGAGTTACGATTGGACTCACATTCCAGATATAATGCAATATTCATGAAGCCGTAAATATGATAATTTATCACATGCGAGTTACAGCATATGTATTAACACATTGATTGCAGGAATCGATATAACACAAAAATTTAACATGCAATAAAGTATTTTTGGGGGCCAATTTGCGAGCTGCAGAATGTTGTGCTATTAATTCTAAGACCTAACATCACTTTCACTTTTAATAAAAGTACAGTAGTATGTTTTAATGTGCATTTATAGTGCTACGAGTTGGACTTTACCCCCCTTGCGGGTCTTTTCTAGCACTCGTTGTCTTCTTGGCTCCATTTGTGAGTTACGAGTTTGAGCGCCAGAGAATTTGATGCAATTTAATAGCTCAATTGGAACGTATCGGTTACGGGCTTGAAAGAACAAAGGATTTGCGGACGCAGAATTCCACGTTCCATGTCCTGTAGTCTTTTTTCGGCCTTGCTACATCTTAACCCACAAGTCATATGTGGGTTGCTTTAAGAGGCTAATTTAATAGCCTTAATTCCTGCAAGCTATGTTACGAACTATGAATCATAAATTTGTAGCAATTTAATTGGGCTGTATGTTATTAAGGCATTTTAGTGCTGCTTTAATGTAAAATTGTTGTAAATGCTTTATATTGTATTACTTTTCATTAGGTTCTATGTCATGAATATACCAAAAGGGTGACGTTGCCGGTGTAGATGAGAATATGTATATGGGAAAATAGAGATACTGAGTGCTGCAAGAATGAGAATATATGTGGGAGAGGTTTGTATGTTTGAACAAGGATGTAGAGGAGTGATGGTGTAAATGTGTAGGGAAAAATATGCTTGTGTAGTAGAAAAATGTGCTGGACAAAAGAGTGTCTGTGTGGAATTTGTGAGCTTTATATTTATGTATAACTTATAATAATGTATACCAGAATAATTTTTCTTGCATTTCATCAGTTTACTGGGTATAAATGCTATCAGTCACTCTGTGACATATACAAGAATATCCTTGCAAACTATGATAAAGGCAAAAAAGCAAAAACTTTATTACACCACAATCCATCTTTAATGATATATTGGTATATTACAAGCTAAGTAAACTATGAAGTAGAAGGTCACAGCAATAACATATTAGCAGCATTACCAAATAGAGACACTTCATTTCATCTCTAATTACTATATTTGTTACACAGCTGTCGCTGAAATTCAAAATGCAATATTCAAGTAGCAGATTACAAAATTGTATATGTGAATGAACTTAATGGTTTACAGTATTTCCATTTATAAACCATTATAGAAAATGGCATATATTTATATTTGTCTACTATTATTGCAAAAGTAGCATTTTATTTACTAAATCACATAGGAACACTCTGTTATTGTTACAGAACCACAAATAATATCTGAGTATTCCATTTGATCTCATTATAAACAATTTCCTTTTAGCAAGAGGAACATCTTATCCCAGTTATACATTTTGGTATCTTTTGGGTTTATCAAAGAAGTGTATTTTAATTCATTTAGTCCATGGGTAAGCTGTTATTTTTTGTTTGTTTGTTTTTAGTCAAGCCAACCTGGTATCCGTAAGTTGTTTCTAAGCTTAGTTAACAGACAGTAGGGTTATGGCACAGACCTAACAAGAAGCCCTGGGTGCCATAACATTTTTAAAGTTTTAGAAAAAAGGCAAGAGTTCTTTATGCATTCAATATGTATTTAAGGTAATTATTGTTAAACTTGTAATATTGTAATAAAAAAATTAAGCATTTTTACAGAAAAATAGATATCTGAAATTTTATTTAAAAAAAATGTATTTTTTAAAACAAACAGAATCTATTAATTTGCACTAATTGCATTCTTTAAAAAAAACTGTATTTTTTAAAACAAACAGAATCTATTAATTTGCACTAATTGCATTCTTTAAAAAAAAAAAAAAATTGTCCTCTAATGTGTATTGTCCAGAACATGTCCATATCCTTTTTTCTTCTTAATGGAAAAAACAGTGTATTACTAAGTTATATTTTACTAGCGACTTGCCTGTCAAAAATGACGGGGCAATAAAAAAGTGTTGAAATGCTGGTGTCACACAATGGGAGTGTACTGGGTGCCTCAACTATATAGACCCCTATAGGACATTAATTAACCCATGTAATAACACTATAAGTGTCATGAGGGTCATCCAGGACCCTCATGACACAAAGTGTAAGCTCTACACTATTAACCCTAACTATTGCTAACACAACACATTTAACCCTAACAGTACCTATGTAACCGTGACTGTCCCTATTGAACCCTAACTGGGCCTATTTAACCCCATCTAAGCCTATTTAACCCAGTCTCTTATAGGGATCTATACAGACCCTCATAAGCCTCTATTTAACCCCATCAGTGCCATAAGGGTTTATAAAGACCCTCATGGGACAGGTAGAACCCTAACATTACCCCATAAGTGCAATCCTCAAGGGACATCAAGGCGCATCAACTATAGGAGAAATGTCAAGAGCAAAATCGTTAACTCTACACAATGAAAGCATTGAACTCTGTCAGTCACCATAGATTGTGGATGATCATATAAAAATGTCTATCCGGGCAGATTTATACTAATGATATGGCAACTTCATAACTTCAAGCTTCTTTATTTTATGCCATTTGTTGTAATGTAGTGTTTTTGTGTACTTGTAGATTATGCTTTGGGTGTGTTAGTGTTAGGAACTATAGAGGTACTCATGGGCCCTATTGGGGAATAGGGTCCAGCATGTAAAAGCAACATTATTTTTTCAGTGTGCTTTCCATATGTAAAAAGCTAGCGAAGGCCATGTAACTATAGTAAGTCCCTTGCCAACTGACTGGTCCAAACTGGTGTACATACATATATATATATATATATATATATATATATATATATATATATATATAGGCTCTCAAATTTGGGAAAAGAGAGCAATTGGATTAATGTAGATCACATTCTAGTGGCTTAGAGGCAAATTAGTAAATGGGTATAAAATGATAGCAAGAGAAGTAAGGTCTATATATAGTTTCTTTAGAACAAGTATACTGCAATGATTCTTAAATGACATAAAAACATTCCAGATGTAAGAGAGTGGTCTAGTATGTGACACAGTTAGGCATGAAGTGGTTGATGTCACTGAATAAGATCAGAGAAGACATAATAAAAAGAGAAAGTTTTTAATGAAGATGAAATAAATAATAAGGCTACTTGCTCTCTCATGGAAATAAATAGCAAAGACTGGACATTCATGAAAGAGAGACATTTGGTAATTCATGCATTTAGATGTAATAAAGTTAACATTAATTTATTTGGAGAAGGCATCATTGAATAAAGAAATGATATACAGAAAGTGTAGTCTAGGGAGTTAGGCATATTGCAGTGAAATATAATTCGTTTATGGTTACTATTAGTAGTAGTAGCAGCGGTAGTAATATAATATATAACATTTTATGTGTGGAGCTTACATGGATTTGAAGTTAGTGTAGATAATAGGAGAAAGCATACTGAACATGCTGTACACACTGATATCAGTGGTGATGGGAGTAGTGGAGTTAAGAAGGCAAGTGTTATGCTTCTCTGAATTAGTGGGTTTTCAGAAACAAAAGTCCAATAGAGTGAGGTACAGAATTACCTCTGTTCTTGAGCATTGGGGGGAGGGTTTAATGAAGTTATAGTGGATTAGACATTGTAATAGCTGAAAGCTTTCTTTCTTTTTTTGTTTTATTTTTTAAAATTATGTTTCATATGATTGCTGTTTCTCACTATACTAGTTTAACTTAAACATTAGCTGTTACATTCATTACCTCTGTTCTTTCTTCACTGTTTGTTTTGCTTCAATCTGCAAAAAGAATTCCCTTCAAATGTATTTATTATAGCAATATTATAGATATTACAGTGCAGTGAAAATAACAGTTATATTCCAGTAGTATCCATTACCTCCTTTGGGTCTTGTTTATCTATTTTTGGAGCTTATCCATAATATTACAATAGTATATAACTTCAAGCTTTGTAGATTTTTAATCTATCTTTTTATGTTGGATGTTGTCAAAAGATGTAATAAAACATAGGCTACATTTATTACTCCGCTGAGACCTATTACCATGACCAACCAATGAAAAAATCAATTCATCCTCTTTATATGGTTTCTCTATAATAAATCCATACTGTCTTGTATTCTACTTGTTTTCAACACTGCTTTCATTCATTTAGTCAGAACCAATATTTAGAGTAATTCAAATATCTGTGCTTGCTCACTGTCTTACATTTTTGAAGAGGTCCTATTCTAACGCACTTACCAGCACTGCAGTAACATTAATTACTATAAATTGTTTTAGCATGACAATAATCCTATACCCATGCCCTTTCTCAATTTGCTCAATAACGTGTATTTTCTGTTTTGAAAGCACAATATATATTTTTCATTCAGGCAGTGATGTGTCCACTAACATCTATTTTATCCTTCTTAGCTATTAGTGAATTTATACTTATTGAGCTGTTTTAATATGTCTCTTCTTGAATTCATTGGACTCTGTGTTGCTTTTTTGGTAATGTTACTTTCTGAAAGGAATAAAACTGCCCTCTGCAGATTATATTTGCTTCTTACATTTTCAAAACACCTCACATTTATCAAGTGTCTTAACTAAAAATATTTAGTTTTTCCTCCAGTTTTGAAATGAAGATTCTATTCTCACAATGTAGGTTGTATTTATTTTTACAGTTGTCTGATATGGATGTAATACTTTTCAAAACATTACTTAGAGCTTTTTGTCTATGACATATATTCTTCATTACAATGTTAGATAGGTGAAAGTCTGGTACAATTATGACTTAGCTTATGACTTAATTATTCACTAGCAATCCAAAATCTCATTTTCTCCCCAAAACTTTATTTTTTCTTCTGTAAATCCTTTACAGTTATGATTTGGACATGGAAATAATATGATACCATCAATAGAAATTCCTACCCCAGAACTTTATCACTCCACCGATAAAGTCTTCTATGAATTGTACAGATTGTGCATCAGATCACTTTATAACAAACAAAATATTTTTTTTACATTCATGAGATGATCTCATTTTGTTAACACTAACAGCACATCTTTTTAGTATATGTAGTTTTTTTAGTATATGTAGTTTTTTATATTTAGTAGTACCAAATAATACCATAATATCTGCACATTTCTTCCATCTCTCTTTTGGAACATCTAAGATAATGGGAAACAATGTCTCAATTTTTTCAACAGAATCAATTGATTAGTGCAGTAAACTAGCTTCATGTATCTCTTCACAGCACTGACAGAGTACATGGAAATGTTTGCCTTCTAATTGTTGTGCCAATATAATGTAACTGTGTACAATTACATTTAGCCAATTACCTAAAAAAATATTGGCACACCAAAGTTTTAAGAGGCCAACAAAGACTCTTAATTTTAAAAGGGCAGATTTTAACTGTCTAAGGGCAGCAACGTATAGACTGGGACAGAGAAGTGACAGGTAAAAATACTGAACATAAATGGACAACAATTAAATCCTTACAAAATATACATACTTATTACCGTAAACCATGTGGCAATAAAAGGAGTAAATCACAACCAATGTGGCTTAACAATGATTTAATGATTTAAAGATAAAGATACAGAGTAAAAAACAAGCATTTCAATTATACAAACAAGAGGGGACAGAGACTGCTTTACGTACAAGGAAAGGAACAAGGCTTGCAAAAGCGCTATTAGACTGGCTAAAATAGGAAATGAAAAGTTAGTTGCAAAGCAAAGTAAGACTAGCCCTAAAATATATGGGAAGAAGGCCTGGAAGGAAGCTGTAGGAACATTACTGTCATCTGATAACGTCTGATAATTAGTGACCAGGAAAAGGCAGATGAACTAAATACATGTTTTTCTTCTGCATATACAAGCGAGGTACCAGTGGTTGGGACACTGCAACATAATGGGGCTACACTATCTTCACCAAATAATTGGTTAACGCAGGAAGAAATCCATAAGAGGTTGGAAAACTTTAATGTTAAAATAGCGCCAGGTGCTGATGGTATAGTGAGAAAATCGAGTTCTGTAATAGCCAAACCATAATATCTACTTTTTCAAGAATCAACACAGGGTCACTGATGACTGGATAAATGCTAATGTGATA
This sequence comes from Discoglossus pictus, assembly GCA_027410445.1. Classification (NCBI taxonomy): domain Eukaryota; kingdom Metazoa; phylum Chordata; class Amphibia; order Anura; family Alytidae; genus Discoglossus; species Discoglossus pictus. The sequence goes on along the minus strand of CM050163.1, from coordinate 316,070,165 downwards.
CCTTTATTTAATAAGTAAGCAAGAGCAAATTCAGCAAATTGTAGACCTTTAAGCCACATTTACCCTTCTGGATCACTACCATGTTGTGTAGTTGGGAAACTTTTAGAACAGTTAATAAGGGATAGTATACAAGAATATGTGCATGTGAACAATATTATAAGTAGGAGTCAACATGGATTTATGAGGGATATATCATGTCAAACAAATCTAATTAGTTACTATGAGGAGGTAAGTATGTGGATCAAGGTGACTTTTTGATACAGTGCCACATGGGAGACTATTGAACACACTTAGAGATACAGGAATAGCAGTAAATATCTGCTCATGGATCGAGAGTTGGCTAAAAGACAGGAAGCAAAGTGTTGTTGTAAACTGATTATACTAAGATTGGACTGATGTGGTAAGTGGGGTTTCTCTGGGTTCAGTATTAGGTACACTCTTTTTTAACATTTTTATTAATAACTTAGAAATAGGACTGGAAATTATTGTCTCCATTTTTTGCTGATGACACTAAGTTGTGCAAGGTAATTCAATCAGAAAATAATGTATTTTCCCCACAAAGGGATTTACATAAATTAGAGAAATGGGCAACTACTGTAAATGGCATATGGGATTTAATACCAATAAATGTAAAGTTATACACTTGGGGCCTCATTCAATTGGTGAATTGAATAGGGCTCTAAATAAGTACATAGCATATTTTTTAAAAGAAGTTTTTAGTTAGTGAAAATCTTGCTTTTAGATAGATGCTTACTAACTAAAAACTTCTTTAAAAAATATATGTTATGTGCTTATTTAGAGCCCTATTCAATTGGCCAAATTGCAATTGAATGAGGGCCTTGGGAAGGAAAAATAACCTTAATGTAGAAAATCTAGCCATAATTAGATACCGAAATTCTGGATTCTGGAGTGATTCTGGACAACCACATAGGTAACAGTGCTTAATGCCAAGCAGCACAGGCAAGTAAAATATTGGCATGTATTAGAAGGGTATAGAAGCAAGAGATGCAAATATAATTCTGCCACTATGAAAAACCCTAGTACGCCCTCATTTGGAATATGGAATGCAATTTTAGGTACCGCTTCACAAAAAGGACATTTTAAATCTGCAAAAAGCACAATAAAGTGAAAAAAAAATGAATAAGGGGAATGGAGGGGCTAAGCTATGAAGAAAGACTAACCAAATTAAACCTACTTTCTCTAGATTAAAGGTGTTTAAGAGGGGATATGGTTAACTTAACATCCAGGGTCAATATAAGCCTTTGCCAGGTTACATTTTTGTGCCAAGAGGTTTTCAACTGACAAGAGGACACCTCTTGAGGTTAAAAGGAAGAATATTCCACCTTAAAGAGTATTGATCCAGGGTGGAATTTGCTTGCCATTTTTTGGGTTCAGGAAGGAATTTTATTGTTTCCCTTTTGAGACAATTAGCAATGTTTTAATGATTTTTTTTTCTGATTGCCTTCCTTTCAATTAATTAACAATCAACAATTAATCTGCATATTACAAAAATCAGAGATCTAAAAAGCTTGAACTTGATAGACTAAAAGTATTTTTTAAACCTCAATTACTATGTAACTATGTAACAAATTGTGGGAAATATAGCACAGTTTTACTAGAGTGCAACAAAATATTTTTTATTAAAATTATAGTAAAGTAAAGAAATAGGGTTTTATCGGAATACATGCATAAAATGTATCTAAACAGCATGCTGGAACTGAAAAGAAAAACATTATTCTGCTGTCAACTGTCCTTACAAATAGAGCTGTAAAAAGAAGCCCCCAGAGACTCTGCAGCAAACTGCTACAAACAATCCTTCCTCCTAAGAGACATATTAAAACAGTTCAGTAAGTATAAACTCATTATTTACAGAACTAGTAAGAACAAATTGGTCCTTGCTGTTAATATACGTATTATATCATTCAAGGGTCCTGAAAGGCCAGGTCACTATAAACAATGATGAAGAGGATCATCAAATATTATAATTGTTCAACTACGAGATGTTGTCACGCTTTGCGTGGTGCGTACGACTTAGGCAATGAGTGCCGAAGGTGCTCGTCGCTTGTGAGCCTCGCATAGCGAGGCGAGCAGTTAACTCACAACACTAAAACTTGCAGCACTTGGGCGATGAGCACCAAAGGCGCTCATTGCCTGCGAGCCAATGAAACATGCAGGACTTAGCCTCCAAACACTTAGGAAACGCGGGATCACCTTAGGTTGCAAGCACTTGACAAACGCAGGACTTAGAAAAAGAAAAATACGAGACGTGGGACTTAGAAAAAAAGTAAGAGATATGAAAAATACAAAGTTAACGGCTGAACAGCGCAAAGCAAAAAACACAAAACACACACACACACAAAAAAAATACAACAAAAACATCACACACAGAATGGGGGAATAGCCAGGATGTCTGGGAGTGAGGTGGAACGCAAATTTAGGTCAATTTATTTTTTGACGGGCAATTCGCTAGTATTATATAGTACTCCCATATCCCTTCTGGATCAATAACTTGTTGGGGTGAAGAGGCTTGTGTACTTAATGAAGCTGTGAGCTATACCATGTAGGGTCACCCAAGATGGATAGGTCATTGCAGAGAGAAAAATTGTGGTCCATTGAGAAAGGAACTGGCAACTCGCTCCAGTAACTTTGCTAAGATAACTTTATGGATAAGCACGACCAGAGATATATATATAGTAAGATGAGCCCCTCAGGTCAAAAGGTGCCTGCCACATTACTGGGGAAAAGTAGAGGGCGAGGGAGAATAGCATGTGGTCTAATGAATTGGTTTGGCCAAAGTCGAGAGAGATCCCTATGTGTCTAGAGGGGAAAGGAAAGTCAGCTGCTTCAAAGAACAATTCTGCATGTGAACCTAGAAAGTTAGAGAAAGATTAAACATTGTTTTTCACGGCATGGAATGATCACGGCAACTGGCAACCTCAGTCCCTGCCAAATAGGTGGGTAAACAGTGGAGGCAGTGACAGATTGTTTTTTCTAGGGCTCAAAGTTTCTGGGACTGCAAGAAGATACAATCAATCCATAGTACAGGAAATCAAGCCAAACTGTTCAATGGAATGTATGATAATGAGGTTAAAGCGCAAATATTTTTACAATATTTTATCATGAGTAGTCAGGGTTCCCTAGCGAAGACTATGGTGCTGGGAAAATTGAAGGCACACAAAGCTGTCATTGACGCAATGAACACAAACTTGATGGATCTCAGCGGGGTAGTTGCTGACAAATGTGCCTGGCGTGATGCCGTCCATAGAGCCACAGAGAGTTGGTCATGACTGAACAAATAACCAACAAATCCCCACATAAAGTGAGTTACGTAACTCCAAAGTGAAAACAAATATTTGAAAAACGAAATATATTTGTGGTTGACTCCTTTCCCTTGGTAGCCTCTGAGATTTTCAAGAGCTAAAAAAAATATCAGGAGTGAATATTCCCTTAGTGCTTTACACTACTAATATGATCGTACTTGGGTATGCCAAAAATGTTAAAGATAGTAATCTAGTTCCTGGCATCTGGAGGGGAAGAAGGAAAAGAAAAAGGAAAATATCTTGGTTAATGCTCAATGCAATGAGAAATTTTAGATCTGGGGTGCCTTGGAATGTGCTGGAGAACCCTTGTAGAACATTAATATTTCTAGTCTCTCAAATAATGACCTCTCCTATTATAATTCCCTCCCCAAATGTATCATATGAAAATGACAAATGTCAAGAATGGTTTATTTGGTGAAAAAATATTAAGTTTCTTTTTTTTTTTTTTTTTTTACTGTTTTCATCTTAGCTAACTAGTTTGCTTAAAGGTACAGTAAAGAGTATTTCTGTCTCTTAAGATACTCAATACACAGTGAGCTGCATTATTGGTCTTTATCAAAGGCATAGCAACTGGGGGAGAGGGAGGAATTCTCCCAGAAAATAGGAATAAATAGGGGTTCCCTGGTGGTCCAGTGGTTAGTATTCAGTGCTTTCACCGCTGCAACCTGGGTTTGATTCAAGTCAGGGAATCAAGAGATCACACCACCCTGAAGCCAAACAGGGTTGGGCCTGGTCAGTACATGGATAGGAGACCATCTGATAACCCACTCCAATATCTCTGTCATGAATACTATGTGGATCAGTATGGTGTGCTACGGTCTATGTATATATATATATATATATATATATATATATATATATATATATATATATATATATATGTATGTATATATATATATATATATATATATATATATATATATATATATAGTAATTTAGTAATTATTAATCCATATATATATATATAGAATAATAATGAGTATTGCAATATAATTTGATACCTTTTGTATTGGACAAACGTCTTATTTATAATGATGAGCTTTCGAGAGGCTTAGCCTCCCTTTATCAAGTCTCAAGCAATACTAACATGAGATGGAACCCTCAGTTTGAATAATAACAGCAGATGCAGAGAGAGAGTTGGGACCCTAAAACCTACCTGCTAACACACTACTTGTTACCATGGATGTAGAGTTTCTTTACAGTAATATCCCACACAAAGATGGCACTGAGGCATGCTTTAGGTTTCTTTCAACTAACAAGCAAAACAATAAATATGGCCCTGATGTTATTGTTAAACTAATAGAATATATCCTTACCCACAACTATTTTACTTTTAACCAAGATACCTACCTACAGATGATGGGGACTGCCATGGCACCACAATATGCAAATCTATTTATGGCCAATCTAGAACAAACATTCTTATCTGTATCCATTTACAAACCATACAAATACTACCGTTACATAGATGATCTTTTCATTATCTGGACAGAAGGAGAAAGCAAATTCAGAGACTTTCATAATTCATTCAACACCTTCCATTCATCTATAAAACTTAAAATGGATTTCTCCACAGAACAGGTAAACTTTCTAGACACTACTATATCCATCACCAATGGCACTCTCCACTCATCTATATATAGGAAACCTACAGACAGATGTAATTACCTACACAGCTCCAGTTTCCATCCCTCCCACACCAAACAAGCCATCATCCATAATCAAGCTATTAGATACCATCGGATTTGTTCAAACACTGGAGACCGTGATAAAAATTTAAAAACACTCTGAATCTTTCAAACAAAAGGGTTACAAACCCTGTATTATTACCCAAAAAATATCAACTGCCATCAAAATACCCCGAGAACAACTATTAAACTACAAAACAAAAGAAACTACTTCACGTATACCTCTAGTGACCACATACCATCCAATTTTAGAGAAAATTCGGAAAATAATTAAAGATTTACAACCATTACTAATTGAAGATACTGAATTAAAAAATATATTCCCAAAACCTCCCATCCTTGCATTTAAACAAAAACTAAACCTGAAACAAAAACTTGTCAGCAGAAAATTGGCCAATGAACAACTGAATACAAAAAATGGAACTAAACCTTGTAACAAATGTGCCTGTAAATTATGTCAGCACATTTGTAATGATGATACAGCCACAGATAACATCAAAACCTATAACATCAAAGGATCATATTCATGTACATCGTCAAATGTGGTTTATATGATACAATGTACTTTATGTGACACAGGCTGTTACATTGGAGAAACCGGCCAAAAAATGCATTTAAGGATGAATTTACACAGGCATTCAGTAAGAAAACATAATGAAGACAGTTATTGTAGCCCAGTAGGACACCATTTTAGCCAGAATGATCACTCCATCCAAAACTTAAAAGTCAAAATACTCAGAGGAAAATTTAAAAGCATCCAAGAGAGAAAAGCATTTGAAATAAAGATGATCACATTCTTCAACACTAAAAACACAGGACTTAATATAGATTTGGGCTTTCTAACACATTATCAGAATTTCATGTGATTTTTTTTCTTATACAATAACAGACTTAGCACTCTTAGTGAGATGTTTGTCCAACAGGAAAGATATCACTGTGGACTACAGTGTTCTGCTTTTTCATGTATATATTGATGTATATGTGTATATAATATGTGTATATATGTTTCCTTTGCTATGTTGTATTTATTCCCCATATTTGAATTTACCTGATGATGTCAGATGCTGTCCCAACTCTCTCTCTGCATCTGCTGGTATTATTCAAACTGAGGGTTCAATCCCATGTTAGTATTGCTTGAGACTTGATAAAGGGAGGCTAAGCCTCTCGAAAGCTCGTCATTATAAATAAGACGTTTGCCCAATACAAAAGGTATCAAATTATATTGCAATACTCATTATTATTCTATAAATATATATGGATTAATAATTACTAAATTACTAGATTACTGGACATTCATGGCTGCTTCACTCTTCAATTTTATATATATATATATATATATATATATATATATATATATATATATATATACTATCTACTTGCTCATCAATAATGTTTGAATATTTAAATTTGTAAAATCTTATATTACCTATGTCTGTAAAACGTCAACATAAACATTGTTACAACAGGTAACTTTATAGTTATATCTGTAAAGGATTCCTAACATTTTAACATTTTTAATTGTAATCTATACATTAATATGATAACAATGTGTATGGTTATTAAAACTTTACATCTTATTTAACACATGTGTAAATGTGTAAATTTAATCCAGAGGAGGGAAAAACATAAAAAAACACAAGTGAAACATAGCCAATTCTTTGAAACCTGTAAAAAAATAAATTCCTTCCTGACCCCATATACTGGTGATCAGATTACTCCCTGGATCAATAGTCTCTCATTAATTATACAGTGAAATGTAAGAAGGCGTAAATACATACAATTAAATAAATCCAACTTTCAACTTGCACAAAGCAACTTGAAATACATGTACAACCAACTTGAAAAACATAGAGTAAAAGTAGTAAGCATTACATGTTATTTAACACATGTTGAAATGAGAAAGGCAAACATATATACACACTCGTAAATACATACAATGAAACTCATAACAAAGTACAAATCAATTTAACATCAATATGATTGAACCAGCTAACAATTGTATAAACAAATTAGCAATATATACACTGGTAATTACATAGAGTGTACAAAGGGATGGCATAGTTTAGGTTTCTGCTTTGTCAAAGCTGTTTTTTTTTTTTGGTTGCTTTTTATTGAAGTTAGTAGTGTTTCCTTTTAAAAGAGTCCAGCAGACAAAGAATGTTGTCTGTGAGATGTAAGCATTTTTTTTTTGGGGGGGGGGGGTGTAGTTCTTCAGAATGGCACATACAGCTTTCTATGTAAAATAGTGGTCCTCTAGAAAGAGTCCAAGTGACATACAAGTTAGTCCCCGAAATAAAAACACTGTTCTGTATATTTTTTTGCCATTCTTCAGACTGGCACATAGAGTTGTCTATGTGAAATAGTGGTCCTCTAAAAAGAGCCCAGCAGACAAATAATGTCGTCATTGGGATGTAACCACTTTTTTTGGGGGGGTGGGGGTGTATTTGTAGTTCTTCAGAATGGCATATACAGCTTTCTATGTGAATAGTGGTCCTCTAGAAAGAGTCCAAGTGACATAAAAGTTTGTCCTCAAAATAAAACCACCATTCTGTATATTATTTGCCGTTCTTGAGACTGGCACATAGAGTTGTAAAAAGAAAAAAAGATAATGACAAATCATAAACTTATCCAAGTTTAATCTTAACCCCTCTCATATATCAGTGTTAAAGAAGGGACTATCTTTTGTTCTCTCCTCTAATCCAGATCTCTTTACAAATATAAAAGATCTTAATCTTTTCTTACGGAAATTAGCATTACACAAGTTCTACAAAAGTAGAAAGAACAGGGAATATCAAAACTGGGGAATTCAAAAAGAAAATATAGAGTGTCTAAATACACTGATGTCTCTATTAGGAGACAATGAGGGAGATAATAACAATGTTGAAACAAATAAACATATATTTAAGAAAAAAAGCAAATTCACTCCATCTATCAGTGAATATTCCAATGTATTTGGACAACAAGTTAATGCTGACTTGGAAAAGTTATATGATTGTGAACAAAAAAAGACATTAAATTTAAGTAGGCGAGAGAATATTGCCTTACAAGAACTAGAACAGTGTAAAAGTATACAAATAAAACCGTCCGATAAGGAAGGGAATATAGTCCTGATGCAGACTGAGGACTATATCTTAAAGTGCAATAAGATCTTAAAAGATGGTATAACTTATGAGACCTTAGAACAAAATTCCACATTTAAATATAGAGGGATATTAAAAGGAATTCTAGAGGAAGCTTTACAAAAGGATATTATCCTGAGAACCACATATGAATATCTTTTTCCTCTAACACCATCGATCTCCACTTTCTATGTATTACCGAAAATACATAAGAAAGTAACACCTATTCCTGGGAGACCAATAGTCTCCGGAAATGAAAATCTGTCACAAAACTGCAGTATCTTCCTTGATTATCACTTAAAAAATCTAGTGACAGCCTTACCATCTTATTTAAAAGACACCAGTTTTTTTTTCTTTAAAATTCCCTTACGTGCCAAAAACAGTGCTTCTTCTGTGCTTTTCGTGCTCAGAGAGAAGCCATTTTCAGATCCCCCCGACTTGAGGGCTTGAGGATCCCTTTAGTCTTCTGGGCTCCGACCAAAAGGTACAGGATTCCAGTTGACTCCATTCACCCCCCTCATCCTAGGAATGAGGGGGGCCTTTCCACCATCTTCGGGTCGGAGCCCTTGGATGTGGCGAATCTTCACCAGGGGGACAGCTGCCACCAGTCCACCCTGGATCTGACAACTGGGGGAGCAGCTGCCACCAACTCCGCCCAGGTCCATCCACAAGATCCTCAAACAGGAGGCCGTCCTCCAGGCAGGGGAATCCATGTGGTCTTCATTTGTGAAGAACGTGAGGTGCCCAAATCAAAAAGCGTGCTCAAAAACGTCTGCCGTGCCGAAATCAGGTGCCAAAACAAAACAACCGTGATAAGTGCCAGGGTCAGACAGGGCATCTGCCACCTACCCCATCTGACTTAGTGCAAGGCCAGAGGAGCTCCTCTCACGAGTCTCCTCTGGCTAAGTGCGGGGTGCACAAAATAAATTGTGCTCCCCCAACCCGGAGGCTGGGGGAAGGTGCAAAAATGAGGGAACCCCCTACGATCCAGAAGGACCTGACCAGGGGACCCAAAAAGTGCTCTAATGTGCTTGGCAGGTGAATTAAAATCAAGGGGCGGGAGTCCACCCTAAGATTAAAATGCCACGAGCTTGGCACAACCCGGCCCCGGCCAGAGGACCAAGTGTATCCCTGTTCCCACATCCTGCCCTTATCACAAGTAACAAAGACAGGCAGGTACTACCAGGGTACTACACTGTACTTAGAGCTCTAGAAGGCCTACCCATTCCTGAAAGTGCTTGGTTAGTAGGTATAGATGTAGCAGCTCTTTATAGTGCCATACCTCATAAGGAGGGTATCATGGCAGTCCAGTATTTTTTACAAACACAAAATTATGAAAAAGAACACTTTAACTAATTTTTAATACAGCTACTTGAGTTTGTGTTAACTAAAAATGACTTTATCTTTGGAGGTAGATGGATGCACCAAATAAAAGGAACAGCTTTGGGCACTTCTTGTGCCCCAACATATGCTAATCTCTTCCTAGGATGGTGGGAAGAAAAAATGTTTTTTAATGAGCAACTGAAAGAGTATACAGATAACATCCTGTTATGGAGACTTTTCATAGATGATGTCCTAGTTATATGGGATGCACTTAAGGAAATGTTTATCTCTTTCATGAAGATCTTAAATACAAATCCTCTAGGCCTGAGATTTACATTTGAAATGGATAAAAGAGAAATATCTTTCTTGGACCTAGTTATTAAGAAAAACCAACAAGGTGATATCCATACTACTACCCATAGAAAGAGTACTGCCACAAATAGTCTTTTACACTGGTCAAGTCAACATTATGAGTCTCAAAAAAGAGGAATACAAAGAGGCCAGTATTTAAGAATAAGGAGAAACTGTAGTACAATTGATGAATTTAAAGAAGAGGCTAATAAACTACGATTAAGATTCAAAAATAGAGGATTTCCCAATAATTGTTTAAAAGAGCCTACAAATTGGCTCTGGATAATAACAGAACTGACTTGATCAGTATTCAAAACCAGAGAACTGAGGGGAAAATGATCAAAAGATTATAAGATGTGTCCTCACTTTTGGACAAAATTCTGAAGAAATCAAAAGCATCTTTTCAAAACATTGGGCTCTTCTTCTATCAGATACAAAATAGAGACAATAGGTGGCTCAAGGTATAAGGGAAATCTGGGATATACACAAGGGGTGCTCCTTAAGGATATAAACAACTTAGTGACAAATTGAGAGAAAGGAAAGAACAAGTATCCTTTTATGTTGAAGTGCACACCCTCTGCCCTAATAACAATATAGAACAGCAAATACGTAAAACTTAATGTTTATTGGCTATACAAACAACAATATAGAATATGGTGGGAGATAGCAAGTTTGGAGAACTATCTGGCTAATAACTTAGTAACCAGAGGTTTACGTATCAATCTATTCCCTACAATTCAAGGCCTACCAGAAGAATTTATAAAGAAATGGGACTCAATACTGTTGAGATGTTCCAAGGAACTCATGAATTTAATTCTCGAGTGGGAACAATCACAACTAAAAGAAATTGATCCACACTTGAAGAATGAAGTGGAAAAAATAAGAGAACACCATACAGATCCCAACTTTATAGAATTAGAGAATAAACTGCAAAAAGATATAGACAATTTCAAAAAGTTATTGGTTGATAGGAAACAAAAGAAATTCCAGAGGGACTTAAATGATTTCCAAAGTGGAAATATTTTCAGAAGATCCAGAAAACAATTTACCCCCAGAATACATGTAGACAACACTACATCTGAATCAGAATGGTCTGATCTAGAAACAAATGAAACATTGGGAACAACCAACCCTTTAATGACAAAAAACTCAACACAAACTTTTTTAGATCTAAGACAAAGACCAGGAGGGGTAAAAATAAGAAAAAATCAAGATATTCAAAAACCTCAACAAAAAAGAACACGGAAGAACTAGATTCTTTACAAATATTTAACCTGTCAACGAAAGAACTCTCAAAAGATCATATAGCAGTTCTCAAAAAAGGCCTTAATTTCTCACCTACAGGGGATTTCAACCTCTTTGAATGGGTAAAGGATACTCATTTATTCGCCAGAAAATTAACTTTAAAAAAGTTCTACTCCAAAAGAAAAAACATATGTTCAATAGAACCTATGCACTCTAAGACTTTGAGAAATCTTGAAAGTTTATTAGCAGATAATGAATAATTCCAGTCTATAGGCCCATATTCGGCCTTCAAACCGAAAAGCAAGTACACACCACCTCTTAGTATAAGTCCCAATATAGAGCTATTTGTTAATAATGTGGTTCGTGATATGACAAAGATTTCTAATAAAAACAATGTCAACTACAAATTAACTAAAACTGAAAGGTTGGCATTAAAACAATTACAACAAGACAATAACATCATCATAAGAAATTCTGATAAAGGAGGGAATATTGTCATACTTGATAAAACTGATTACATCTCAGAATGTGAAAGACTCCTTAAAGATAAAAAGAGTTATAAGAAATTGGAAAAAGATCCAACTGATATGTTCATAGAGGAACTCAAAGATATCTTAACCAGGGGTCTAAACACTAAAGTCATATGCAAAAATGAATTTGACTTCCTCCTAAATCCGAACCCAAAGATAGCTACGTTTTATACCATTCCAAAAATACACAAGAACCCTAAAAAACCTCCGGGTAGACCATTTGTGTCAGGTATTGAAAGTATAACAGAGAATCCTAGTAAATATGTAGACTCTATGCTACAAGAATTTGTTACTACACTAGCCTCACATGTGAAAGACACAAAAGATGTCCTACTGAAATTGAATGATATTTCAGTTAGTAAGGGAGCACTGCTAGTGTCCTTAGATGTTGAGTCACTCTATACCAATATACAACACCAAAGAGGTATAGAAGCAGTAAACTATTTTCTATCAAAAAGAGGCACTCAATATTTCAATCATAACAAATTCATATTAGAACTACTAGAGTTTGCATTAACACACAACTATTTTGTTTTTCTCAACAAGTTTTTTCAACAAATATGTGGTACAGCCATGGGCACAGCATGTGCCCCACATACGCCAACCTATATTTAGGTTGGTGGGAAGAACAAATAGTATTTACTGACCAATTGGATCAATATACTCAATACGTCGAATTATGGATAAGATTCATCGACGATATCTTGGTAGTATGGAATGGGAATCAAAATGATTTAATTTTTTTATAGAAATACTCAATTCCAACAATATGGGACTATACCTAACCTCAGAAATGAGTGAAAATGAAATAACCTTTTTGGATTTGAAAATTGCAAAGTCAGATAATGGAAAACTTCAAACAACTACATATAGAAAGCCTACAGCGACAAATAGCCTACTACAAGCAGACAGCAGTCACCCTAAATCACTGATTGAAGGGATACCAGTGGGGCAATATTTAAGAATCAAAAGAAATTGCTCCAGTCAAATTAATTTTGAGATGGAAGCCAGAGAGTTACAGCACCGTTTTAAAGAGAGAGGGTATAAAAATAGACCCCTAAAAAGAGCATATCAAAGAGCACAAGCAGTAGACAGAGAATTACTGTTGTCTACTAAAAATAAAGATCAAGATGATGTGGTTAGATGTATAGGAACTTTTAATGGAAAATGGCATGAAATTAGGAAAATATTCAGTGACCATTGGAAGATCTTACTAGATGATGATGACTTAAGGCCATTTTTAAGTAACTAGTCTCAAATCACTAGCAGAAGATCAACTAACCTGAGAGATATGCTAACTAGAAGCCATCTAGAGGGTGCTAGAAACAATACCTGGTTTAACAGAACAAAGGGCTGCTTCAAATAATTATCTTGCAAAGCCTGTAAATATGTAAATACTACTAAAACATTCCCCTCAAAAGATGGAAAAGACAAATTTAAGATCCAACAGTTAATAACATGCAAAACTGAAGGGGTAATATATCTCATGCTTTGTAAATGTGGTATGAATTTTGTAGGAAAAACTGGTAGAGAACTAAGACGCAGAATCTTAGAACATATATACAGTATTACCAAAGAATATGACACACCAGTGGCCAACCATGTCAATTCTCACCATAATGGAGACCTTAGGTATATATCTTTTACAGCCATTGACGGTGTCAAACATAACATTAGAAGAGGTAACATTGATAGGGAACTACTAAAAAAGGAGGCCTATTGGATCTTTACACTTAAGACCAAAAAACCGTGGGGCCTAAATGATGGATTCACTTTCACACCATTTATTTAGGGCCTCCATTTAAAATTCAGGATATCCTGAAATTTCTGATATACTACTTCATTTGATGAATGTGAACAATTATGCCACAAGGGCATTATGAAAAAATGTTTTGCCTCCATATTCCCTGCATAATAACCGTAAAGGTAATAAGGAAAATAAATAAGGAGGTAATCATTGTAGAGAAGTGTCACTCTATCTAATATATTTTATATTACAAATGGCTAATAGTAAGTCTATTTTTGTGGTTGAACATCACATAAAAATGGATTAGTGAATAACCATCCATATATATTTGTTTAAATATCATTGCCCCACGTATATGTTAGGCCAATTGTTGAGTCATATAACATCTCCTTTTTCAAGGACAAGAATATAAACATTTTATTCTAATAAACTATATATGCCTATCATTGTCAAAGTTGTATTATATAAAGGACACCGTCCTATTTCTATTTTCTGCATTAAATATTATTCTGCTCTCTATAATTTTGTAATAGTACCAATATTATTTTATTGTGCCAATATCCCATCATATTATCAGCTAGATTTTAATTACTATAAATTCCCCCTTTACTATTTGATTTTACTAGTCCCAGAGGTTGCTATGGCAACCATTGAGCATAAATAGCTCCTTAAGAGACTCCTTCGGTAACCCCTGATGAAATATTCAGAAACGTGCGTTGGGTTGCACGTTCTACGCCGCGACGTTGCGCTATGACGTCACACGTAGACGCCTAGACAACGCGCGGGTAGTTTAGGAACTCAGGAGCTGTGCAAAATTATAGAAATTCTATCTAAAGCAATAACGATCGAATAATATGATTCCCACATATTCAAAACTTTCAATTTATAGTTTATACTTATCATCAAGATAATGGGGAATTATACAGATCTCTATCCAGCTCCCAAGTTCGTGTAGTGATACTGACCATTCATAATATATCATAATACAGGCTTTCCTCAACAAAGCTGTACTGTGGAACTTACCATGTCCTCAGCAAGCACCAGCACTTTATTAATATTGTATTCTACATTATATTATATTTATTTAATTGTTACTGGCACTTGGCACTTTATAATATATGTTATAAGCTACATGAAGGTGCATTATTCATAAGTGATATCACTGTTACTATTAACACTAGCACCAGCCACTTTGGTTATATGGAATACACATATAGCAAACATATAGGCCCTACAGTCTGGACCTGCATTTCTGCTGTATATTAGTATTCAACCCTTTATTACTTTGCACTTTATAGTCACTAGTCATTATATATACGAGGATCTAGTGGTCATTTCCACAGATTCCTAATTCTACCCCTCAATCTAGGAAGCCCTTACAATTATTTCAGTTATCACTACTGATCGGATCTCGTCAGTATTTCAGGATTTTAATAATTTATTTTAAATATTTACCAATAAACGTTAAGTTTTACGTATTTGCTGTTCTATATTGTTATTAGGGCAGAGGGTGTGCACTTCAACATAAAAGGATACTTGTTCTTTCCTTTCTCTCAATTTGTCACTAAGTTGTTTATATCCTTAAGGAGCACCCCTTGTGTATATCCCAGATTTCCCTTATACCTTGAGCCACCTATTGTCTCTATTTTGTATCTACTATAACCTATGAACTATGTTCTATCATAGGTGCTAAGCTCGATATTTCTTTATACTCCAAAAGATAATATGGAACCTACAACAGGGTTCCTATTCCAAAATTGGAATCAAGAAAGCTGGCTAAATTAAGCCAAAACTATATTTAATAAAGACATAAATCTGGGTACACATAAAGAGCCCATGCTAAGGAATCAATTTTTTGAATTAAACAAGCTATACAAACAACAATATAGAATATGGTGGGAGATAGCAAGTTTGGAGAACTATCTGGCTAATAACTTAGTACCCAGAGGTTTACGTATCAATCTATTCCCTACAATTCAAGGCCTACCAGAAGAATTTATAAAGAAATGGGACTCAATACTGTTGAGATGTTCCAAGGAACTCATGAATTTAATTCTAGAGTGGGAACAATCACAACTAAAAGAAATTGATCCACAATTGAAGAAAGAAGTGGAAAAAATAAGAGAACACCATACAGATCCCAACTTTATAGAATTAGAGAATAAACTGCAAAAAGATATAGACAATTTCAAAAAGTTATTGGTTGATAGGAAACAAAAGAAATTCCAGAGGGACTTAAATGATTTCCAAAGTGGAAATATTTTCAGAAGATCCAGAAAACAATTTACCCCCAGAATACATGTAGACAACACTACATCTGAATCAGAATGGTCTGATCTAGAAACAAATGAAACATTGGGAACAACCAACCCTTTAATGACAAAAAACTCAACACAAACTTTTTTAGATCTAAGACAAAGACCAGGAGGGGTAAAAATAAGAAAAAATCAAGATATTCAAAAACCTCAACAAAAAAGAACATGGAAGAACTAGATTCTTTACAAATATTTAACCTGTCAACCAAAGAACTCTCAAAAGATCATATATCAGTTCTCAAAAAAGGCCTAAATTTCTCACCTACAGGGGATTTCAACCTCTTTGAATGGGTAAAGGATACTCATTTATTCGCCAGAAAATTGGCTTTAAAAAAGTTCTACTCCAAAAGAAAAAACATATGTCCAATAGAACCTATGCACTCTAAGACTTTGAGAAGTCTTGAAAGTTTATTAGCAGATAATGAATAATTCCAGTCTATAGGCCCATATTCGGCCTTCAAACCGAAAAGCAAGTACACACCACCTCTTAGTATAAGTCCCAATATAGAGCTATTTGTTAATAATGTGGTTCGTGATATGACAAAGATTTCTAATAAAAACAATGTCAACTACAACTTGACTAAAACTGAAAGGTTGGCATTAAAACAATTACAACAAGACAATAACATCATCATAAGAAATTCTGATAAAGGAATGAATATTGTCATACTTGATAAAACTGATTACATCTCAGAATGTGAAAGACTCCTTAAAGATAAAAAGAGTTATAAGAAATTGGAAAAAGATCCAACTGATATGTTCATAGAGGATCTCAAAGATATCTTAACCAGGGGTCTAAACACTAAAGTCATATGCAAAAATGAATTTGACTTCCTCCTAAATCCGAACCCAAAGATAGCTACGTTTTATACCATTCCAAAAATACACAAGAACCCTAAAAAACCTTTCGGGTAGACCAATTGTGTCAGGTATTGAAAGTATAACAGAGAATCCTAGTAAATATGTAGACTCTATGCTACAAGAATTTGTTACTACACTAGCCTCACATGTGAAAGACACAAAAGATGTCCTACTGAAATTGAATGATATTTCAGTTAGTAAGGGAGTACTGCTAGTGTCCTTAGACGTTGAGTCACTCTATACCAATAAACAACACCAAAGAGGTATAGAAGCAGTAAACTATTTTCTATCAAAAAGAGGCACTCAATATTTCAATCATAACAAATTCATATTAGAACTACTAGAGTTTGCATTAACACACAACTATTTTGTTTTTCTCAACAAGTTTTTTCAACAAATATGTGGTACAGCCATGTGCACAGCATGTGCCCCCACATACGCCAACCTATATTTAGGTTGGTGGGAAGAACAAATAGTATTTACTGACCAATTGGATCAATATACTCAATACGTCGAATTATGGATAAGATTCATCGACGATATCTTGGTAGTATGGAATAAGAATCAAAATGATTTAAATTTTTTTATAGAAATACTCAATTCCAACAATATGGGACTATACCTAACCTCAGAAATGAGTGAAAATGAAATAACCTTTTTGGATTTGAAAATTGCAAAGTCAGATAATGGAAAACTTCAAACAAGTACATATAGAAAGCCTACAGCGACAAATAGCCTACTACAAGCAGACAGCAGTCACCCTAAATCACTGATTGAAGGGATACCAGTGGGGCAATATTTAAGAATCAAAAGAAATTGCTCCAGTCAAATTAATTTTGAGATGGAAGCCAGAGAGTTACAGCACCGTTTTAAAGAGAGAGGGTATAAAAATAGACCCCTAAAAAGAGCATATCAAAGAGCACAAGCAGTAGACAGAGAATTACTGTTGTCTACTAAAAATAAAGATCAAGATGATGTGGTTAGATGTATAGGAACTTTTAATGGAAAATGGCATGAAATTAGGAAAATATTCAGTGACCATTGGAAGATCTTACTAGATGATGATGACTTAAGGCCATTTTTAAGTAACCAGGCTCAAATCACTAGCAGAAGATCAACTAACCTGAGAGATATGCTAACTAGAAGCCATCTAGAGGGTGCTAGAAACAATACCTGGCTTAACAGAACAAAGGGCTGCTTCAAATGCTTATCTTGCAAAGTCTGTAAATATGTAAATACTACTAAAACATTCCCCTCAAAAGATGGAAAAGACAAATTTAAGATCCAACAGTTAATAACATGCAAAACTGAAGGGGTAATATTTCTCATGCTTTGTAAATGTGGTATGAATTATGTAGGAAAAACTGGTAGAGAACTAAGACGCAGAATCTTAGAACATATATACAGCATTACCAAAGAATATGACACACCAGTGGCGAACCGTGTCAATTCTCACCATAATGGAGACCTTAGGTATATATCTTTTACAGCCATTGACGGTGTCAAACATAACATTAGAAGAGGTAACATTGATAGGGAACTACTAAAAAAGGAGGCCTATTGGATCTTTACACTTAAGACCAAAAAACCGTGGGGCCTAAATGATGGATTCACTTTCACACCATTTATTTAGGGCCTCCATTTAAAATTCAGGATATCCTGAAATTTCTGATATACTACTTCATTTGATGAATGTGAACAATTATGCCACAAGGGCATTATGAAAAAATGTTTTTCCTCCATATTCCCTGCATAATAACCGTAAAGGTAATAAGGAAAATAAATAAGGAGGTAATCATTGTAGAGAAGTGTCACTCTATCTAATATATTTTATATTACAAATGGCTAATAGTAAGTCTATTTTTGTGGTTGAACATCACATAATAATGGATTAGTGAATAACCATCCATATATATTTGTTTAAATATCATTGCCCCACGTATATGTTAGGCCAATTGTTGAGTCATATAACATCTCCTTTTTCAAGGACAAGAATATAAACATTTTATTCTAATAAACTATATATACCTATCATTGTCAAAGTTGTATTATATAAAGGACACCGTCCTATTTCTATTTTCTGCATTAAATATTATTCTGCTCTATATTATTTTGTAATAGTACCAATATTATTTTATTGTGCCAATATCCCATCATATTATCAGCTAGATTTTAATTACTATAAATTCCCCCTTTACTATTTGATTTTACTAGTCCCAGAGGTTGCTATGGCAACCATTGAGCATAAATAGCTCCTTAAGAGACTCCTCCGGTAACCCCTGATGAAATATTCAGAAACGTGCGTCGGGTTGCACATTCTACGCCGCGACGTTGCGCTATGACGTCAAACGTAGACGCCTAGACAATGCGCGGGTAGTTTAGGAACTCAGGAGCTGTGCAAAATTATAGAAATTCTATCTAAAGCAATAACGATCGAATAATATGATTCCCACATATTCAAAACTTTCAATTTATAGTTTATACTTATCATCAAGATAATGGGGAATTATACAGATCTCTATCCAGCTCCCAAGTTCGTGTAGTGATACTGACCATTCATAATATATCATAATACAGGCTTTCCTCAACAAAGCTGTACTGTGGAACTTATCATATCCTCAGCAAGCACCAGCACTTTATTAATATTGTATTCTACATTATATTATATTTATTTAATTGTTACTGGCACTTGGCACTTTATAATATATGTTATAAGCTACATGAAGGTGCAATATTCATAAGTGATATCACTGTTACTATTAACACTAGCACCAGCCACTTTGGTTATATGGAATACACACATTTAATTGTTACTGGCACTTGGCACTTTATAATATATGTTATAAGCTACATGAAGGTGCAATATTCATAAGTGATATCACTGTTACTATTAACACTAGCACCAGCCACTTTGGTTATATGGAATACACATATAGCAAACATATAGGCCCTACAGTCTGGACCTGCATTTCTGCTGTATATTAGTATTCAACCTTTTATTACTTTGCACTTTATAGTCACTAGTCATTATATATACGAGGATCTAGTGGTCATTTCCACAGATTCCTAATTCTACCCCTCAATCTAGGAAGCCCTTACAATTATTTCAGTTATCACTACTGATCGGATCTCGTCAGTATTTCAGGATTTTAATAATTTATTTTAAATATTTACCAAAAATGTTAAGTTTTACGTATTTGCTGTTCTATATTGTTATTAGGGCAGAGGGTGTGCACTTCAACATAAAAGGATACTTGTTCTTTCCTTTCTCTCAATTTGTCTTCTTCTATCAGACAGAGAACTCAAGGAAGTTCTTGCTCCTAATACCAGCATAACCTATCGTAGGAATGGAAATCTAAAAGATAGACCAATTCATAGTCATCTTGAAGAAAAGGAACCCAAAAAGTCATGGTTACAACCATTAAATGGGTGCTATAGGTGTGGAAAATGCAAATTCTGCAAATTTTTGAGACCCTCAAAATCCTTTATACATCCAAATAAAGGAGAGGAATATATAATTAAAGGATTTTTAATTGCTGTACTGTAGGTGTCATTTATGTAGTCCATGTACCTGTGATCGGATCTACGTAGTTAAAACTAGTCGCCAAATCAGGCGTCGTATAGGTGAACATATATATGCTATTGAGAAAGATATTGATACACCTTTATCAAGACATATTAAATATTATCATAATAAGGATGTAAATTCGGTCCAATTTTATGCCATTGATGGGGCCAAACTAGGCCCAAGAAGAGGAGACATTGATAAAATATTGCTGAGAAAAGAATGCAAATGGATATATAAACTTTATGCACAAAAAACAGATTGGCTAAATGAGAGCTTTAGTTGTAGTGCCTATTTGTGAATGCAAGACCTGGGCAACTCTGGCCTTCCCTTTGGTCCTGTATTTAGAGAGTGCAATCAAATTTATATTTTAAACATATATATATATATATATAGAGTCCTTAATTTAATGCATATTGATAATACACGTATCATTATCACAATTTATACAATTAAGAATTATTGAATTCAACACAAGACAATTTTTATACACCATTTCAAATAATTTCATTTAACTTATTTCTAATTTTCTTTTTTAATTTATATATTTAAACATAAGTTACCAGCATATGTTATAATTACACTTATTTGGAGGTAGTCTTGGTAATAATCTCAAGGTAGTATATATTTATGTAAACTAGTATTATTATTTATTTTCACTTTTAAGAATAATGCACTGATATGCACTGATATGTATTATTATCTTGACACCATAATACAAAAAAAATAAAATGTTTTTGTATACATAATAAAAAGATAAACGAACTGAAAATAATCTAACATTAAGATCTCTCTATAGTCATAAACATCTGGCTATATAACATCTTCGCCATTTCCTATTTTTTGTCCTATTTTTCGTCATCTTTGTTACCCCCTCCTCCTTCTTCAGTTATTTAACTGTTCAGTCATCATATAACGCTTGTTTTAAGTAGTCTATTATTATCTAGGTTGTCATAGTAACGTTTCCACTATAAAATGGTTGAAATTAGAGCAACACATCTTCCTCCCCTTTGAGAAAGGCGCATTTGCGTTGACACGTACGTCAGGGTCAAACCTACGGCATGACGTCACACTCCGACGTCAAAGTTCAGACGCACGGCGTGAAGCTATACGCCGGCATCGTGTAGAGACTTAGTTAGCTGGGAGAGCTTTACAGGGAAAGCTAGGAGCTCAGAAATAGTAGGAGTTCTCAGATTGTGGGTGCTCGAAATTGTGTACTCCGGAACCCGTGTCGCTATATAAGATGAATAGTATATAGACCCTACATAGGGAGTAGAAGATATAACCCTAGTTAATAATTTTTGGAGGATTGGAATTAAGTCAAGATCATGTATGGTGGCAGACTATAGCCCCAACTTCCTTATCTATAATATAGAAGGAATTAAAGAGAGCACTGCATCTTGAAATACACCAATCCCCTCAGAATATATTGTACTTTCCTAGTTAACACAAATTCAAAGTCTCTAATATCTATTGGTCAATTTATTATAGAAAAAAAAAAGATAGAATTGCATTTAAAAAAGGATCAATCAATTGTTTGAGTCAAATGCAATCTAGTGGATATAAAGTCTATTTTCTTAAATAAGACTCAATAAATATACAATAAAGGGGGTGTTTTATCCCATTTATGTTTTTTATTTTTTTTTAAATGTTGAAGTCAGTGTCGTTGTTCTTGTGAATAAATGTAAATAAATATATTCATTTTCCCACTATGTTAAAAACACCATGTTCTCTAAAAAGAGCCCAGAAGACAAATAATGTTGTCATTGGATGTAACCACTGTATTGTCTGTTGTATATATTACAATTTTTTTATTTGGTTTTGATTTAGTGGCCCTCTGAAAAGAGTGCAAGAGACATAAAAGTTAGTCCTTGAGATATGACCACTATTTTTTTGTGTGTGTTTCTGCTCTTTTCTGTTTTTTTGTTGTTGTCCTTTTTTAGATTACATTTACAACACCTCATAGTAGACGATATTTGACATAATAGTGACCATCTGAAAAGAGCGCAAGAGACTTAAAAGTAAGTCCTTGAGATATGACCACTATTTGGGTGGTTTCTGCGGTTGTGTTGTTGTTTGTTTTTAATAGAATTTACAACACCTCATAGTAGACAATATTTTTTGTAAATACTCGGCCATCATCATAATAGTTCACCCTGACTGTCATTTCTTTTAATGAAAACTTTAATTTGTTGTGGATTTTCGCATCTGGATAATGCCAATACAGTTGGCCATGGGCAAATACTGGTTCCTCAAAAAAGAGTTAAACATTTGTCCTTGAGATTTATTTATGGTCATTGCAAATGCCATAATAATGGGAAATTGTCTCATTTGAAGTAGAAAAGGCAAGCTTGTCTCACATGGAGCCAAATCTATTCTTGGTATGAATACCGATTCACCTTTATGGGTCCCATTCAGAATTTCTGAATGTATGAAATGGTCTCTTAAATCCTGAACAATTAACCTTGTCCTATTACAAAGACCTTTATTTTGGATTCATATTTCTCAATAACATGACAATTGTTCCTTCTTTTAGTTGCAAAACATGGTGGCATTCCAGAAGGAGTTAATGTATTTAGAAATTCTGTTGTAAAATTAGATTCAGTTTCTTTGTCATGAGCTAGAACAGAATCTGCACTTTTTTGAGGTGCGTCAATTAATTTCAATATTTCGTTATTCAAATCCAAAGCATATTTATTTTTGGATGTTAAGATGACTTTCTGTGCAAGGTTAGAAGACTGTTGATATCAAGTTATTTGTTACTAATCATGTTCGCTGGCAAGTCGTTTTTTCCTTATTCAATTTGAATTAGGTAATGATTGAATTCATTTTGGCCTTCAGATCTCATATTTTTTTCTAATTGAAGGTGTGTAAATTCTTTCCATAGTAGACTGGACTTTATATATGTTTACACAATGTCTGTGTGATTTCCACATACAACCACAGGTAATGTTTGTCTGAAATCTCCACCTAATAACATTACTTTTCCAGCACTTAGGATGGGATTAAATTCATCCCTAATGGCAGTTTAAGCCACTTTAAATTCAAGCATGGAAATATTACTTCTGACATATAGTTTAGTGTTTGGATTACTGGGTAGTATTAAGTTTGGTTGCCAACCTGCTTCCCCATTGGAAAACAAAATTGCATAAGTCATTGGATCCAAATTGGTACTTAATATATTTATGTTAATGAAAATTTGCTCTTCATTTCTTGGATATATTCTAATATCCCTCTGTAAAGGTGGTTCACCCTCAGTCATCATTTTGAAAAACCATTGCAACCTCATTACATGTGAGTAAGTTGTAACGTCTTTTATCAGTATCTCTGTCTCTTCTAAAAACCATATTAACTTTTGGCATGTCCAATTGATTTTCTTCAGCATGAATGCGTTCTTGTTGTTCAACTTCAGAATTTTTTTTATAAGCTTGAGTGTATGGATTTTTTTCCATAATCTTATCAAGTTCATGAAAAACATTGGGTAAGTATTTAATACTTTCAGGAAGCTGCATACGTTGTTCCACAGCTTCGTTTGTATGTAGTACATACAGTTGATACAGTACATACATCTCCTTTGTCTGGGTGTAAATGTGAAGTGGTAAATTTGGCCTTGGACTTTAAAGCAGTAAGGGCCATGTCCTTCAACATTATCAACTAATATATCCCCCATAGATGCAAAAGAAATGGCTCTATTGTAAGATTGTACATTCGTCTTGTACTTTGTAAATATGTTTGAAATTCTTGTTTGGGAGGAAGCTTGACTTTTCTCTTTTGACAGCAACTAGTGAACTTGCCATCTCTTGGTCTTTCATTTATAAAATTATATGCACCACAAAATTGACAAAGCACATTCAAAATACCACAATTGTGAGTCTCAACATATATATCTGTGAACAATGGATTTTCCTGTGAATTCAGGTCAAAGTGAGATTCTATATCTACATTACCATAATCAGCATCTATTTGTTGCACAATATTTTTTAGTTTTCTTATTCTCTTACGTGGACTTTTTGTATCACTGATGTGTTGTTTTTTTGCAATTCAGTCTCGCTCTTGTTCTCTGATTTTTTCCTTACTTTCCAGTGACCGTTTGTTTCTCCAGATTTTTTTTCCGTTCGTTGGACAGACATAGCTTATATTGGTTGCTGGTTTCTGGCTATTCATCCATAGGACTCTGTAATTAGAAATATGAATCTTTAGTTTCAATGTGGTGATTAAGTTAATTAGACATTTGGAGGTGA
This sequence comes from Discoglossus pictus, assembly GCA_027410445.1. Lineage (NCBI taxonomy): Eukaryota > Metazoa > Chordata > Amphibia > Anura > Alytidae > Discoglossus > Discoglossus pictus. The sequence continues at coordinate 316,045,860 of CM050163.1, read as the reverse complement.
AATAATCATTTAAGCTAGTTTACCTCTTGGACTTCCTTTTCCACTGTTCTCATTGCAATGTGTCTTTTCTTATAAATTCTCTCCCTCTCTTCTTCTTATACTCTTTTCTTCCTGTCCTCCAACTGTTAGGATCTGGATCTTTGTTTTCGCTCCCTGTCCATACGTTGTTTTTCTTTGTTCCTAGTTTCCATTTTTTCAGCCACTGCAGTCTGTAATGTAAAATGTAAATGTGTATTAGTAGCGTACTGATTGTGGTAATCAAGCATTATAATATTGTTTAATCATGTATTTTAGTTTATGGTAAGTTGTAATGTATTAAGTGTTTTTTTTGTTTGTTAATGTATTGTGGCAATCGTGCATGGTGTAGTAGTGCATGACATGAGTGTGTTGGGTTTTTGACGGCAGTGCGTCAAAGTGATCCAGCTGAGTGAGTGAGAGTAGTACAGAGAGTGCAAGCTGTGATACAGAGAGAGAGAGATTTGTGTAATAGAGAGGGTTAGTGCAGAGTGTGTGATAGAGAGAGTGCATGATAGACAAAGTGTGTGGGAGAGTGCAGTGTGTGTTTCTGAGAGTGTAGTGTGTGTGTGTGTGTGCGTGAGTGTAGTATATGTGTGTTAGACAGGGAGAGTGAAGTGTGTGTGATTGAGATTGAGGGCTGTCTAATATAAATAGTTAAATGTAAAATAGAGAATATATTGTAGAGGTTCACCTGTTGTGGGGGGGGGGGGGAGACAGAGGGGAGAGACATGTGGGGAAAGGAGGAGAAAAAGACACAGATGGGGGAGACAGGAGGGACAAAAAGACAATGTGGGGGAAAGAAGAATGAAGAGACACAGAGGAGGGAGAGGGGTTGGGGAAGGAGGGCTAAGAAATAGCAGAGTGGGATTGTCAAAGAGATAAAGCGTAAGGAGAGAGAGGGGCAAACAGACACAGAGGTGGGAGAGGAGTTGGGAAGAGACACATGGGAGGTAGAGGGGTGAGGGGTGTTTAAAAGAGGCACAGGGTGGGGAGAGGCTGGAGTTAATTGAAACAGGGTAGAGGTTGGGAGATACACAGGGGAGAGAGAGGGGGTGAAGAGACACAGAGGAGGGCAAAGAGGGTGAAAGACACTAAGAAGAGTGAAGCGGGGGTGAAAGAAACACAGTGGAGGGTCAGGCAAGAGCCAGAGGCGGGACGTGAAGGATGACCATGATGGGTGCAATGTTTTCATTACTGCTGTTAAAAGTAATAATATCTGCAGTTATTCATTTATGGTGTGTGCAAATGGAATATACTGTACCTGGTAGTAAATGAAGTGTTTGTCCAGAAACCGTCACTACAGCAATCTTCTGTGTCCCAGTGAAATTAACGGAAATCTGCAAAGTATCAAATAAGAGTATTAGTATATATATATTTTTTTTTATACAACAGAATGTGTGTAATAGAGAGGGATAGTGCAGAGTGTGTGATAGATAAAGTGCATGATAGACAAAGTGTGTGGGAGAGTACAGTGTGTGTTTCTGAGAGTGTAGTGTGTGTGAGTGTAGTATATGTGTGTTAGACAGGGAGAGTGAAGTGTGTGTGATACAGAGTGAGGCCATGTAATACACAGAGTGAAGTGTAATATAGAGAGTGCAATGTAGCATAGAGAGTATATTGCAGAGGACCACCTGTCAGGGGGGAAGACACAGGGGAGGGAGAGAGAGGGTAAAGGGTGTGAAAGTAACACATTGGAGGGTGGGGCAAGAGACAGAGGGGAGACTTGAAGGAGGTTCGTAACGGGGGCAATTTTTGTGCTGTTAAAAGTAATAATATCTGCCGTTATTAATTTATGCTGTCTGCAAATGGAATATACTGTGCCTGATAGTAAGGGAAGGGTCTGTCACTGCAGCAATCTGTGTCCCAGTGAAATTAACCGAGATCTGCAAAGTAGCAAAGAAGAGTGTTAGTATACAGTATATATATATATTTTTTTTTTAAGTAATAGAACTTACAATGTGTTAAAGTATGGCAGTGTTAATTTTTTTTATTGTAATAAATTAGTGACTACAGTAATTAATAATAAGCCTTTAACTCTTCTCTTTCCATGTATTTTGTAGAAAAGCTAAAGAAGAAAGTTACGATTTGTCCAATTACATAATCCTTTTTTTATTTTTGTGTGTGCAAATTAAGTAGTTAATGATTTTACAGTTAGTAATATTTTCACGTAATATAATAAGTTATGAATTACTTTAATGAAATGTAATGTAAATCATATTTCTAAGTTGCTGGGTTTGAGTTCATGAACATGTGTCAGTGTGTTCATAAACAGGGCCTGCATCCAAATTCTGTGTCACTGAAATTGACAGACAGATGCAAATTTCAAAATCATATTTGATTGATTAATGACTATATGTTAAACAATACAAAGTTATATAGCATATACTGCTTTAAGTAATGTTAAGCTAAAATAAATATATTTTTATAAAAAAAATTCTGATAAAAAAAAAATGTCATAAATGACTAAGTAATACAGTTTTACCTCATGTTTTTATGTATTTTGTAAGAAACATAGACATCAGTTAGCATGTGTTCAATAATTAATCATCAAATGTACTATTTCTGTAATATTATAATTTTTTTTATTTTGAAATAATTAATCAATTAATAAATATTAATACTTTACCTATTATCTTTCAATGTTTGTCTTCAAATTTATCAAGCGTTAACAATATCTTAATAATAATATCTTAATGATAACGTCCAGTCACACATTTTATCATCTGAGGAGAAAGTTCTGGAAAGTTTCCAGTATTTATAGAGTGTCAACGCGAGGACAAACATGCACATGCGCAGTTTAACGATTTTCCGCCATTTCAGGGTGTAATTTGCAAACTGGATGCCGTTACATGTGTGGCAAGTATCGTCTGCGTGTATTTTCTAAGAGCCGCGTGCCTGGCGTTGTGGTGTAAGTGTTACTGTGCTCGGCGTTGTGTATTTTCTAAGGTCTGCGAGGCTGGCGTTGCTAAACCTAATTTTCATTCTGTTTTTGTATTTTTTAAGTTTTGCGTCTGCCATTTTTTTCTTGCTTAGCCGATTTTGGATTGATGAAAACCCCCAAATATGGCTTGCCATCTGTTCACGATGCTTCGCAGAGGTGCGCCTTTGGCGCTCATGCAGCCTAAGTCCTGGTCCGTAGACACTCACAATGCAACCTATGTCCTGCTCCGTACATGTCTCGCCGCGCTTTGAGAGGCTTCTCAGATAAGCGCCTTTGGCGCTAATCCAGCCTAAGTCCTGCGTCGTACATGTCGTTTGCTTCGCTTCGCAAGGCTTCACAGATGAGTGCCTCCGGCGCTCATCCAGCCTTAGTGGTGCATTGTACACGGCTCCAACACTGAATGACAACTATACATGTGATATATATAAATAAATATATATATATATTTACATATATAAAGATATAAAGATGTGCATATGTATATAGTACTGCTATTTCTCGTGCTTGGAACTTCTTTTTTAAACTCTGTCCCCTCAGATTGTTTTGATTTCTGCATTTCAGATTATCCTAAAAAAATCTCCAAACCAGTTAAACACTTTGCTAACTGTCCAGCAACTTTATAAATGTACTGACACTGCAATCATCACATATATAGTTCTCAGCAGCGCGGGCTTGCCAAAAAACGTTGGCAATGCAATGTTAAAACTGCAGGCTTGTGGCCAGGCAAGGAGCACCAAAGGCGCTCCTTGCGCTGGCCACAGGCGCTCATCCCTATGACCCTGCATGACTTACCTACGACCCGACAGATCAACAGAAATCTCAAATACCCAATTCACAGTGCAAGACCGGTAGCAATTTGAAAAAATCATGACAGTCACGACATCTTGGAGCGAGGTTGCACGCAAATTTAAATCGAATTTGCAGAGTTTCACTACTCGATAATCGTCTAAGCGAGAGAAAAAATGGCCGCCCAAAAAAAACAATACGAGGCTACACGACCCCTAAGCAGGCAAAACACTGACTTTAATGTTCCTGCACAGAAATGTATATGAGATGCAAAACTCTCAGGAAAGGGAACACTAATAAAATCACATAAAATATATATCCATGTCACTACAACAGTAGTTGAGGTTCTTTAATCATTTGGTCGCGTTAGACTCTCTGTGACGCTATGGACCGCAGCTCCACCAAGCTCATGTTCATTGTTTCAATGATCTCATCCATCCGTCTCCATCTCTGTTGTCCCCTTCTTCATGTACCTACTATATAGTATTTCCCAGCATCAGGGTCTTTTCGAGGGAATCCTGTCTTCTCATGACATGGCGAAAATATTTGAGCTTCAGCCTCATTTTCATACCTCCCAGTGAACAGTTTATCTTGATTTCCTGAAGTACTGATTTATTGGATCTTCTTGCAGTCCAAGGGACTCTAAGTAGTTTTTTCCAACACCACATTTCAAATGCACCAATTCTATGGACTATGGCTAAGGGTGCCAATGCACCACTACCTATGCTCTATGCTCCAACGTATGGGCCCATCTGTCTTTAGAGTTTTCTGTGCCTTCCAAGCTTGGAAATCAGCTTTGTGTATATGGTGTATGATCCTTATTTTCTTTAAGACACAAGCATCAATGGCATAATTACCATTTACATTTTTATGCTTGGCGTATGTATCATACACAGGATTGGATATGTCCTGCTTTGCATGCACGCACCATAGTATTGTTGTTATTTTATTATGCTAAGTGCCAACATATGCTATTAGAAGCCCGTTAGTGACTCTAAGCCGTAATTTTGGCTGCACTGTGTTTTTCTCTCTAAATGTTTAGATGTATTCTATTGACTCAAGCCCGCAATTTACGTTTTACAGCTTCCACATGTAAGCTATGCCTTTTTAAGTAGGATTTCAGGGGATATGACCACATAATTTGACAATATTTATGCAAGGCCATAATTTGCATCTTAGACACAGCAAGTAGTAAATGAGTCCTTCATCATGACGTCAGTATAACATGGAAGTTAGTTGTAACATGCAATTGGAGGCTACAAATTAATTAGTGCAAATAAGTAATATTTACAGATTTCGCTCACAATCAAGCAATCTAGCACTCTACAAAATGCATTAGAGCATCTGTTCTAGCACATGTGGGTTTCATGATATGTATTAATCCCTTGAGTCCCAGGACTGAAATTATTTAGAAATAACAGTTAAAAATTATATTTTTAATTGCATATTCGTGGGTTTGAGACTGTTCTGCAATTAATGCTAATGTGTTTCCATGTCTCCCCATGCTTTTAAAGTACAGTATTGTGTGTTTAATTGCTGCTACAGCTATAATAAGTGTTTGAAAAAGCCCTGGTGATTCCTATTTAGTACTCGTAATATTTTTGACATAAACGTGATACTTTTTCTAGTTGCAGGCCAGACTTAATTTGTGATCTAGACCTACAGGTCTAATAGTATATCTCTTTTGTATAACTTTAATAATTTAGAGCTCATAATTTTTAAGCCGTGCTAAAAACAGTGTAGACGTAAGCCCGAATTTGAGTCTTTCGCTGACCCGCAGTGATTGTGGAGGGGTAACTCATAATTGGAATGCTACTAGATACTAGAATACATGGCAATTTTAAGAGTGATTTTAAGTATGTATAAATTATGATCTGGGCAATAGAATAAGGTCCATATTCTGTATCACTGAGTACAGCTGATACTGCAAGTATACATGACAAATATGACAAAAGTAAAATACTGTACGGAAGGTGAAAAGGGCCGTGCTGTTGTAAGGGGAGAGAAGAATGTCATTAGCTGAGTGAAGGGGGGTTGGAGGAATTTTGAGATGGATCAGAGATATAAGGGGGTGCACTGTTGTTGATTTATATGTTAAGGTTGGTAAAGGGTATTAGACATAAACAGAAAGGGAGCTGTTTGTCTTTTGCCCATTTAGGCAGTAGGATCCATGCATATGAGGTGATCACAATCTTGTTTGCACCGCTTATATTAGGGAATTATTTCATAGGCTTCTTTTCAGAGAGTTTGTAGAGAGTTGGGGAGAGACTGGCAGAGATTGACAGAGTGATTTAAGAATTCTCTAGGGTGGGTGCTATACAAGAAAAGTCTTGGTGACGAGAGTGTGGGGAGGTGATGACAGGTGAGGAGAGACAATGAAAGAGTGGTGGGTACAGTTAGGGGGGTATCTTGATATGAAATATGATATGTAAGAGGGTGCAGTGTTGTAGAGGGATCTGTAGTTGAGTGCCAGGATTTTAAACTTAGTTTTAATATGTATGGGAAGCTAGTGAAAGCTTTGGCAGAGTGGAGCAGCAAATGAGAAATGGATGGTTAACTAAACAAGCTGTTGGAGATATAAATAGGGAACCCGGAGAGTGCAGTGTCACAGAGGCCAAGGAAGCTGAGAGTCTGGAGAAAAAGTGGGTGGTCAGCTGTGTCAAATCCAGTGGAGAGGTCTCGGAGGATAAGTAGAAAATAGTGCTCTTTGGGTTTGGCCACCAGGTGGTCTTTAGCTACTTTTGATATCAGTAGAGTTTTGTACAAAGAAGCTAGATTGTAGAGGGTCATGTAAGGAGTTTAATTATATAAAATGTGTTAGATGAGTATATGTTAGACTGTCTATTTGATTGGAGCAAAAGCAGAGAATAGGACAGTAGTTAGAAAACAGGTGGACAACAAAGAGTTTTTCTTAGGATTGGTGTTATTAGTGACTTTTTGAAGGGAAAAGGAAATTAATCAGTTATGTGGGGGAGTAATAATAATAATTGTTTGCAAAATATTTATTAGATTCACAACATAATACAATATGTATACATTCACTGTTAGCTATCATTGTAGGAGTAGGGAATCTAGCAAAGTAACCAAGGTGAGCAAGATTTACTTCATGGTTTACATGCAAACATACTTCCAAAATATTCCATACTTATTTTTCTACTCTCGCTTCTAACATTTTTGTCCTTCTTTCCTTATGGTGATCTTCTGAACATCTAGCATCAGCCTTGTTTTTCCCATTTTTACACTGTCTACTTGAAAAGCATTGCTAATTCCAAAAACAACAGTGGTAACTAGAAAAAATATATTGCACGTAAATAAATTCAGATGTCTGATTAGGTTTAGGAAAATTGACAGAAAACAATTTATTTATTATGCACTGGAAATGCTTAGTTGCTATTTACATTTTATGAAATACTATTAAACAGTAACATAAAAATAATAATCTAGGCATCTTCAAGTCTAAATACATAAAGTAAAATCACTGATATAAAGTGTTTTTGTTTCCGTTAAGCTTTTCAGATGCCAGCTCATGATAATAAAGTATATCAGTACTGCTAGCAGCACTTTAAGAAATGACAGAGAGCTCAGTGGTGTCAAATCAGTGATCAGACAGATATTTCCCATCTCTCTAATTCCAAAGTTTCACAATATCTACAGTTATTGTCAAATGGTAAAAATAATTATTATATGTCTACTTTGCCATTAACAGTTTTACAGAATAATACATTACGCTGTGCTATATTTTGAAGCATTTTAGTAACAACGCTAGACTAGAATATAAAGAAATGATATGCACTCAGCAGCCAGTGAGATGTTTAATGCATTCATTAAAGAAAAACTGCTTTAAGTTCTTTGGAGAAAAAAAGCTTCTATTTGTCCTCTTGTTAATACGAGAGCATAATTTGTGACAATTGCTGCTTCTAAATACTAAGTATAGTATGACAGACTTTCATTTGTTATTCTATTATTGCATTGTGACCTATTCAAAATCATCCATGACTTATATTTACAGCTGTGCTATAGATCATTTATTGAATCAAGTGCTGTTCAGGGGGCTGTAAAACATTTGCACATCAATTTTGTTGGGTAATGACAGTGTTTAACCTAAGTTTAACATTTACTTGTCCCATCAATTAAATACAAGATTCATTTAATTCCCATTTGTCTAAAGATATTGCCGTCTTCCGGTTGATAAGCTTCAATCTAACTAATTAGAATTGGAAGAAAATAGCATTTCATAAGCATCGCAATGCATATAAGTGATGCAGAACACCATCTTTAGATTTTGGGAAATTAAATAGATTATTTAATTCATGTACTATAACCAGATGGCATATAGTAAACAAAAACATTGAAAATGTAATTAAAATATAAATACCTGTATAATGCAATATTTTTTACTTGTCAGAAGACAAGATCTATCCTTTTTCAGTGACCCAGTATATTTCTGTTACAATAAAATCTTCAATACATATTCATCTATAGAAAATTAAATTATTATAAATGGAATAGTATTAATTATAAACATTTCTTCTTATTGTAACTACTTAATAAAAAATATGAAACTTCATGAGTACAGGTATTGTTTTCACATTTATTTTTATTTAAATTTAATGCAGATTTTTTTTAAATTTCCTTATGATTTTTTTTCTCATATAACTGTACTGCATTTACAAGTAAAGCTAATATATTTGTTTGCTGTGCATCTATTAAAAACAGTATGCAGTTTAAAATAAGCAAAAGTTAAAAGGATTTCCTAGTTTTTAAACATTATTTTTTTGTCCTCATCCAAAGCTACATTTACTCTGCCCGTGTGCTAGACTAAAAATAAAGTCTCACCAGTGTAGGTTCTGCTTCACATGCTCAGTAAAGGGGGTGTATCTATGATGGCTCATGAATTTTCACTAGGCAGAGCCCATGGAGATGCTGCAAGCATGTTACAACAGAGCTGTTACCTCTGTGCTGATGAAGATAATGATGTCATGGAGCAGAACATCAGTCCAGCCTGCTTTCAAGCTCTATGACACTCCTACTCACATTCAGTGCTGGCTGCTCCCCTGATAGACATAGGTAGGAGGAGATACACAGCTTTTCTCAAGGGCAAAACTGATAGTATAAAAGCTTTGAAAATGTTTTACTTTTATTTATTTTAAAGTGCATATTGTTTTTAATAACCTTTGCCAAGCAAACAAACATATGAGCTTTACTTGTAAATGCACTAGAGTTGTTGCCAGTGAGGTTTCTTCTTGAATTACTTTTTTTTATAGCTGCTTGGTTTGTTTAACTTGGCCACAGAACCAATTTTGAAATGCATTACACTTTGGTGAAGCTGCATCAAGCATTACATGCAGGGGAGTAGGAACTGGACCTAAATGAATAGAGGACACAAAAAATGACAAAATTAAACTTAATCGTATATTACCAGATTTGCTACGGAGCAGTATGTCTTTCCCATGAAAGCTTTGATTCATAATAAAAAAAACATAGAAAACAAAAAAAGAAAAAACACAAAAAATATCCGTGATGTAAATTAAAGTTTTTTCGGTTGCCAATTTTTTTCTCACTTAGGAGATTTTCTTTTGTGAATAAACACTAAATATGCCTCAAATTAACTTGCAACTTTACTCATAGGCCCCCTGGCTCTCCCCCTGTGCTGTGTGTGAGTGTGTAAGTTAATTTGAGGCATATTTGTTGTTTTTTAGCAGATCTTTCGGGTTCCGTGGTTCGGCCGTTAAAGTTGTAATTTTCCAAGGCCCACAGTCCATGTACGGGTTTTGGTTCCTAAGTCCTATGGCCTATAATTTTGTGCATGGAGCTAAGTCCTACTGACCTTAGGTGCTCCTTGCAGCCTAAGTCCCGCATGCTTCAACTGCTCGCCTCGCTTTGGCGCTCATTGCAGCCTACGTCCTGCGTGCCTCAACTGCTCTAACACTATATATTAAAATATATGTTTCTTTCACCATACCATACAATGCAGCAGCAATAGAAATGCATAATGTTTTTTAAAGAAATCATTATAATGTGTTAAACAGTATACAATTAAAAACACATGGAAATTATTTTAGAAAGCAAAAAAATAATAATAATAATAAATCATGGTCACCTCAGTCGTATGTAAAAAAAAATAGGAGGAAAGTAATTAACATACTTGTGAATTTTAGACGTGATATGACAAACTGTATTACTTGCAAAATACATCTGATTTCTCTATCAAGAATACGTTTCAAATAAAGTCTTTTATTATTTATGCCTAGAGATGTCGAAAATATTTTGTAGGGCCGAAAGCAGTTGAAAGAAAAAGCTAAGATTTTCAGTTCTACTACACAATGGTCTATATTCATTAATGTTTGGGGTGTTTTGTAGTAAAGTATTTATTAAAGGACCACTGTAATAGTACAACTCAATAATGTTTTGAGTAGGAAAGAGCAGTATGAACAACTTTTCTATTTTTACATTTTCTTTACACTGAAAAGATGCTAGCTTCCCATCATTTGGGAGCTGCTCCCATCTTTTTCAAACTATGACATAGTCTGCTGGTGGTGATTTACTGCAAAACTTTGGCAGCAGTATCTGTAGAGACATTCTTCAGAGTCAGAGAAGCTCCACCTTAAAGATGAGGGGAAAACAAGTATCAGTGTAAGATGTCTAAGAAAAGACCAACTGAAAATGATTTATAATTATCCTTACTACTTAAAATTAATGGAAACTGGACAATATGCACTGACCTCTAAAGCTTTGTAATTGTAACAGGATGATATGATTGTTCATGACCTTCTCCTTGTTTACAGTGTGCTGCCCCCTGAAAATTTTGAGCTTTTCTACACTTGTGAAGCATAGGTAAATGACCAACCATATACACAAAGTCTTCAGTATGTTTCACTATAAGACATTATTAAAAACGTTGCATTCGTACTATAGCTTAATATTAATTATATGAACTTATGAAATGTATGAAGGTACAATGGCTACAATAAGTGCAAAGTCAGGAGCAGATTTCTAATAAGTAGATAGATGCCTAGGTGTGCCATATCTGGAAATCATCTCTACATGTAATATTGGAAGTAGCTATGGAACAAAATAACAAAAATATCCAGAGCTCAGTGTGTATGTATGGCATTAATCAAAAGTCTTTTAGGAAGGCACATGATAGCTTACCGGAATAAATCCCAACCCAAACATCTTTATACATTACCATATGATAATTATAAACATATAATTATTTTATTTCTAAGCAAATATACTTAACAAAATTAAATTATCAATGTATCTATAATTTATCTATTATTTTTTTTAATTATTGGGACAATAACATATTTACCTAATCATTTATTCATATTACACATTTATTGGGTTGAGATTTGTTCTGGTGAACTATCAGGATTGTCCATTTTGACTGCATACTCATTAAAGTTCATGCGATCATCTCTTAGCGCTTGTCATGACTACTTATGCCATGATTCTACTTGACTTCTCTTTCGTTTAGTACATATATGTCAATCAATGTTACTGTTACTATCATTGGAAATTACACACAAATCAAACTTATCCAACAACAGTCAATGAAGCTATTGTTTTTTGCTGCATCACATTGTAACCATTTACACTGACTGCGATAGCGCAATCACATTACAATTACAGACTTTATTACAGCAACCAACATACAGTATTAAGTACACATTGACAGCCCCCTCTTCTTGGTATTGAAAATACTTTGTTTTCATGAAATGGGGGTATTTACTAAGTGGTAACAGAGGCTGTTATGGGGATCAAATGGCTATGATAACTACAGTGCCTTGCAAAAGTATTCACCCCCCTTGGCATTTTCGTGTTTTGTTGCCTGACAACCTGAAATTAACATGGATTGTTTGAGGATTTGCATCATTTAATTTACTGAACATGCCCACAACTTTGAAGATGTTTTTTTTTTTTTATTATTGTGAAGCAAACAACAAATAGGGTAAAATAACAGAAAAAGTCAATGTGCATAACTATTCACCCCCCTAAAGTCAATACTTTGTAGAGCCACTTTTTGCGGCAATCACAGCTCCAAGTCACTTTGGATAAGTATCTATGAGCTTGCCACATCTTACCACTGGGATATTTGCCTATTCCTCCTTGCAAAACTGCTCTGTTGGGGCTTCCTAATCAGTATTTGGCGGCTTGGAAACACAGGGCCCAAACAGAATTCTGTAGAACTCGTACTGGATGTAACACACACACAATCAGTCTCAGTACTAATTCCGTTTATTGCTACGTCATTGCATAGACTTTATACTTGCAAAAGAAGGCGGATATTAGATAGGATATTAGAGCGATTTTCACAGTTCACGTTAGTCGGTACAAGGACATATAATCAGGTGTTTTCTGTTTCTTAGAACAACTAGAAAAGTTTTGTGTTTTAGTAAGGTCGAAAAACATCCCAAGGATAGGCACATGATATTATGGTTAGGCTATGTGTCAGCAAAATATGTTAACCCCTTCATCAGCAGAATATGTTAACCCCTTCATTCCCCTCTTAGATTACAACGTGATCTTTATTTGGGATGTAAGCAGTGGTGTATTTATATGATAGGAAGCTAAATGAGGCACTGGAAGGTGATAGACATCAGTACATGAGATATACCTGTGACCGTGTTGGTGTTAAGTCACAGTATTTAGCTGAAAATTCTTAGGACTAAAGCCTTGCAGCATGTAATAAAAGCACAAAGGAATACAAGGGAAGTAATGACAGAGTAAACAGAATTATCATCAATATAAGAACAACATTCTTTACCTATTAAAGCACACGGACCGCCTTTTGAAGCTAAAACATAATCTAAAGCCATTCTATTCTACAAAGTGACCATTCTAAATTTGCACCTGCTCCTAGTTTAGTTTCACAATTGCTTCAGCAGAGTTAATCAAGGCCCTCTGTACTAGTAGAGAAAGGATGGATAGTTCTACCTGTAGTTTCCTTACGCCTACATGTGGGAAGGTTATACTTCTGCTCTATATCCCTCATGGTTCTGATGCGGCCTTGTGGAAGTGTTGGGGTTGTGTATATATATATGGGATTACTTGACCTAAATAACAACTGCCCACCCAATTAGGGGGTAGCCATCGATAGGCGTTCCTGCCACAGATAAAGTATACATCCGTGGCTGGAGAAGGTGGCACAAGGTGGAAGAGATTAGACACGGACCCATTACTGTTGCTACAATCAGTACCATTAATTGATATATTATGTAAAAGAGAAAATAAGTAGGGACATCCGGGACCTCTACAGTTCCAAGGTGTACAACTCTTGTACAGGTCAGAAAGGGAGGATGTCCTATAAAAATAAGTGTGGTATTGGAGCAAGTGGACCAACCAACAGATTTACATTTTCCTAGGGCCCTAAAACAGTTATACCCTGGGTTAGTTGGGTTAACATAAATTATACACTCATTATATTTTGATGGGAAATACGTGCGTATGAGTTGTTGCATCCATATAGAGTTAAGTGGTGTAGCTGATTGTACATAAGTAAAGAAATTCCATTTGCGGGGTTGTGTACTGCCATTGTAATATATGTATGTGGCTTTGAGTGAAGTTTTCTGCTGGAAGGCCAAATAGAGGCATACCCATTTCCCCATGTGTAACAACGTGTGCACTTACCCAGCAATTGGAAATGTTAAAGGAGTGAGCATATCCTTGTAACATTATGGAAAATGTATTACGTTCCCAGGGATGATTTTGTATAATTGTGTTATCACTTGTGGATCTCTTGTGCCTATGAGGTGAACTATTATTGATGTGAGTCTTATTGTGTTTACCACAAACAGACTTTAATGGTCCCAGTTCGTCTGGGTCATAATGGCAAATAAGAAATGTCCTTAAGGGCAAATAAACCAGGAGCATACTGCACATCGACAGGAGAAAGTTCTTCCATGCATTCTGTGGATGCAGGAGTAGGTTTGACATTTTTATTATCGCTGTCTTCAATCGCTTTCACGGGGACTTTGTCACCTGCTTCACCCCTCTTTGGACACAGCTTCAGACGTGATGCGTGGATCCAGATGTCCTGTGAGTCAGTGAGGATGGCAGTCCTGGTTACTGCTACATCGGTAGTCGGTGGTCCGAATGGGAAGCCTCCCTTCTTTGCTCTGTTCAGTTGTCGGACAAAGACGAGGTCACCGGGCTGGAACGGATGTGTTGGTTCCTGTGAGGGTAAAGGAAAGCGAGAAGACACATCACCATAGATGCCATTCAATTTATCAATCAATTGTTGCACACATTGTTCTCTTATAAGATCAAGATCACCAGACATAATTACAAGTGGGCCTTTTACCCAAGAAGTTGGAAATGGTCTTCCCATAAGAATCTCAAAAAGGGGACAATTTAGTAGACTTATTAGGAGTCATCCTAATTTCTGCTAGAATGGCAGATAAGTATTTCTGCCAGTTCACCCATGTACCTGCAGGGGCCTTTGTAAGTTTCTCCTTAATAGTCCGGTTCATACTTTCCACTATGCCTGAACTCTGAGGATGGTAAGGGATATGGAACTTCCAGGTTATCTGTAGCCATTGTACCAGTTCCTTAATTACCACACTAATAAAGGCTGGTCCATTATCTCGGTAGTTAATATTTTAGCTACCGTCTTAGCATCCTCTCTTTGTGTTACAAAGGCCTCAGGCCACCATGAGAACTGATCTACTATCACCAACAGGTACAATTGCTTTGATCCTGTCTTTGGGATATGAGTAAAATCAATTTGTAAATGGGTGAATGGAGCTGTGGGTGGAGGCAAATGTTCATGTAATGCTTTGTTAGGTACTGTAGAGTTATTCTGTAGACACTGTATACATCTTTGTATGTATGTCTGGCAGTGTGATTTTAAGTTTCTGATGCAAAATGACACTTGCAACTGTTGCTACCCTGTCAGCTAATGCCTTACCTCTAGATATAAATTAATTGCGATTCTTTGTACTTGCTATGTGTTATCAGTTATTACTAGTTTCGTTTTCAGTGTACTACTGGATGCAAGGGGGGGGGTTTGTGCTGCGGCTTCTGTTCTCTCTATCATTCCTTCTGCCAGAGCAGCTGAAGGGGGGGGGGGGAGGGAATGCTTTCTGTAAGGCCACATCACAAGGGGCCAAATGTTTTTGGAGACACGCCAGCATCCCCTGGACCGGAGTAGGGACTACTTTGGAAAATAATGCAACGGGACACATACTACCTCCGTGATCTTGGGCACAGACCGCAGCCATGGTTTTACAGTTGTCCCTTGCATACAAATGAAATGGTTTACAATAATCAGGTAGTCCTAAAGCGGGGGCCTGCATAATGCTAACTTTTAAGGTCACAAAAGCTTTAGTCATGTCTGGAGTCCACTGATTATGTTTTGGGCTGTCCCCCTTAGCAGCCGTACCTAAAATGGAGTCATAGTGAGCATTCAGGGATCCATTGCCTGCAATAATTAATCATAAACATGTGTTGTCCCATTTGTATTTTGTTTTTAGTTACCTTGTGACCTTCAGCTGCTAGGTGCTGTAGCAGACTTAGTGAATCCTGTCTATTTGGCTTCCCCTTTAGGAGTACATACCAAACAGTAGGTCCTTGTGACGTACTGAATGGGGACAGAACCATGACACGGGTCCATGACCGCAAGGTATTGTTGGAGCACCAGTGAGTAAGCAGCTGGTGAATCCACGTAGCCTTAGGGGAAGACGGGCCCATATTAATTGGCACCCATCAAAAAGTGAAAACCATAAGTAGTTGTGTCTCAAGGTCCAATGGGACCAAAAATAATGCGTTTGATAAATCAATAATAATAAATATAGTGGCATCATGGGAAATGGCCGTATTGAGAGCAGTGATATCAGGGACAATCGGGGCAATTGGGATGACTAAGTAATTAATTGCCCTTGAATCCTGGACAAATCTAAAGTCATTGTCACGTAATGGAAGGGACGTTAGCCCAATTCCATCCTGACTCTGTATCAGAGTCTAAAAGTCTATATAACAAGTCTGATGTCAGTCTGAGTCATGGTGTCCTTGACACATTCACTTCAGATACATCAGATATGTAGAAGGATTAATTCGGGGGTTAAGGGCTGCCTGTTTACTCTTTCCGTATTTACTATTTGCAATCTATTCAAAAACAAACTCCATTTTGGATCAAATTCACATACAAAATCTCTCTTCCAAATCACTTACTATAACATTCTAGGAACTATTCTCTTCAGTCCCATACTTAACTTACAATAATTCCCAACTAACACTCCACTTCTTCCTGAGACACACCTCTCCACAAACATATAACTACCAATACTGAAATTCACCTTAAAAAGTTAAACAACAACATTCCATACACATCTTATCCAAACTAAATACGACCTTAAGAATTTTTTGAAAGGAGACAAATTCACAGCCTTTTTTTTTTTTTTTCGGGACGCAGAGATAAGTGTTAGCAAGCTTTAAAATAGAATAAACACACTGTCTTACACTTACAAACAAGATAGACCATAAATCCTCCACTGTTACATATTTCTGGAAAAAGATTTCCTTTTTTTACATATATGCCGGCTTTAGAAATATATTTCAGTGGTGGACACGATTTCTACACAGAGGAAAATTCTCTAACCTGCATTTCTCAATTGTATTGTATTGCAAAGAAAATAAAGTACAGCAAACACTCACAAATTTATTTGCAGCAAAACACAAGACAATCCATCTACTTTATAAACAAAAGCAATCAGAATATTATATAAATGTATGTAAAGAAAAAGTTCCTTAATATTTCTATGTTCTTATCTCGTTTCCTCTTTCACGGGACCTGATGTTACGCTGTGTATATAATTACATATGACAGCTTTGGGTATTGTTTAGACTGGGAAGTAACCATTTACAACTATCCTTCTAAAAAAAACTTTAGGTGGTTGTCTCAATAGACAACGTAATCTTATTTGCTATCATGGTTTTTTAATCCGAGAACAGGATTTGTCTGTACCGAGCTGAAATAGCTCGGACAGTTCCGAAAGATATTCTCGAGTTAACGGGTTGCACCTAGACACAGAGACGGTGCGTCTTACAGTGTCCAGAGACCTTACTTCTTGGTTTTTACACAGAATAAAAAAAACATTTCTTATCTTAAACAGCATAGCAATACAGCAAAATTAATGAGCAAGCAAAAGCAGATTTTGGGCACTGTAAACCAAGCCGTCAAGTATATATTTATATCAATTTTATCCTTTCTATTTCCCCCTTAGGAATATATATATATATATATATATATATATATATCTCCTTGATATATATATGGCCTTCCAGAGGCCTAATTTTACACTCTCTTCCTTAGAGAGTCTCCCTACCTTTTAGGGATTATACCTACAGTCTACCAAAGACTTAATTCTTAATTCTCCCTACCGCAGGGAGTGTGTGCCCAACTTATTTACTTGTATACAGTTTACAAAGGACGACGAGAGTGGGAGCAAAGGAAGGTGCAAATAGACACAATTAACTCTACTCACCCACTCTGCCGTACTTCGATCTCTGTATCCCACTCGTCTGACACCAGTTTGTTGGGGCTTCCTAATCAGTAGTTGGCGGCTTGGAAACACAGGGCCCAAACAGAATTCTGTAGAACTCGTACTGGATGTAACACACACACAATCAGTCTCAGTACTAATTCCGTTTATTGCTACGTCATTGCATAGACTTTATACTTGCAAAAGAAGGCGGATATTAGAGCGATTTTCACAGTTCACGTTAGTCGGTACAAGGACATATAATCAGGTGTTTTCTGTTTCTTAGAACAACTAGAAATGTTTTGTGTTTTAGTAAGGTCGAAAAACATCCCAAGGATAGGCACATGATATTATGGTTAGGCTATGTGTCAGCAAAATATGTTAACCCCTTCATCAGCAGAATATGTTAACCCCTTCATGCTCCAGCTCCTTCAAGTTGGATGGTTTGCGCTTGCGAACAGCAATCTTTAAGTCTGACCACAGATTTTCTATTGGATTGAGGTCTGGGCTTTGACTAGGCCATTCCAACACATTTACATGTTTCCACTTAAACCACTCAAGTGTTGCTTTGGGGTAATTGTCCTGCTGGAAGGTCAATCTTCTGAAGGTAATTGGTTGCACCAGAGCTTTTTATAGGCTTCATAACAAAGTGGTGAATACATACGCACATACCAATTTTCTGTTTTCTATTTCTAAAAAATAGTTTTATGTATATATATTTCTCATTTCACTTCACCAACTTAGACTATTGTGTTCTGATCCATCACATAAAATTCAGATTAACAAAACATTGAACTTAAGGCTGTAATTTAACAAAATAGGTAAAAAGTCAAGGAGGGTGAATACTTTTGCAAGGCACTGTACTTCCCCATAAGGAATAGAGCATGTTTAATACAGTGGGCCTCATTCAATTGTGATTTGGCTAATTGAATAGGGCTCTATATAAGCACATAGCATATTTTTTACAGAAGTTTTTAGTCAGTGAAGACCTTGCTTTTGGATAGAAGTTCACTAACTAAAAACAAAAAAAAAAAAATGCAATGTGCTTATATAGAACCCTATTCAATTGGACAAATCACAATTGAATGAGGCCCAGTGACTGTAATAGATTAGTAAATACCCCCTAAGTCTTGTATTTATGTATTGATGAGAATTGTTTACCAGCTGGGAGAGTCTGGTAGGTTAAATGGGGACTGAGGGACTGAGCATCCAAAGAGACATGATGTAGTACATTAAGTGGAAGGAGTGTGGAGAGCGAGCAAGACCGAAATGTGTGTGAGAGAAAGGGAAAGTTTGTACTGTCTATGTAGAGTAAATACTGCTAAGAAAACGTAAGCAGAGTATTAGATGAATCACTGGAATATGTGGGATCTCTAGAATTAGGATTACCTTGTAAAAAAAGAATGCTGAGAATCTATGAATGCAGAGCAGCATAACATATATCTTAACCTTTCAAATGGTAAACGATTGACAAATATATTTTTTAAAACAGGCACCACAATTACACTTTTACACTTACGCTTTGTGTACATGATGATACTGATCAATCTAACTGATTGAACGGATCATTTTTTTTCTATATGATCTTGTGCATAAATTGATAAAGGGCAAATAGACAAACTTTAACATTTCAATTTTAATATACACTTATGCAATTATTCTTTTCATTGTTTTTTCCACTTCTGCCTCTGTTGGGGGTGTCCTTGTAAGCTAATGATATTTGCATTAGTCCTTATTAGAGCACTGGCAATTGTAGCTGCCATGTTTCCATTTTGCAGACAGAAGATTAAAATGGTAGGTTTTACAGCAGCTTAAGTGCATATAAAAGTAATAAATTACGGATTGTTTTTTGTATTCTAAAAAACATGCTACATATGTTCAAGTGTAATTCATTAATAGAGGATATTTTAAATGAATGATCATTGTTTTTTAAAGTTATTAAAGCTGTCCTGCTCATGAGAACCAGTTCCTGCTCTTGCTCTCAAGGAGAGATTACATTTTATCTCATAGTAATAGAAACTGCAGCCTTTCTGTAACCATTGCTGTGCTCTCTGCAAGTAGATTGGGTTACACAGAAATTATGACTTCTCTAACAGAGCAGAAAAGTTCTGGACATTTATTTCTAGAACAAGCTTGAACAATCTATGAGGAGATAGTTTTGTTCTGCGTATGAGAAAGAAGTACTCACTTCCAGTGATTGAATAAATATTGTTTGTTAACTTTCATCCATATTTATCTGCCTCTGTGAGACATTTACATTCAAGCCACAACATGCTAGTGCACCATTTATAAGCCTGTAGGCAGCATGCATAACATTTTTGGTAGGGGGTGTTTTACAATATGTCAGAAAAGGAGTTCAGAAATGTTACTGTATTGTCCACAGATAAATCAAATATAATCATCTACATGAAGTATCTTGGTCACTTGATTTCTATTTTGGGGTGTAAGTAGGGTAGCAGAGGAGGGGAATGAATCATGAGTGATTGCAATGCAGATAGGCTAGCAACACAGGACAAAACGCATTAAGGACTTTCGGGAAGACTAAAAGTGATGTTTCATTTTAATGGGCCATTTACCTCACTGTAAGGGCTCTTCTTGGTGTGAAAGAGCACATGATTCTAGGTTAAATGATCTATTGCTTTTTTTAAATTACACTAATAACAGCTAAAAATCTAAGGTCTGTTTACAAACACACTCCTGACTGTTCCATGATTAATATCTGCCGAGACCAAGCGGTGAAGGTTTCATGAACACGAAGATTTAGAATTTTTCACTGAACTACAGGCATGCAGGAGGAGAAGTTTTTCCTCAACTGTACTCTTTAGCTGATTCCAGCAGTCATTTGTCTGCACAGATACATTTGGGAAAGGTTAAATCTCTTTCTGCTTATGCTCCCCGCATGGAGCTCTTGCTGTGACTCTGTATGGGGGCACTGCCAGTGACTCATGTAAACAGACACTTCATTTATTATTTTTTCTGTGAAAAAGGCACCAATTTCAGTAATTCAAAAAGTGTTTCAATATGTTTTTAGACAAGCTTTACAGCGGTGTGCTCCAATTTGTGCTGAATTGACTAGCCCTTTAAATATGTTCTACCAGCCCATTGGAAGGAGGCGACATATGCCTACACTTGTTTAACTTTCAGTTTTCATTTATTTTTTGTATTAAGGATCATGTTTTGTATAAACCACAGATTAAGATGATATAGATCACATCACTATGACCCAATGATTATATTCAGAAATATTGCATCAATCTTTATATATAGGTCTCCTGTTTGTGATGATATCAGATCTGTATTATCATTCAGGTTCATGAAACATAGACTTTAATTACAAAAAAAATAGATATATCTATTTTACTATTTTTATCTCTTAATGATTAACTTCATTATATTTCACATTTTCAGCAACTTTTCATTAATCAGGCATCATAGTACTAGAAAAGTTTGTGGAAGGCTAATACAACTAATGAGGGAATTGGGGATTTGAGCTTAACAAAATAACTAAAGGTAGTCTGTTAACTGTAAAAACTATTTCTTTTTCCATACAAAAATATCAAAGGTCAATACAAATGCTTGTTTGACTGTTAGAACTGTACAAATATTTCAGGGCTATTTCTCAAAATTAGAAAATAACTTTTCAGCAGCCTCAAGGAAAGTAGTTTCTTTAAAAGCAGCCTATTATTGTATTCACCTCAATAAAAAATAGAACAGTAACACTTTGTCACACAAGTAGTTAATATAAATTGGCAAAGCAATACATTAGAAATAATGTTGGAACATATTGTGAAATTTGAGCTTCATTCTATTTATTTTCTCTCCTTGGGACTGAAATTGTTCAGTATGTTTGTTGAGCATTCCTGCAATTGTTTGATATTATTTCATATTTGTCTTATTTAGAGGATAACAGATTTATTTCGAAATATATAATAGTGCATTTTGCAATTATTACTGTAAGCTCTAAAAACAATATGTGATGGCCATCAATACAGTCATACAGTTATTAAAGCAAGACATCATACTGTACATACATTTTCTAGAAAGCCATAGATAAGAGAATTTCAATTAGGTTTGTTGTATATAACATCACCAAGACCAAGACTTTTCTATTTGCAGTCCTCAAATTAAATGCAGCTGCAAGAGTTCAGAGGTAATCCCACAATGCTCCATAATCTGAAATGGTATCAAGTGCAAATAGAGGATGGGCCTACAGTGTTGTACCTTTATAACAATGCAATTTCAAAAACAGATATATACAATATATATACACAACATAAAATCATACAATTATCCGTTACATAGGGAAGGGTGCTGACTGATTCTAGCCTCATATTCAAAAGAGTTGTGATTAGAGATGTTGTGAATAGTTCGCCGGCGGACTTTTTTCGGCGAACATAGCATGTTCGCGTTCGCGGCGAACTGCGAACATATGCGAGATTCGACCCGCCCCCAATACTTTATCATTGAGCAAACTTTGACCCTGCATGTCACAGTCAGCAGACACATTCCAGCCAATCAGCAGCATACACTCCCTTCCACACCCTTCTACCTCATGGACAGCAGCCATTTTGGAATCATAAGTAACTTGCAGTCTTACTGAGAGGAGGGACAGTTTGGATGATACTGCATCAATAGGGAAAACCATAGCTAGGCAAGTTTATTCAGTGTCCAGTGCAGTGCTGAAGGACTCTTGTGCATTATTATTATTATTATTACTACTATTTAATGTGTAGATGTACCAGCTGGGCATGCATTATTATTATTATTATTATTATTATTATTATTATTATTATTATTATATAATGTGTAGATGTACCAGATGGGCATGCTCTTGTGCATTATTATTATTATTATTATTAGTAGTAAAATACTACTACTAATAATAATAATAATAATAATGCACAAGAGCATGCCCAGCCAGTACATCTACACATTATATAGTAATAATAATAATAATAATAATAATAATAATAATAATAATACACAAGAGCATGCCCAGCCGGTACATCTACACATTATATAGTAATAATAATAATAATGTAGAAGAGCATGCCCAGCCGGTACATCTACACATTATATACTAATAATAATAATAATAATAACAATAATAATAATAATGCTCAAGAGCATGCCCAGCCGGTACATCTACACATTATATAGTAGTAATAATAATAATAATAATAATAATAATAATAATAATAATAATAATAATAATAATATAGAAGAGCATGCCCAGCCGGTACATCTACACATTATATAGTAATAATAATAATAATAATAATAATGCACAAGAGCATGCCCAGCCGGTACATCTACACATTATATAGCAATAATAATAAGAATAATAATAAAGCAGAAGACCTCCCCTGTGTCTCCCCCCCACTCACTCCCATGTGTCTCTCTCCCCCCTCTCCCCTGTGTCTCCACCCCACTCCCTCCCATGTGTCTCTCTCCCCCCTCTCCCCTGTGTCTCTCCCACCCTTGCCTGTGTCTCTACCCCCTCTCCCTTCCCCAGTGTTTCTTTCCCCCCTCTCCTGTGTCTTTTCCCCCTTCCCTCTTCCCCGTGTCACTCCCCCCTCCCCTGTGTCTCTACCCCCCTCTCCCTTCCTGTGTTTCTTCCCCCCCTCCCCTGTGTCTTTCCCCCCTTCCCTCTCCCCTGTGTCTCTCCCCCCTCATCTGTGTCTCTTCCCCCTTCTCCCCTGTGTCTCTACCCCCTCTCCACTGTGTCTCTACCCCCCTCTCCCTTCCCCTGTGTTTCTTCTCACCTTGTCTGTGTCTTTACCCCCTTTTCTCTCCCCGGTGTCTCCTCACCACTCCCTCCCATTAGTCTCTCCCCCCCTCTCCCCTGTGTCTCTACCCCCCACTCTCTCCTGTGTCTCTCCCCCCTCCCATGTGTCTCTTCCCCTCACCTCTCCCTTACCCTGTTTCTCTTCCCCCCTCTGCCCTGTGTCTTCCTCCCCCTCTCCACTGTGTCTTCCTCCCCCTCTCCCCTCTCCTGTGTCTTCCTCTCCCTCTCCCCTGTGTTTCCTCCCCCTCTCTCCTCCCCTGTTAGCTTCTATATGCATACATACATATGATAAGAAATCTGGGGGTGGAGTTACCCCAAACCCCCCCCCCCCCCAGTTCCAACACCCATGAGTACTGTATAATATTGTATTGCATTATGTTATATTATATCACTAGCGACTTGCCTGGCACAAATGATGGGGCAATAAAGTTTGAAGCCATGGCAATGCTGTTTGCCACACAATGTGATGCTTTTTGTACTCTGAGGACCTTCAGCGCTCATTGTGAGTCTCTTCCCTCGTGTCCTTCATGTTTCGTGCTTTGCAACGATCAATCTTCGGCGCTCATCGCATAGACAGATATATAAGTACAGTGTTAAATATATATTTTTTTTTGTGCAGTGTAAATAAAAAAATGTATTCAGGTCTCAGAGAATAATAAAGTGATTTAGATTTGTAACTGCTTTGAGAGTGCTATCGCTGGCAGCCAATGAGCAGTAATCCAGATATATAACTGCAGAGTAAAAAGTAAAACATTTTAGTGTAGTGTAAAGTCTACATTTTTATTTTCCATTACTAATTAATACTTATTAAATGAATGCACGATAATAACTATTGTGAATGAACAAATGTATTAGGAAGTGCGAAGCGTTAATGTATGTAAAGTAACCGCAGTGTAAAATATGCTATCAAGCGTATTTTTTTTGTATATATATTTTTTTAATAATAATGAATTAATTAATTACTAAAATACTTTACCTATTTGTAATTAATATATCCAGTGATCAATAACCTGAAGAGCTAACAATCAGTTTTGATTTTCCTGCAGCTTACAGTGTACATTTGGACTGTTGGTGATCCGAGGTGTAAGTGTCAGCAATGTGCGCAGTGCACGAGGGGAAACCGCTTGTATAGTCCTGTAACGCGCCATTTTAGATTTGTAATGTTATTAGTTGCAAGTTAGTGTTGTAAAATGGCGGCGATTGTGTATGTGTTACGCGGCTCGCCAGTAGTTTCCATTATTTATAATAGTGTATTTTGTACCTCGTCCGTTCCTAGGTAAAAGTCGTACATGGCTGGCGATGTTTTGCGCGGTTTGGGGTCGTGTAGCCTTGTTTTAATTTTTTCCGGACGCCATTTTTTTTGTCGCTTAGCCGATTTACAAGTGCCAACTGGGGAAGACATTACAGTTATCACATATATAGTTGTGAGCAGGCGGGTTGTTGCTAACGCTGCGGGCTTGCGAAGCGAGGGCCATAGTTGCTGGCAAGGAGCGCCGAAGGCTCCCACGTCGGCTGCAATGAGCCGCAGGCGGGACTTACACCATCAAATTTACGGACTTACCATCCAAAAATACGGGACTTAGAAAAAAAAACATTACGAGCTCACAAAAATACGACCTTAACGCCCGAACCGCACGCACTTAAAAACATTAAAAACACAATAAATACACACAACAAACACATAAAAAGCTTACCCACAGCAAGGCGGGCACCGAGGACCTCTGCAAGTGAAGTTACACCTCCATTTAAGTCCAAATTCATGAGTTTAGACACCCGAAAATCACCTAAGTGAGAGAAAAAATGGCCCTTGAAAAAAAGAAAACGAGGCTACAGGACCCTAAACACGCAAAACACATACGGATTTTCCTAAAAAGCCGTACGAGGTAAAGATACACTATTAACAAGGACGCTAAATCATCCACACCCGCTTACCACATACACATTCCCCGCCATTTTACAACACTAACTTACACAATGCGGAAGTACATAGCTACCCTAACGGCTTCCCCTCACGCACGCAGCCTATTTACACTACACACTGCACACATTGCTGACACTTACACAGCAGCTCCACAGCACTGAAAACCTACATTGTATGCTGCAGGAACATGAAAACAGATTGTCAGCTCTTCAGCACAATGCTTCCTGCATATATTACTTACAAATAGGTAAAGTATATTCATTTAGTAATTATTTCACTAGCATACAAAAATACATATACACAAAAAAAACATTATCACATTAAACATAAAAGCCATTCACTGCGCGCCTCACAACGAGCGCCAACGCTGCTCATAGCATACAAAGCCTTGCAATAAGCGCAAAAAACACATCACCGCCGACCAAAGAATAACAGCAAAAGCGCCTATCATAAAAAAAATTCAACCAACAGCCTCGCAATGAGCGCCGAAGGATCTCCGACCGCCAACAAAATGAATGTCTCGTCCAAACCATTACCTGCCTTACAATCTTATTGCCGCCATTTTTTGATGGGCAAGTCGCTAGTAAATATATAAAGATCAAGATAATAAAAGTATCAGGAAATGTAACACAAAGATGCACGCGCGTCTGAATAATACGACAAATACGGATTTTTGTCATAAGTGATATGATCGCAGTATTGGGTCATAAACCCTAAACACTGGAATCTGTTACATACAATTTACTGATGATGTCATTAATGGGCTTCAAGGGGGGGGATCTCTTTTCATACTTTTTGAGCTTGCAAATCCAACATACGCATAGCGGAAACGCCACATCTGTGGGACACACACAAAGGGGTTCACTTTGGGAGAAAAAAACAAACAAATATGAAATATTTAATAATCATATTTTGATGTTACCAACAGATAAGGAAACAAAACTGAGGTTATTATATCTAATAGTAGCAAGCCTGGGAGTACTGGGAGTAATAATACTGCAGCAGGAGGTCAGGACTAATGTCACTCTATAGACACCCAGTCAGATAAAGGTCAGTACTAATGTCCCTCTATAGACCCCCAGTCATATAAAGGTCATTACTAATGTCCCTCTATAGACACCTAGTCAGATAAAGGTCAGTACTAATGTCACCTATAGACCCCCAGTCATATAAAGGTCAGTACTAATGTCACTCTATAGACACCCAGTCAGATAAAGGTCAGTACTAATGTCCCTCTATAGACACCCAGTCAGCTAAAGGTCAGTACTAATGTCCCTCTATAGACACCCAGTCAGATAAAGGTCATTACTAATGTCCCTCTATAGACACCCAGTCAGATAAAGGTCAGTACTAATGTCCCTCTATAGACCCCCAGTCAGATAAAGGTCATTACTAATGTCCCTCTATAGACACCCAGTCAGCTAAAGGTCAGTACTAATGTCCCTCTATAGACACCCAGTCAGATAAAGGTCATTACTAATGTCCCTCTATAGACACCCAGTCAGATAAAGGTCAGTACTAATGTCCCTCTATAGACCCCCAGTCAGATAAAGGTCATTACTAATGTCCCTCTATAGACACCCAGTCAGCTAAAGGTCAGTACTAATGTCCCTCTATAGACACCCAGTCAGATAAAGGTCATTACTAATGTCCCTCTATAGACACCCAGTCAGATAAAGGTCAGTACTAATGTCCCTCTATAGACCCCCAGTCATATAAAGGTCATTACTAATGTCCCTCTATAGACACCCAGTCAGATAAAGGTCAGTACTAATGTCACCTATAGACCCCCAGTCATATAAAGGTCAGTACTAATGTCACTCTATAGACACCCAGTCAGATAAAGGTCAGTACTAATGTCACCTATAGACCCCCAGTCATGTAAGGTGTAACCCTTACACTAACTGATCGATACAACATCATACCTGATGTTTTAAAGCATGTTATTCCAAACAATTTAGGAATGTTAGGTAATTTATGCCCTTTATGGCTTAAAACCAGACTCTGCATCAACTATATAATTTTCCATGGGAGTTTTGCCATGGATCCCCCTCCGGCATGCCACAGTCCAGGTGTTAGTCCCCTTGAAACAACTTTCCCATCACTATTGTGGCCAGAAAGAGTCCCTGTGGGTTTTAAAATTCGCCTGCCCATTGAAGTCTATGGCTGTTCGCCGATGTTCGCCGGTTCGCGAACATTTGCGGCGGTTCGCGTTCGCGGTTCGCGAACCGAAAATTTTAGGTTCGCAACATCACTAGTTGTGACCTGTAGAAGGGAAAATTTTATTTCTGGTTACTGGCTTCCCATTGAAAATGCTGGTGGTCGACAGGGGTACCAAGAAGAACATATCATCCATACAGAGACACCTTTTATCATCTGTTTTTTCTGACAACAATATCTGTACTCAAGTTGACAAAAATAGAATCTTCTTCAGATAATAATATGAGCATGAACATTATTTCAAGAACTGAAACCTTTACATTTATAGTGTTTAGATTCTCATTTATTACTGTGCAAATTTTGATAGACTGACAGCCCCATTATATTGGATGCCCGTAGCGGCATCGACACACCAAAGGCTGCAGGCTTGAAATTCAGCTGCATTACAGAGCTATTAAATTGAAACATGCCGCGTGTTACGGGCCATAGACGCAAACCAGTAAACCATTCTTGCGCACGTTGGATGTGCAGCCGTGAACGTGATCAATTAGACAAACCCGAAGTTACTGGTTTAGATAGAGCCAATGGCAAATGAGATCGTCATCATTAAGTCACTGAAAAATTGAGGTTTTTTTTCAAAGATCGGACTCGCATTCCAGAAATAATGCAATATTAAGAAATCAGTAAATATTATATTCTTGTCCAAGCTAGTTCCATTATATGTATTAAGACATTGATTGCCGGGATCGATATAACACGTAAATTAAACAGAAAAAATACTTTTTTATATTGCAGATTTGCGAGCTTAAGAATATTGTGCTATTAATTTTAATACCTAACATCACTTTCCCTTTAATTATAAGAACAGTAGTGTGTTTATATTTGCATTTACAGTGCTACGGATAGGATTTAACCCCCTTACGGGTCCTCTCCAGTACCCGTTGGCTTTTTGGCTCCATTTGCGGGTTACAGGTCAGAACACCAGTGGATTTGTAGCAATTTAATAGCGATTTTTGAACATAATAGTTACGGGCTTGACAGATCAAAGGAATTGCGACCGCGGAGTTCAAAGTTTAACATCCCGTAGGGTTATTCCGCCTGTAACCCTTAGATCGTTAACGGGTTGCTTTACATGGCCAATTTAATAGCCGTAAGTCTTGCGGGCTACATTACTTGCCACGGTTTTACAAATTGAGGGAGTTTAATAGGGCTGTGAGACCTTCTGCTGCCATTCAGAGTAAAAATATAACCTTCCATTTATGTCTCACTCTTCTAGCAGAAGAGGATTATTGAGTATGAGTTTGCTGCATCTGAATTTAAGCAATGGGAGTTGATATATTAGCAGTAGACATCATTGAGACTTTCTGTCTTTGACGCATTATCTTATTTAAATTAATTGTCCCTAGCATAATTGTCACTGACGTCTGTTGATAATGATAGCTGCAGTTTTTTTTGCTATGTTCAACCCAAATAAACTGGTGCTATTTTATACCATGTAGTATAGTTATTGAACTGAACCACAATCTATAAATTGAGTTGCTATAGTAAATTAAATAGAAAAAAAAATGCAAAGAAGAAAATAGTTAAAAAAAAAAATGCAATATGTAAATTTAAGACTGTGTTTTGCTGAACATCTTTTTTTTAATTTAGCTCTACTACAACCCATTTGCTACCTCTCAATTAACTTTCTTTCATCTTTATTATCGCAGGGCAAATTTACTAATAGGAATTGTGATTGGCCTACTGCCCCATAACAACCTATCCCCTACAATGAGGGTCCTTATGGATGCCCACTGTACCTAAAGTTAACCCCATTACCACCCTAAGTACTATTACTATATTGGTCCATAATGACCCCTCCTAGACCCGATCCCCATGGGGGTACATAAAGACCCCAAAGTACTTTTCCCCAAATTAACTAAAATAAATAAATAGAAAAAAGAAAAAACAACAAGGAAAAAAAAAATATATATATAAAATAATGGACCCCAATTGTTCTGTAATCAAAACATTGGGAGTTCTTTGGACCCTCAGGTCACCAAACATTAGCCTGTTAAAATAGAGGTTAGTATGGATCCCCATGGTAATCTACAATCTAGACTTGAGGGTCTCTATGGACCCCCATGACACCAAAGTATCCTATATACCATGTACTGTAAGTCTCTATTCACCTCATGGTATGCCTATAAGTTACATATGGACCATCATGGCACCTAATACAAACTCAGTTATATATATTTATAGGTTAGATTACCCCATTGGACCTCCATGGTACCTAAACCTAACCCCCTACTATGTTTTACTTACTCGTCTTCCTTTTGTCTGTATTTAATTTAGTTAATTTTCAGTGGTAGTGCAAGGAATTTTGGGTTCGTTATGAACCCCCATATGCTAAGATACCCCAAGGGTGGCCAAAACATTTTATTACCAGTGATGCTGATATTCAGCATTGCAGATTCCAGCCCCACAATAGTAGTATTTTGTTTATTCAAAATGCACTTATATAACTAATATACATCTGTTAATGTACAAAATATACTGATAAATATAACACCTATAAGTGTATGTTGCATGTTAATGGCTGAATATTAGTAATATGATATTTTTTTCAATATAAAACATACAATCTTTGGTTTGACAGACACAATGATGAATATCAGCATTGCAGGTGCTAAAAAGCATTATGAGTTTTCAGAGAAGTTAAATTTTCCTGGTAGATAAATGTTAGATAAATGTTGCGAGCAACTGGGCTGAGCTAGCTATTAAACTATGACTTGAGAAGCTTGATCACTGGTTAAAACAGGCTTTTGTGGATGTATTAGAACAGTGTTCACAGTATATAGAATATGCTATTTAATTGTGTCACTCTTTGAAATATTTGCAGAATATTGTTTCATGTTTGCTGTAGTCAATATTACAATGCCTTTCAGTAGATCTGTGTTCACCTGCTAACCTCTATATGTGTACTTGTTTTGCCCCCATAGGCACATTCACACTGGCATTAAATTATACATAACTTTGTCACTGTTTGATGACCCATTTGTTTCAAATTTGTATTGCACTGTAACTGTACTTTCATTTCTACTTGCCTTAAAATTTGTCTACACCTTTGTTATGTAAGAGTAAATATCAAAGTATTTTCCAGAAATATCTGTCCCTGGCCAAATTATCAGTATCTATATGGTGTGCACACCTTAGAGAAATAATACACCAACACAAAGTTCTGGTATAAACTTTCTCTCTACTGCCTTTATTAAGTCAGACATCATTTATATAGTTTTTAGTAATCAGATAAAAAGTTACATTAAGCAAAACATCAAGTTTATTCAGTAATTCATTGGTTCTGAGATGTCTGCTTTTACGAGGCTCCGGTCAGACATTGGGTTAAAACATTAAGGAGTCTCCAAGACCCATCCCACAAGGGGATGGTTCTTACTCTCATTGGTAAGAAGTTTCAGACAAAGACAAGATGGTGTTTCTCCTCCTCGTGTTCAGTGTGTGTGTTAAGACCAGTCATCCTTAACAGACCGGAAA
This sequence comes from Discoglossus pictus, assembly GCA_027410445.1. Lineage (NCBI taxonomy): Eukaryota > Metazoa > Chordata > Amphibia > Anura > Alytidae > Discoglossus > Discoglossus pictus. The sequence continues at coordinate 316,015,228 of CM050163.1, read as the reverse complement.
TAGTGCTGCCTCCATCTTGTGAGAAAGGGGAGTGTCAAATCCTCCATTTTAGAGTCTCCCAATGATTCAGCATTTATTAGTAAAACTTGGTTATACGATAATACTGCAAAGATAAGATATATAAGTAGGTGTACGAATACATTTATGCATTTTGTACTGATCCTAATCCATAACAGTTATACCATTTAATATTGTAACCTTTAGTGGGAAGACAGGCCGAATACCATTGTATAAGTTGTGTATCAGTTGAGGAAGTGACATTAATAACAGCATACTTTTATTTGCACTATATATACATACAGAAATGTAAGTAGGAAGACACATATAATTACAGATAACACAGTTATTTTTTATTGTTTTTTTGTAAGGTATACTGCTTATAAATTTAAATATGTTGGGAGAATTTATTAAATGGTTACTGTTGCTTACACTGGAGTGATATCCCAGAGTAACCTACAATCCAAAATGTCAGGCAGGTCACAGTACAGCTTACTAAAGGCTTTTTCTGCATCAAAAGAAAGCTGGGTCATCGCAAATTATCATTACTTGTGTATTTAATGGATGTACTATAGGCGTTACATGTGGCATACCATGAAAATCTAATCTCTCCATATTTAGTAAACACAAATCTTGCTGTTCACTACTCACAATGCTATTTTTTCTGAGTTGCATGTTTCAGCCCCACAATATACATTTGTGGTTGGTTCCCTCTTATGCGGATAAGGGATAGCTGAAATGTGGTCAAATGCTACCGAACTTCTAGCCTTCTTTGAGGGCCTGAAGATCCTTGGGCATGTAAAGAGGCTGTTTGTTGGCCGAATCAGCAATGAGATGATTGGAGAAAGCCAAAAGCGTTACCTTGAAACTTAGGCAATGACTCAGGTAGAAAAGGAACAAATTTATTATGAGGGCTTGCTGAAAGCCACTAAATAATTAAAGAACGAGCACTTGGGAATGGCAAGGACACAGATGGGGCCCAAAATGATTGAGTTTGTGCCTAGTAAAGGCTGATTTAGGACTTATGGAAAGCAAAAAGGCTTGGAATCCAAGTGGTGATGAAGGCATAAATTGTCTGAGCGTAGCTGATTTAGGATTTATGGAAAGCCAAAGCTTGGAAGCCAAGTAGTGATGAGGGAAGACATCTGTTGAGTGTGCTTGCAAAAGCTGAAAACCCTACCTGGCTTTGTGAATATGGGCCAAAAATCTGCAAATGATTTGCTGAAAGCCAAGTAACCGTGAAAAGGGGCAAGTGGCATGGACACTGATTGGCGCTAACAACGCTTAGTCGATTTGAGCCAAAGTCCATCAGACAGGTTTGCAAAAGTCAAAAGAACTTTACCTTGGACATAGACAAGGACACTGCGCAGTGGATGAGGGTCAAAATCTGTCTTTACAAGGCAGGGATGCTATTTAGTAGATTTGGGCTGAAATCCACCATGTGAGCTAGTGACAGCCTGAAAAGCGTTACCTTGGACATGGACAAGGCAGCTGCACAGTGGATAGGAGCCAAAATGAGGGCTTTGTTAAAACTGAAACCTTACCTCATTTAGTAGATATGGCCAAACCAGCTAATTCATTTTCTTTAATCATTGGTCTTTAGCAAAGTAAATGCACTTATCGACATCTGGAACCAATTTCCCTCCAGTGATGTAAAAAAAAGTGGAACCATTGCTCGCCACTTATATAAATGCCCTCATGGACAATAGAGAAGTAAATAGGAAGTGCTTAAGAAGGCTGAAGAGGGCACTGCCCCAGAAAAGGCAGGTGAGAGAGGGCCCTTCCCCAATACCAGGTAAATAACCTGGATATATATATATATATATATATATATATATATATATATATATATATACATTTTAATAATATAATTATTTGGTTTACAGACTAACATTATAAACAAAACTGATTATTATATGGAGCTGAGGTTATAATTTTGCCTGGTTTGTTGTTAGTGTATAACAATAATAACATAATGCCAACCATTGCATCTTTGCCAACCACTACCATCTCTTCAATGGCTCATGCACAAAATCTAAATATAGCATCTTGGTTTTTTTTACATGCAATTGCTCCGGCACCGATGGGATAGAATTGTTAAAATGCTATGACACTCATGAGCTACTCTGTTCATGATTTGGAAAGGAGGTGACAGGGGGTAGATACATAATGCACATCAGACATTACTGTGCTTCATCACGGACCTATTTATAATAACTGAGTTTTAGTAAATCACCTTTAGACTTGAGTAGTGTTATTAAAAGATGAGCAGCGGTAGGTCATGGCTTAACAAGTGTCCTGTTAGTAAATTCCCAGCATTCTCTAGCAAAAGTAAAATCTGTTCATTTACATAATAATGCACCAACATATTCCGTAGTGCTACAGAATATGTACATTGTTTTATACACCAATGTTTACATTTGTATAACTTTTTTTTTAAAAATAAATAAAGTTTGATTTTTTTATGTTAAAAAGTTTTCCCTTATGTTTGTTTAAGGACAATTTATTGGACCACAAAAATGAGTACTGAATTTAACTGATCTAAATATTCACATGGAATCATTCTGCACCCCTCATTAACCTGCCTGGCGGTATGATTATGTCAGTATTTAGAATGTTAAAGTGGTACCTTAAATAATACTGACATAATCATACCCCCTCCCCCCTTTCCCTCCTCCCTTTCCCCCTTCCCTCCTCCTCCTCCTCACTTCCCCCCTCTCCAATCACCTCCATTTCCCCCTACCCCCTCCTCCTTTTCTCCCTTATCATCCTCCCTCCTTATCATCCTCCTACTGCCTCCTTCCCCCCTTATCATCCTCCCTTTCCCCCCTTATCATCCTCCCTTTCCCCCCTTATCATCCTCCCTTTCCCCCCTTATCATCCTCCCTTGCCCCCCTTATCATCCTCCTCCTCCTCCCCCCTAATCTCCTCCTCACTTCCCCCTCTCCAGTCCCTATCCCCCCTCTCTCCTTACTTGATATTGTGATCAGATGAGCTCCCTCCAGGGACTGGAGAGGGGGAAGTGAGGAGGAGGTTCGGGGGAATGAGGAGGATGATCAGGGGGGGAGGAGGAGGAAGATGATCAGGGGGGAGGAAGATAACGGGGGAAGGAGGAGGATGGAAGAGAAGAAATGGTGTGCTGAGGTGGCCCAGGCAATTTTGGCACATGGAATCATTCTGCACCAAACTTTCTGCACCCCTGCAGTAACCCTGAACGTGGCCCGGGGTTACCGATTTAGAAACAGTAAATTAACCCCGACCCACGCTCAGGATTACCGCTTCAGCGGTTAAATTGCAACCAGCTCCTCGAGACCTTTTTTTTTTCTTCTGCACATGACTAGAGTATATTTTGAATAACATATAAAGGATATTGGTATCTATAGATGTAAATAGATGTATAACAAAAGGCCTATAAATGTAATTATGAATTAACAAAATAAGTATATATGTTAGCTTTCAAAAGACTTTTCAAAATTCTTTGTATTTTTGCTATTTTTTCTTGCAAACGTGCACTGACGACAAGGCTACTAAATATGTTCAGGTAATTTGCTGTGGATTGCCTATGCTTATGTTTGACTGGCATTTAAGCCGTGACTGAAAGCTTCCTAAATAAACATTTTTGTTAAAGGATTAACATCACCAGCATTGTAACATTCTCATTAATTTTCAGTTATGCAAACTCTAACCAGAGATAGATTTTTGGAGTCCTACTGGTATTTTCTTAATGTCGGAGATTACATCATGTATTTGAAATATAGCATTATGCATGGAAAATCTGCATAATAGGTGCATTTTCCATATGTTTATGCATTATATCAGTTACATATTAAGGCACAAGATTGATAAGGATTAGTGATGTCCCGAACAGTTCGCCGGAGAACTATTTGCGGCGATTTTCGCATGTTCGCGTTCGCATCGAACGTCGAACACATGCACATTTTGGTCCGCCCCTATTCTTTATCATTGAGGAAACTTTGACCCTGCACCTTACAGTCAGCAGACACATTCCAGCCAATCAGCAGCATACACTCCCTTCCAGGGCCTTCCATCTGAAGGACAGCCTCCATTTTAGAATCATTCTAAAGCTACATTCGTTGAGAGAGGACATATATTCTACCTGCTGCTGATTTAATAGGGAAATAGATAGCCAGGCTGAGTATTTAGCTTTCACTACACACCTGAAGGACTCATTTGATATCTATTGCAAGGACAGCAACCCAAAAATCCCTTTTTAGGGCTAGAACATCATTTATTTTATTTTATAATTTTTTTCTGTGTAATCTAATTTCATATGCCTGCCTGCTAGCGTGTGTGTGAGGCCTATTGCATCTACTCTGCCAACTTTTGCCAGTGCACAGTGACACTCATATCTGGTGCAACCGTAGTGTACAGTGACATAAAACAACACTTTTTTGACTGTAATCGATTGAATATCAGTTGCCTGCCTACAGGCGTGTGTGTGAAGCCTATTTCATCTACTCTGCCAACTTTTGCCAGTGCACAGTGACGCTCATATCTGGTGCAACCGTAGTGTACAGTGATCGATTGAATACTAGTTGCCTGCCTACAGGCGTGTGTGTGAGGCCTATTGCATCTAGTCTGCCAACTTTTGCCAGTGCACAGTGACACTCATATCTGGTGCAACCATAGTGTACAGTGACATAAAAGAACCCTTTTTTTTCTGTAATCGATTGAATATCAGTTGCCTGCCTACAAGCGTGTGTGTGAGGCCTATTGCATCTACTCTGACAACTTTTGCCAGTGCACAGTGACACTCATATCTGGTGCAACCGTAGTGTACAGTGACATAAAAAAAACATTTTTTGACTGTAATCGATTAAATATCAGTTGCCTGCCTACAAGCGTGTGTGTGAGGCCTATTGCATCTACTCTGCCAACTTTGCCAGTGCACAGTGACACTCATATCTGGTGCAACCGTAGTGTACAGTGATTGATTGAATACTAGTTGCCTGCCTACAGGCAAGTGTGTGTGAGGCCTGTTGCATCTACTCTGCCAACTTTTGCCAGTGCACAGTGACACTCATATCTGGTGCAACCGTAGTGTACAGTGACATAAAACAACCCTTTTTTTCTGTAATCGATTGAATACTAGTTGCCCGCCTACAGGCGTGTGTGTGAGGCCTATTGCATCTACTCTGCCAACTTTTGCCAATGCACAGTGACACTCATATCTGGTGCAACCGTAGTGTACAGTGAAATAAAAGAACCCTTTTTTAAATGTAATCGATTGAATATCAGTTGCCTGCCTACAGGCGTGTGTGTGAGGCCTATTGCATCTACTCTGCCAACTTTTGCCAGTACACAGTGACACTCATATCTGGTGCAACCGTAGTCTACACTGACATAAAACAACCCTTTTTTGACTGTAATCGATTGAATATTATTTGCCTGCCTACAGGCATGTGTGTGAAGCCTATTGCATCTACTCTGCCAACTTTTGCCAGTGCACAGTGACACTCATATCTGGTGCAACCGTGGTGTACAGTGACATAAAAGAACCCTTTTTTGACTGTAATCAAAAGAAGATCAGTTGCCTGCCTACAGGTGTGTGTGTGAGGCCTATTGCATCTAGTCTGTCAACTTTTGCCAGTGCACAGTGACACTCATATCTGGTGCAACCGTAGTGTACAGTGACATAAAAGAACCCTTTTTTGACTGTAATCGATTGAATATCAGTTGCCTGCCTACAGGCGTGTGTGTGAGGCCTATTGCATCTACTCTGCCAACTTTTGCTAGTGCACAGTGACACTCATATCTGGTGCAACCTAGTGTACAGTGACATAAAACAACCCTTTTTTGACTGTAATCGATTGAATATCAGTTGCCTGCCTACAGGCGTGTGTGTGAAGCCTATTGCATCTACTCTGCCAACACTTGCCAGTGCACAGTGACACTCATATCTGGTGCAACCTAGTGTACAGTGAAATAAAAGAACCCTTTTTTTCCTTTAATCGATTGAATATCAGTTGCCTGCCTACAGCCATGTGTGTGAGGCCTACAGTGCCTACTTTGCCAACTTTTGCCAGTGCACAGTGACACTCATATCTGGTGCAAGCTAGTGTACAGTGAAATAAAAGAACCCTTTTTTTCCTGTAATCGATTGAATATCAGTTACCTGCCTACATGCGTGTGTGTGAGGCGTATTGCATCTACTCTGCCAACTTTTGCCAGTGCACAGTGACGCTCATATCTGGTGCAACCGTAGTGTACAGTGATCGATTGAATACTAGTTGCCTGCCTACAGGCGTGTGTGTGAGGCCTATTGCATCTACTCTGCCAACTTTTGCCAGTGCACAGTGACACTCATATCTGGTGCAACCGTAGTGTACAGTGACATAAAAGAACCCTTTTTTGACTGTAATCGATTGAATATCAGTTGCCTGCCTACAGGCGGTTGTGTGAGGCCTATTGCATCTACTCTGCCAACTTTTGCCAGTGCACAGTGACACTCATATCTGGTGCAACCTAGTGTACAGTGACATAAAACAACCCTTTTTTGACTGTAATCAATTGAATATCAGTTGCCTGCCTACAGGCGTGTATGTGAAGCCTATTGCATCTACTCTGCCAGTGCACAGTGACACTCATATCTGGTGCAACCTAGTGTACAGTGAAATAAAAGAACCCTTTTTTTCCTGTAATCGATTGAATATCAGTTGCCTGCCTACAGCCGTGTGTGTGAGGCCTACAGCACCTATTTTGCCAACTTTTGCCAGTGCACAGTGACACTCATATCTGGTGCAACCTAGTGTACAGTGAAATAAAAGAACCCTTTTTTTTATGTAATCGATTGAATATCAGTTGCCTGACTACAGGCGTGTGTTTGAGGCCTATTGCATCTAGTCTGCCAACTTTTGCCAGTGCACAGTGACACTCATATCTGGTGCAACCGTAGTGTACAGTGACATAAAAGAACCCTTTTTTGACTGTAATCGATTGAATATCAGTTGCCTGCCTACAGGCGTGTGTGTGAGGCCTACAGCGCCTACTCTGACAACTTTTGCCAGTGCACAGTGACACTCATATCTGGTGCAACCGTAGTGTACAGTGACATAAAAGAACCCTTTTTTGTCTATAATCGATTGAATATCAGTTGCCTGCCTACAGCCGTGTGTGTGAGGCCTACAGCACCTATTTTGCCAACTTTTGCCAGTGCACAGTGACACTCATATCTGGTGCAACCTAGTGTACAGTGAAATAAAAGAACCCTTTTTTTTATGTAATCGATTGAATATCAGTTGCCTGACTACAGGCGTGTGTGTGAGGCCTATTGCATCTAGTCTGCCAACTTTTGCCAGTGCACAGTGACACTCATATCTGGTGCAACCGTAGTGTACAGTGACATAAAACAACACTTTTTTGACTGTAATCGATTGAATATCAGTTGCCTGCCTACAGGCGTGTGTGTGAAGCCTATTGCATCTATTTTGCCAACTTTTGCCAGTGCACAGTGACGCTCATATCTGGTGCAACCGTAGTGTACAGTGATCGATTGAATACTAGTTGCCTGCCTACAGGCGTGTGTGTGAGGCCTATTGCATCTACTCTGCCAACTTTTGCCAGTGCACAGTGACACTCATATCTGGTGCAACCTAGTGTACAGTGACATAAAACAACCCTTTTTTTTCTGTAATCGATTGAATATCAGTTGCCTGCCTACAAGCGTGTGTGTGAGGCCTATTGCATCTACTCTGACAACTTTTGCCAGTGCACAGTGACACTCATATCTGGTGCAACCGTAGTGTACAGTGACATAAAAAAAACATTTTTTGACTGTAATCGATTAAATATCAGTTGCCTGCCTACAAGCGTGTGTGTGAGGCCTATTGCATCTACTCTGCCAACTTTGCCAGTGCACAGTGACACTCATATCTGGTGCAACCGTAGTGTACAGTGATTGATTGAATACTAGTTGCCTGCCTACAGGCAAGTGTGTGTGAGGCCTGTTGCATCTACTCTGCCAACTTTTGCCAGTGCACAGTGACACTCATATCTGGTGCAACCGTAGTGTACAGTGACATAAAACAACCCTTTTTTTCTGTAATCGATTGAATACTAGTTGCCCGCCTACAGGCGTGTGTGTGAGGCCTATTGCATCTACTCTGCCAACTTTTGCCAATGCACAGTGACACTCATATCTGGTGCAACCGTAGTGTACAGTGAAATAAAAGAACCCTTTTTTAAATGTAATCGATTGAATATCAGTTGCCTGCCTACAGGCGTGTGTGTGAGGCCTATTGCATCTACTCTGCCAACTTTTGCCAGTACACAGTGACACTCATATCTGGTGCAACCGTAGTCTACACTGACATAAAACAACCCTTTTTTGACTGTAATCGATTGAATATTATTTGCCTGCCTACAGGCATGTGTGTGAAGCCTATTGCATCTACTCTGCCAACTTTTGCCAGTGCACAGTGACACTCATATCTGGTGCAACCGTGGTGTACAGTGACATAAAAGAACCCTTTTTTGACTGTAATCGATTGAAGATCAGTTGCCTGCCTACAGGTGTGTGTGTGAGGCCTATTGCATCTAGTCTGTCAACTTTTGCCAGTGCACAGGGACACTCATATCTGGTGCAACCGTAGTGTACAGTGACATAAAAGAACCCTTTTTTGACTGTAATCGATTGAATATCAGTTGCCTGCCTACAGGCGTGTGTGTGAAGCCTATTGCATCTACTCTGCCAACTTTTGCTAGTGCACAGTGACACTCATATCTGGTGCAACCTAGTGTACAGTGAAATAAAAGAACCCTTTTTTTCCTGTAATCGATTGAATATCAGTTGCCTGCCTACAGCCATGTGTGTGAGGCCTACAGTGCCTACTTTGCCAACTTTTGCCAGTGCACAGTGACACTCATATCTGGTGCAAGCTAGTGTACAGTGAAATAAAAGAACCCTTTTTTTCCTGTAATCGATTGAATATCAGTTACCTGCCTACATGCGTGTGTGTGAGGCGTATTGCATCTACTCTGCCAACTTTTGCCAGTGCACAGTGACGCTCATATCTGGTGCAACCGTAGTGTACAGTGATCGATTGAATACTAGTTGCCTGCCTACAGGCGTGTGTGTGAGGCCTATTGCATCTACTCTGCCAACTTTTGCCAGTGCACAGTGACACTCATATCTGGTGCAACCATAGTGTACAGTGACATAAAAGAACCCTTTTTTGACTGTAATCGATTGAATATCAGTTGCCTGCCTACAGGCGGTTGTGTGAGGCCTATTGCATCTACTCTGCCAACTTTTGCCAGTGCACAGTGACACTCATATCTGGTGCAACCTAGTGTACAGTGACATAAAACAACCCTTTTTTGACTGTAATCAATTGAATATCAGTTGCCTGCCTACAGGCGTGTATGTGAAGCCTATTGCATCTACTCTGCCAGTGCACAGTGACACTCATATCTGGTGCAACCTAGTGTACAGTGAAATAAAAGAACCCTTTTTTTCCTGTAATCGATTGAATATCAGTTGCCTGCCTACAGCCATGTGTGTGAGGCCTACAGCGCCTACTTTGCCAACTTTTGCCAGTGCACAGTGACACTCATATCTGGTGCAACCGTAGTGTACAGTGATCGATTGAACACCAGTTGCCTGCCTACAGGCGTGTATGTGAAGCCTATTGCATCTACTCTGCCAGTGCACAGTGACACTCATATCTGGTGCAACCTAGTGTACAGTGAAATAAAAGAACCCTTTTTTTTATGTAATCGATTGAATATCAGTTGCCTGACTACAGGCGTGTGTGTGAGGCCTATTGCATCTAGTCTGCCAACTTTTGCCAGTGCACAGTGACACTCATATCTGGTGCAACCGTAGTGTACAGTGACATAAAAGAACCCTTTTTTGACTGTAATTGATTGAATATCAGTTGCCTGCCTACAGGCGTGTGTGTGAGGCCTACAGCGCCTACTCTGACAACTTTTGCCAGTGCACAGTGACACTCATATCTGGTGCAACCGTAGTGTACAGTGACATAAAAGAACCCTTTTTTGTCTATAATCGATTGAATATCAGTTGCCTGCCTACAGGCGTGTGTGTGAGGCCTATTGCATCTAGTCTGCCAACTTTTGCCAGTGCACAGTGACACTCATATCTGGTGCAACCGTAGTGTACAGTGACATAAAAGAACCCTTTTTTGACTGTAATCGATTGAATATCAGTTGCCTGCCTACAGGCGTGTGTGTGAGGCCTACAGCGCCTATTCTGACAACTTTTGCCAGTGCACAGTGACACTCATATCTGGTGCAACCGTAGTGTACAGTGACATAAAAGAACCCTTTTTTGACTGTAATCGATTGAATACCAGTTGCCTGCCTACAGGCGTGTGTGTGAGGCCTACAGCGCCTACTCTGCCAACTTTTGCCAGTGCACAGTGACACTCATATCTGGTGCAACCGTAGTGTACAGTGACATAAAAGAACCCTTTTTTTTCTGTAATCGATTGAATATCAGTTGCCTGCCTACAGGCGTGTGTGTGAAGCCTATTGCATCTACTCTGCCAACTTTTGCCAGTGCACAGTGACACTCATATCTGGTGCAACCATAGTGTACAGTGACATAAAACAACCCTTTTTTTACTGTAATCGATTAAATATCAGTTGCCTGCCTACAGGCGTGTGTGTGAAGCCTATTGCATCTACTCTGCCAACTTTTGCCAGAGCACAGTGACACTCATATCTGGTGCAACTGTAGTGTACAGTGACATAAAACAATTATTTTTTTTCTGTAATCGATTGAATATCAGTTGCCTGCCTACAGGCCTGTGTGTGAGGCCTATTGCATTTAGTCTGCCAACTTTTGCCAGTGCACAGTGACACTCATATCTGGTGCAACCATAGTGTACAGTGACATAAAACAACCCTTTTTTGACTCTAATCGATTGAATATCAGTTGCCTGCCTACAGGCGTGTGTGTGAAGCCTATTGCATCTACTCTGCAAGTGCACAGTGACACTCATATCTGGTGCAACCGTAGTGTACAGTGAAATAAAAGAACCCTTTTTTGACTGTAATCTATTGAATATCAGTTGCCTGCCCACAGGCCTGTGTGTGAGGCCTATTGCATCTACTCTGCCAACATTTGCCAGTGCACAGTGACACTCATATCTGGTGCAACCTAGTGTACAGTGACATAAAACAACCCTTTTTTGACTGTAATCGATTGAATATCAGTTGCCTGCATACAGGCGTGTATGTGAAGCCTATTGCATCTACTCTGCCAGTGCACAGTGACACTCATATCTGGTGCAACCGTAGTGTACAGTGACATAAAAGAACCCTTTTTTGACTGTAATCGATTGAATATCAGTTGCCTGCCTACAGGCGTGTGTGTGAGGCCTATTGCATCTAGTCTGCCAACTTTTGCCAGTGCACAGTGACACTCATTACTGGTGCAACCGTAGTGTACAGTGACATAAAAGAACCCTTTTTTTTCTGTAATCGATTGAATATCAGTTGCCTGCCTACAGGCGTTTGTGTGAAGCCTATTGCATCTACTCTGCCAACTTTTGCCAAGTGCACAGTGAAACTCATATCTGGTGCAACCGTAGTGTACAGTGATCAACTGAATACCAGTTGCCTGCCTACAGGCATGTGTGTGAGGCCTACAGCGCCTACTCTGCCAACTTTTGCCAGTGCACAGTGACACTCATATCTGGTGCAACCGTAGTGTACAGTGATCGATTGAATACCAGTTGCCTGCCTACAGGCGTGTGTGTGAGGCCTATTGCATCTACTCTGCCAACTTTTGCCAGTGCACAGTGACACTCATATCTGGTGCAACCTAGTGTAAAGTGAAATAAAAGAACCCTTTTTTTCCTGTAATCGATTGAATATCAGTTGCCTGCCTACAGCCATGTGTGTGAGGCCTACAGTGCCTACTTTGCCAACTTTTGCCAGTGCACAGTGACACTCATATCTGGTGCAACCGTAGTGTACAGTGATCGATTGAATACCAGTTGCCTGCCTACAGGCGTGTGTGTGAGGCCTATTGCATCTACTCTGCCAACTTTTGCCAGTGCACAGTGACACTCATATCTGGTGCAAGCTAGAGTACAGTGAAATAAAAGAACCCTTTTTTTCCTGTAATCGATTGAATATCACTTACCTGCCTACATGCATGTGTGTGAGGCGTATTGCATCTACTCTGCCAACTTTTGCCAGTGCACAGTGACGCTCATATCTGGTGCAACCGTAGTGTACAGTGATCGATTGAATACTAGTTGCCTGCCTACAGGCGTGTGTGTGAGGCCTATTGCATCTACTCTGCCAACTTTTGCCAGTGCACAGTGACACTCATATCTGGTGCAACCATAGTGTACAGTGACATAAAAGAACCCTTTTTTGACTGTAATCGATTGAATATCAGTTGCCTGCCTACAGGCGGTTGTGTGAGGCCTATTGCATCTACTCTGCCAACATTTGCCAGTGCACAGTGACACTCATATCTGGTGCAACCTAGTGTACAGTGACATAAAACAACCCTTTTTTGACTGTAATCGATTGAATATCAGTTGCCTGCATACAGGCGTGTATGTGAAGCCTATTGCATCTACTCTGCCAGTGCACAGTGACACTCATATCTGGTGCAACCATAGTGTACAGTGACATAAAAGAACCCTTTTTTTCCTGTAATCGATTGAATATCAGTTGCCTGCCTACAGCCATGTGTGTGAGGCCTACAGCACCTACTTTGCCAACTTTTGCCAGTGCACAGTGACACTCATATCTGGTGCAACCGTAGTGTACAGTGATCGATTGAACACCAGTTGCCTGCCTACAGGCGTGTGTGTGAGGCCTATTGCATCTACTCTGCCAACTTTTGACAGTGCACAGTGACACTCATATCTGGTGCAACCGTAGTGTACAGTGACATAAAAGAACCCTTTTTTGACTGTAATCGATTGAATATCAGTTGCCTGCCTACAGGCGTGTGTGTGAGGCCTATTGCATCTAGTCTGCCAACTTTTGCCAGTGCACAGTGACACTCATATCTGGTGCAACCATAGTGTACAGTGACATAAAAGAACCCCTTTTTGACTGTAATCGATTGAATATCAGTTGCCTGACTACAGCCGTGTGTGTGAGGCCTACAGCGCCTATTTTGCCAACTTTTGCCAGTGCACAGTGACACTCATATCTGGTGCAACCGTAGTGTACAGTGACATAAAAGAACCCTTTTTTGACTGTAATCGATTCAATATTAGTTGACTGCCTACAGGCGTGTGTGTGAAGCCTATTGCATCTACTCTGCCAACTTTTGCCAGTGCACAGTGACACTCATATCTGGTGCAACCGTAGTGTACAGTGACATAAAACAATTATTTTTTTTCTGTAATCGATTGAATATCAGTTGCCTGCCCACAGGCCTGTGTGTGAGGCCTATTGCATCTAGTCTGCCAACTTTTGCCGGAGCACAGTGACACTCATATCTGGTGCAACCGTAGTGTACAGTGACATAAAACAATTATTTTTTTTCTGTAATCGATTGAATATCAGTTGCTTGCCTACAGGCGTGTGTGTGAAGCCTATTGGATCTACTCTGCAAGTACACAGTGACACTCATATCTGGTGCAACCTAGTGTACAGTGAAATAAAAGAACCCTTTTTTTCCTGTAATCGATTGAATATCAGTTGCCTGCCTACAGCCATGTGTGTGAGGCCTACAGCGCCTACTCTGACAACTTTTGCCAGTGCACAGTGACACTCATATCTGGTGCAACCGTAGTGTACAGTGATCCGTTGAATACTAGTTGACTGCCTACAGGCGTGTGTGTGAGGCCTATTGCATCTACTCTGCCAACTTTTGCCAGTGCACAGTGACACTCATATCTGCTGCAACCATAGTGTACAGTGACATAAAACAACCCTTTTTTTACTGTAATAGATTGAATATCAGTTGCCTGCCTACAGGCGTGTGTGTGAAGCCTATTGCATCTACTCTGCCAACTTTTGCCAGTGCACAGTGACACTCATATCTGGTGAAACCGTAGTGTACAATGACATAAAAGAAACCTTTTTTGACCGTAATAGATTGAATATCAGTTGCCTGCCTACAGCCATGTGTGTGAGGCCTACAGCGCCTACTTTGCCAACTTTTGCCAGTGCACATTGACACTCATATCTGGTGCAACCGTAGTGTACAGTGATCGATTGAATACCAGTTGCCTGCCTACAGGCGTGTGTGTGAGGCCTATTGCATCTACTCTGCCAACTTTTGCCAGTGCACAGTGACACTCATATCTGGTGCAACCTAGTGTACAGTGAAATAAAAGAACCCTTTTTTTCCTGTAATCGATTGAATATCAGTTGCCTGCCTACAGCCATGTGTGTGAGGCCTACAGCGCCTATTTTGCCAACTTTTGCCAGTGCACAGTGACACTCATATCTGGTGCAACCTAGTGTACAGTGAAATAAAAGAACCCTTTTTTTCTGTAATCGATTGAATATCAGTTGCCTGCCTACAGGCGTGTGTGTGAGGCCTATTGCATCTAGTCTGCCAACTTTTGCCAGTGCACAGTGACACTCATATCTGGTGCAACCGTAGTGTACAATGACATAAAAGAAACCTTTTTTGACCGTAATAGATTGAATATCAGTTGCCTGCCTACAGCCATGTGTGTGAGGCCTACAGCGCCTACTTTGCCAACTTTTGCCAGTGCACATTGACACTCATATCTGGTGCAACCGTAGTGTACAGTGATCGATTGAATACCAGTTGCCTGCCTACAGGCGTGTGTGTGAGGCCTATTGCATCTACTCTGCCAACTTTTTCCAGTGCACAGTGACACTCATATCTGGTGCAACCTAGTGTACAGTGAAATAAAAGAACCCTTTTTTTCCTGTAATCGATTGAATATCAGTTGCCTGCCTACATGCATGTGTGTGAGGCGTATTGCATCTACTCTGCCAACTTTTGCCAGTGCACAGTGACGCTCATATCTGGTGCAACCGTAGTGTACAGTGATCGATTGAATACTAGTTGCCTGCCTACAGGCGTGTGTGTGAGGCCTATTGCATCTACTCTGCCAACTTTTGCCAGTGCACAGTGACACTCATATCTGGTGCAACCATAGTGTACAGTGACATAAAAGAACCCTTTTTTGACTGTAATCGATTGAATATCAGTTGCCTGCCTACAGGCGGTTGTGTGAGGCCTATTGCATCTACTCTGCCAACATTTGCCAGTGCACAGTGACACTCATATCTGGTGCAACCTAGTGTACAGTGACATAAAACAACCCTTTTTTGACTGTAATCGATTGAATATCAGTTGCCTGCATACAGGCGTGTATGTGAAGCCTATTGCATCTACTCTGCCAGTGCACAGTGACACTCATATCTGGTGCAACCATAGTGTACAGTGACATAAAAGAACCCTTTTTTTCCTGTAATCGATTGAATATCAGTTGCCTGCCTACAGCCATGTGTGTGAGGCCTACAGCACCTACTTTGCCAACTTTTGCCAGTGCACAGTGACACTCATATCTGGTGCAACCGTAGTGTACAGTGATCGATTGAACACCAGTTGCCTGCCTACAGGCGTGTGTGTGAGGCCTATTGCATCTACTCTGCCAACTTTTGACAGTGCACAGTGACACTCATATCTGGTGCAACCGTAGTGTACAGTGACATAAAAGAACCCTTTTTTGACTGTAATCGATTGAATATCAGTTGCCTGCCTACAGGCGTGTGTGTGAGGCCTATTGCATCTAGTCTGCCAACTTTTGCCAGTGCACAGTGACACTCATATCTGGTGCAACCATAGTGTACAGTGACATAAAAGAACCCCTTTTTGACTGTAATCGATTGAATATCAGTTGCCTGACTACAGCCGTGTGTGTGAGGCCTACAGCGCCTATTTTGCCAACTTTTGCCAGTGCACAGTGACACTCATATCTGGTGCAACCGTAGTGTACAGTGACATAAAAGAACCCTTTTTTGACTGTAATCGATTGAATATCAGTTGCCTGCCTACAGGCGTGTGTGTGAAGCCTATTGCATCTACTCTGCCAACTTTTGCCAGTGCACAGTGACACTCATATCTGGTGCAACCGTAGTGTACAGTGACATAAAACAATTATTTTTTTTCTGTAATCGATTGAATATCAGTTGCCTGCCCACAGGCCTGTGTGTGAGGCCTATTGCATCTAGTCTGCCAACTTTTGCCGGAGCACAGTGACACTCATATCTGGTGCAACCGTAGTGTACAGTGACATAAAACAATTATTTTTTTTCTGTAATCGATTGAATATCAGTTGCTTGCCTACAGGCGTGTGTGTGAAGCCTATTGGATCTACTCTGCAAGTACACAGTGACACTCATATCTGGTGCAACCTAGTGTACAGTGAAATAAAAGAACCCTTTTTTTCCTGTAATCGATTGAATATCAGTTGCCTGCCTACAGCCATGTGTGTGAGGCCTACAGCGCCTACTCTGACAACTTTTGCCAGTGCACAGTGACACTCATATCTGGTGCAACCGTAGTGTACAGTGATCCGTTGAATACTAGTTGACTGCCTACAGGCGTGTGTGTGAGGCCTATTGCATCTACTCTGCCAACTTTTGCCAGTGCACAGTGACACTCATATCTGCTGCAACCATAGTGTACAGTGACATAAAACAACCCTTTTTTTACTGTAATAGATTGAATATCAGTTGCCTGCCTACAGGCGTGTGTGTGAAGCCTATTGCATCTACTCTGCCAACTTTTGCCAGTGCACAGTGACACTCATATCTGGTGAAACCGTAGTGTACAATGACATAAAAGAAACCTTTTTTGACCGTAATAGATTGAATATCAGTTGCCTGCCTACAGCCATGTGTGTGAGGCCTACAGCGCCTACTTTGCCAACTTTTGCCAGTGCACATTGACACTCATATCTGGTGCAACCGTAGTGTACAGTGATCGATTGAATACCAGTTGCCTGCCTACAGGCGTGTGTGTGAGGCCTATTGCATCTACTCTGCCAACTTTTGCCAGTGCACAGTGACACTCATATCTGGTGCAACCTAGTGTACAGTGAAATAAAAGAACCCTTTTTTTCCTGTAATCGATTGAATATCAGTTGCCTGCCTACAGCCATGTGTGTGAGGCCTACAGCGCCTATTTTGCCAACTTTTGCCAGTGCACAGTGACACTCATATCTGGTGCAACCTAGTGTACAGTGAAATAAAAGAACCCTTTTTTTCTGTAATCGATTGAATATCAGTTGCCTGCCTACAGGCGTGTGTGTGAGGCCTATTGCATCTAGTCTGCCAACTTTTGCCAGTGCACAGTGACACTCATATCTGGTGCAACCGTAGTGTACAGTGACATAAAAGAACCCTTTTTTTTCTGTAATCGATTGAATATCAGTTGCCTGCCTACAGGCGTGTGTGTGAGGTCTATTGCATCTAGTCTGCCAACTTTTTCCAGTGCACAGTGACACTCATATCTGGTGCAACCGTAGTGTACAATGACATAAAAGAAACCTTTTTTGACCGTAATAGATTGAATATCAGTTGCCTGCCTACAGCCATGTGTGTGAGGCCTACAGCGCCTACTTTGCCAACTTTTGCCAGTGCACATTGACACTCATATCTGGTGCAACCGTAGTGTACAGTGATCGATTGAATACCAGTTGCCTGCCTACAGGCGTGTGTGTGAGGCCTATTGCATCTACTCTGCCAACTTTTTCCAGTGCACAGTGACACTCATATCTGGTGCAACCTAGTGTACAGTGAAATAAAAGAACCCTTTTTTTCCTGTAATCGATTGAATATCAGTTGCCTGCCTACAGCCATGTGTGTGAAGCTTACAGCGCCTACTTTGCAAACTTTTGCCAGTGCACAGTGACACTCATATCTGGTGCAACCGTAGTGTACAGTGATCGATTGAATACCAGTTGCCTGCCTACAGGCGTGTGTGTGAGGCCTATTGCATCTACTCTGCCAACTTTTGCCAGTGCATAGTGACACTCATATCTGGTGCAACCTAGTGTACAGTGAAATAAAAGAACCCTTTTTTTCCTGTAATCGATTGAATAACAGTTGCCTGCCTACAGCCGTGTGTGTGAGGCCTACAGCGCCTATTTTGCCAACTTTTACCAGTGCACAGTGACACTCATATCTGGTGAAACCTAGTGTACAGTGAAATAAAAGAACCCTTTTTTTTCTGTAATCGATTGAATATCAGTTGCCTGCCTACAGGCGTGTGTGTGAGGTCTATTGCATCTAGTCTGCCAACTTTTTCCAGTGCACAGTGACACTCATATCTGGTGCAACCTAGTGTACAGTGAAATAAAAGAACCCTTTTTTTCCTGTAATCGATTGAATATCAGTTGCCTGCCTACAGCCGTGTGTGTGAGGCCTACAGCGCCTATTTTGCCAACTTTTGCCAGTGCACAGTGACACTCATATCTGGTGCAACCTAGTGTACAGTGAAATAAAAGAACCCTTTTTTTTCTGTAATCGATTGAATATCAGTTGCCTGCCTACAGGCGTGTGTGTGAAGCCTATTGCATCTACTCTGCCAACTTTTGCCAGTGCACAGTGAAACTCATATCTGGTGCAACCGTAGTGTACAGTGATCGATTGAATACCAGTTGCCTGCCTACAGGCGTGTGTGTGAGGCCTACAGCGCCTACTCTGCCAACTTTTGCCAACGCAAAGTGACACTCATATCTGGTGCAACCTAGTGTAAAGTGACATAAAACAACCCTTTTTTGACTGTAATCGATTGAATATCAGTTGCCTGCCTACAGGCGTGTGTGTGAGGCCTACAGCGCCTACTCTGACAACTTTTGCCAGTGCACAGTGTCACTCATATCTGGTGAAACCGTAGTGTACAGTGACATAAAACAATTTTTTTTTTCTGTAATCGATTGAATATCAGTTGCCTGCCTACAGGCCTGTGTGTGAGGCCTATTGCATCTAGTCTGCCAACTTTTGCCAGTGCACAGTGACACTCATATCTGGTGCAACCATAGTGTATAGTGACATAAAACAACCCTTTTTTTTACTGTAATCGATTGAATATCAGTTGTCTGCCTACAGGCGGTTGTGTGAGGCCTATTGCATCAAGTCTGCCAACTTTTGCCAGTGCACAGTGACACTCATATCTGGTGCAACCGTAGTGTACAGTGATCGATTAAATACCAGTTGCCTGCCTACAGGCGTGTGTGTGAGGCCTTTTGCATCTACTCTGCCAACTTTTGCCAGTGCACAGTGACACTCATATCTGGTGCAACCTAGTGTACAGTGAAATAAAAGAACCCTTTTTTTCCTGTAATCGATTGAATATCAGTTGCCTGTCTACAGCCGTGTGTGTGAGGCCTACAGCGCCTATTTTGCCAACTTTTGCCAGTGCACAGTGACACTCATATCTGGTGCAACCTAGTGTACAGTGAAATAAAAGAACCCTTTTTTTCTGTAATCGATTGAATATCAGTTGCCTGCCTACAGGCGTGTGTGTGAGGCCTATTGCATCAAGTCTGCCAATTTTTGCCAGTGCACAGTGACACTCATATTAGGTGCAACCTAGTGTACAGTGAAATAAAAGAACCCTTTTTTGACTGTAACCGATTGAATATAAGTTGCCTGCCTACAGCCGTCTGTGTGAGGCCTACAGCGCCTACTTTGCCAACTTTTGCCAGTGCACTGTGACACTCATATCTGGTGCAACCTAGTGTACAGTGAAATAAAAGAACCCTTTTTTTTCTGTAACCGATTGAATATAAGTTGCCTGCCTACAGGCGTGTGAGTGAGGCCTACATCGCCTACTCTGACAACTTTTGCCAGTGCACAGTGACACTCATATCTGATGCAACCGTAGTCTACACTGACATCAAACAACCCTTTTTTGACTGTAATCTATTGAATATCATTTGCCTGCCTACAGGCGTGTGTGAAGCCTATTGCATCTACTCTGCCAACTTTTGCCAGTGCACAGTGACACTCATATCTGGTGCAACCGTAGTGTACAGTGATCGATTGAATACTAGTTGCCTGCCTACAGGCGTGTGTGTGAGGCCTATTGCATCTACTCTGCCAACTTTTGCCAGTGCACAGTGACACTCATATCTGGTGCAACCGTAGTGTACAGTGACATAAAAGAACCCTTCTTTGACTGTAATCTATTGAATATCAGTTGCCTGCCTACAGGCATGTGTGTGAAGCCTATTGCATCTACTCTGCCAACTTTTGCCAGTGCACAGTGACACTCATATCTGGTGCAACCGTAGTGTACAGTGATCGATTTAATACTAGTTGCCTGCCTACAGGCGTGTGTGTGAGGCCTATTGCATCTACTCTGCCAACTTTTGCCAGTACACAGTGACACTCATATCTGGTGCAACCGTAGTCTACACTGACATAAAACTACCCTTTTTTGACTGTAATCGATTAAATATCATTTGCCGGCCTACAGGCGTGTGTGTGAAGCCTATTGCATCTACTCTGCCAACTTTTGCCAGTGCACAGTGACACGCATATCTGGTGCAACCGTAGTGTACAGTGATCGATTGAATACTAGTAGCCTGCCTACAGGCGTGTGTGTGAGGCCTATTGCATCTACTCTGCCAACTTTTGCCAGTGCACAGTGACACTCATATCTGGTGCAACCGTAGTGTACAGTGACATAAAACAACCCTTTTTTGACTGTAATCGATTGAATATCAGTTGCCTGCCTACAGGCAAGTGTGTGAAGCCTATTGCATCTACTCTGCCATCTTTTGCCAGTGCACAGTGACACTCATATCTGGTGCAACCGTAGTGTGCAGTGACATAAAACAACCCTTTTTTGACTGTAATCGATTGAATATCAGTTGCCTGCCTACAGGCGTGTGTGTGAGGCCTATTGCTTCTAGTCTGCCAACTTTTGCCAGTGCACAGTGACACTCATATCTGGTGCAACCGTAGTGTACAGTGACATAAAAGAACCCTTTTTTTTCTGTAATTGATTGAATATCAGTTGCCTGCCTACAGGCGTGTGTGTGAAGCCTATTGCATCTACTCTGCCAACTTTTGCCAGTGCACAGTGAAACTCATATCTGGTGCAACCGTAGTGTACAGTGATCGATTGAATACCAGTTGCCTGCCTACAGGCGTGTGTGTGAGGCCTACAGCGCCTACTCTGCCAACTTTTGCCAGTGCACAGTGACACTCATATCTGGTGCAACCGTAGTGTACAGTGACATAAAAGAACCCTTTTTTTTCTGTAATCGATTGAATATCAGTTGCCTGCCTACAGGCGTGTGTGTGAAGCCTATTGCATCTACTCTGCCAACTTTTGCCAGTGCAAAGTGACACTCATATCTGGTGCAACCTAGTGTACAGTGAAATAAAAGAACCCTTTTTTTCCTGTAATCGATTGAATATCAGTTGCCTGCCTACAGCCATGTGTGTGAGGCCTACAGCGCCTACTTTGCCAACTTTTGCCAGTGCACAGTGACACTCATATCTGGTGCAACCGTAGTGTACAGTGATCGATTGAATACCAGTTGCCTGCCTACAGGCGTGTGTGTGAGGCCTATTGCATCTACTCTGCCAACTTTTGCCAGTGCACAGTGACACTCATATCTGGTGCAACCTAGTGTACAGTGAAATAAAAGAACCTTTTTTTTCTGTAATCGATTGAATATCAGTTGCCTGCCTACAGGCGTGTGTGTGAGGCCTATTGCATCTAGTCTGCCAACTTTTGCCAGTGCACAGTGAAACTCATATCTGGTGCAACCGTAGTGTACAGTGATCGATTGAATACCAGTTGCCTGCCTACAGGCGTGTGTGTGAGGCCTATTGCATCTACTCTGCCAACTTTTGCCAGTGCACAGTGACACTCATATCTGGTGCAACCTAGTGTAACGTGACATAAAACAACCCTTTTTTGACTGTAATCGATTGAATATCAGTTGCCTGCCTACAGGCGTGTGTGTGAGGCTTACAGCGCCTACTCTGACAACTTTTGCCAGTGCACAGTGACACTCATATCTGGTGCAACCGTAGTGTACAGTGACATAAAACAATCATTTTTTTTCTGTAATCGATTGAATATCAGTTGTCTGCCTACAGGCGGTTGTGTGAGGCCTATTGCATCAAGTCTGCCAACTTTTGCCAGTGCACAGTGACACTCATATCTGGTGCAACCGTAGTGTACAGTGACATAAAAAAAACATTTTTTGACTGTAACCGATTTAGTATCAGATGCCTGCCTACAGCCGTGTGTGTGAGGCCTACAGCGCCTACTTTGCCAACTTTTGCCAGTGCACTGTGACACTCATATCTGGTGCAACCTAGTGTACAGTGAAATAAAAAAAACCTTTTTTTTCTGTAACCAATTGAATATCAGTTGCCTGCCTACAGGCGTGTGAGTGAGGCCTACATCGCCTACTCTGACAACTTTTGCCAGTGCACAGTGACACTCATATCTGGTGCAACCGTAGTCTACACTGACATCAAACAACCCTTTTTTGACTGTAATCTATTGAATATCATTTGCCTGCCTACAGGCGTGTGTGAAGCCTATTGCATCTACTCTGCCAACTTTTGCCAGTGCACAGTGACACTCATATCTGGTGCAACCATAGTGTACAGTGACATAAAAGAACCCTTTTTTGACTGTAATCGATTGAATATCAGTTGCCTGCCTACAGGCATGTGTGTGAAGCCTATTGCATCTACTCTGCCAACTTTTGCCAGTGCACAGTGACACTCATATCTGGTGCAACCGTAGTGTACAGTGATCGATTGAATACTAGTTGCCTGCCTACAGGCGTGTGTGTGAGGCCTATTGCATCTACTCTGCCAACTTTTGCCAGTACACAGTGACACTCATATCTGGTGCAACCGTAGTCTACACTGACATAAAACTACCCTTTTTTGACTGTAATCGATTAAATATCATTTGCCGGCCTACAGGCGTGTGTGTGAAGCCTATTGCATCTACTCTGCCAACTTTTGCCAGTGCACAGTGACACGCATATCTGGTGCAACCGTAGTGTACAGTGATCGATTGAATACTAGTTGCCTGCCTACAGGCGTGTGTGTGAGGCCTATTGCATCTACTCTGCCAACTTTTGCCAGTGCACAGTGACACTCATATCTGGTGCAACCGTAGTGTACAGTGACATAAAAGAACCCTTTTTTGACTGTAATCGATTGAATATCAGTTGCCTGCCTACAGGCAAGTGTGTGAAGCCTATTGCATCTACTCTGCCATCTTTTGCCAGTGCACAGTGACACTCATATCTGGTGCAACCGTAGTGTGCAGTGACATAAAACAACCCTTTTTTGACTGTAATCGATTGAATATCAGTTGCCTGCCTACAGGCGTGTGTGTGAGGCCTATTGCTTCTAGTCTGCCAACTTTTGCCAGTGCACAGTGACACTCATATCTGGTGCAACCGTAGTGTACAGTGACATAAAAGAACCCTTTTTTTTCTGTAATTGATTGAATATCAGTTGCCTGCCTACAGGCGTGTGTGTGAAGCCTATTGCATCTACTCTGCCAACTTTTGCCAGTGCACAGTGAAACTCATATCTGGTGCAACCGTAGTGTACAGTGATCGATTGAATACCAGTTGCCTGCCTACAGGCGTGTGTGTGAGGCCTACAGCGCCTACTCTGCCAACTTTTGCCAGTGCACAGTGACACTCATATCTGGTGCAACCGTAGTGTACAGTGACATAAAAGAACCCTTTTTTTTTCTGTAATCGATTGAATATCAGTTGCCTGCCTACAGGCGTGTGTGTGAAGCCTATTGCATCTACTCTGCCAACTTTTGCCAGTGCAAAGTGACACTCATATCTGGTGCAACCTAGTGTACAGTGAAATAAAAGAACCCTTTTTTTCCTGTAATCGATTGAATATCAGTTGCCTGCCTACAGCCATGTGTGTGAGGCCTACAGCGCCTACTTTGCCAACTTTTGCCAGTGCACAGTGACACTCATATCTGGTGCAACCGTAGTGTACAGTGATCGATTGAATACCAGTTGCCTGCCTACAGGCGTGTGTGTGAGGCCTATTGCATCTACTCTGCCAACTTTTGCCAGTGCACAGTGACACTCATATCTGGTGCAACCTAGTGTACAGTGAAATAAAAGAACCTTTTTTTTCTGTAATCGATTGAATATCAGTTGCCTGCCTACAGGTGTGTGTGTGAGGCCTATTGCATCTAGTCTGCCAACTTTTGCCAGTGCACAGTGAAACTCATATCTGGTGCAACCGTGTGTAAAGTGACATAAAACAACCCTTTTTTGACTGTAATCGATTGAATATCAGTTGCCTGCCTACAGGCGTGTGTGTGAGGCTTACAGCGCCTACTCTGACAACTTTTGCCAGTGCACAGTGACACTCATATCTGGTGCAACCGTAGTGTACAGTGACATAAAACAATCATTTTTTTTCTGTAATCGATTGAATATCAGTTGTCTGCCTACAGGCGGTTGTGTGAGGCCTATTGCATCAAGTCTGCCAACTTTTGCCAGTGCACAGTGACACTCATATCTGGTGCAACCGTAGTGTACAGTGATCGATTGAATACCAGTTGCCTGCCTACAGGCGTGTGTGTGAGGCCTATTGCATCTACTCTGCCAACTTTTGCCAGTGCACAGTGACACTCATATCTGGTGCAACCGTAGTGTACAGTGATCGATTGAATATCAGTTGCCTGCCTACAGCCGTGTGTGTGAGGCCTACAACGCCTATTTTGCCAACTTTTGCCAGTGCACAGTGACACTCATATCTGGTGCAACCGTAGTGTACAGTGACATAAAAAAAACATTTTTTGACTGTAACCGATTTAGTATCAGATGCCTGCCTACAGCCGTGTGTGTGAGGCCTACAGCGCCTACTTTGCCAACTTTTGCCAGTGCACTGTGACACTCATATCTGGTGCAACCTAGTGTACAGTGAAATAAAAAAAACCTTTTTTTTCTGTAACCGATTGAATATCAGTTGCCTGCCTACAGGCGTGTGAGTGAGGCCTACATCGCCTACTCTGACAACTTTTGCCAGTGCACAGTGACACTCATATCTGGTGCAACCGTAGTCTACACTGACATCAAACAACCCTTTTTTGACTGTAATCTATTGAATATCATTTGCCTGCCTACAGGCGTGTGTGAAGCCTATTGCATCTACTCTGCCAACTTTTGCCAGTGCACAGTGACACTCATATCTGGTGCAACCGTAGTGTACAGTGATCGATTGAATACTAGTTGCCTGCCTACAGGCGTGTGTGTGAGGCCTATTGCATCTACTCTGCCAACTTTTGCCAGTGCACAGTGACACTCATATCTGGTGCAACCGTAGTGTACAGTGACATAAAAGAACCCTTCTTTGACTGTAATCTATTGAATATCAGTTGCCTGCCTACAGGCATGTGTGTGAAGCCTATTGCATCTACTCTGCCAACTTTTGCCAGTGCACAGTGACACTCATATCTGGTGCAACCGTAGTGTACAGTGATCGATTGAATACTAGTTGCCTGCCTACAGGCGTGTGTGTGAGGCCTATTGCATCTACTCTGCCAACTTTTGCCAGTGCACAGTGACACTCATATCTGGTGCAACCGTAGTGTACAGTGACATAAAAGAACCCTTTTTTGACTGTAATCAATTGAATATCAGTTGCCTGCCTACAGGCATGTGTGTGAAGCCTATTGCATCTACTCTGCCATCTTTTGCCAGTGCACAGTGACACTCATATCTGGTGCAACCGTAGTGTACAGTTACATAAAACAACCCTTTTTTGACTGTAATCGATTGAATATCAGTTGCCTGCCTACAGGCGTGTGTGTGAGGCCTATTGCTTCTAGTCTGCAAACTTTTGCCAGTGCACAGTGACACTCATATCTGGTGCAACTGTAGTGTACAGTGACATAAAAGAACCCTTTTTTGACTGTAATCGATTAAATATCAGTTGCCTGCCTACAGGCGTGTGTGTGAGGCCTATTGCATCTACTCTGCCAACATTTGCCAGTTCACAGTGACACTCATGTCTGGTGCAACCTAGTGTACAGTTACATAAAACAACGCTTTTTTGACTGTAATCGATTGAATGTCAGTTGCCTGCCTACAGGCATGTGTGTGAAGCCTATTGCATCTACTCTGCCAACTTTTGCCAGTGCACAGTGACACTCATATCTGGTGCAACCGTAGTGTACAGTGATCGATTGAATACCAGTTGCCTGCCTACAGGCGTGTGTGTGAGGCCTATTGCATCTACTCTGCCAACTTTTGCCAGTGCACAGTGACACTCATATCTGGTGCAACCGTAGTGTACAGTGATCGATTGAATATCAGTTGCCTGCCTACAGCCGTGTGTGTGAGGCCTACAGCGCCTATTTTGCCAACTTTTGCCAGTGCACAGTGACACTCATATCTGGTGCAACCGTAGTGTACAGTGACATAAAAAAAACATTTTTTGACTGTAATCGATTTAGTATCAGATGCCTGCCTACAGCCGTGTGTGTGAGGCCTACAGCGCCTACTTTGCCAACTTTTGCCAGTGCACTGTGACACTCATATCTGGTGCAACCTAGTGTACAGTGAAATAAAAGAACCCTTTTTTTTCTGTAACCGATTGAATATCAGTTGCCTGCCTACAGGCGTGTGAGTGAGGCCTAAATCGCCTACTCTGCCAACTTTTGCCAGTGCACAGTGACACTCATATCTGGTGCAACCGTAGTGTACAGTGATCGATTGAATACTAGTTGCCTGCCTACAGGCGTGTGTGTGAGGCCTATTGCATCTACTCTGCCAACTTTTGCCAGTGCACAGTGACACTCATATCTGGTGCAACCGTAGTGTACAGTGACATAAAAGAACCCTTCTTTGACTGTAATCTATTGAATATCAGTTGCCTGCCTACAGGCATGTGTGTGAAGCCTATTGCATCTACTCTGCCAACTTTTGCCAGTGCACAGTGACACTCATATCTGGTGCAACCGTAGTGTACAGTGAAATAAAAGAACCCTTTTTTTTCTGTAATTGATTGAATATCAGTTGCCTGCCTACAGGCGTGTGTGTGAGGCCTATTGCATCTACTCTGCCAACTTTTGCCAGTGCACAGTGACACTCATATCTGGTTCAACCTAGTGTACAGTGAAATAAAAGAACCCTTGTTTTCCTGTAATCGATTGAATATCAGATGCCTGCCTACAGCCGTGTGTGTGAGGCCTACAGCGCCTACTTTGCCAACTTTTGCCAGTGCACAGTGACAATCATATCGGGTGTAACCTAGTGTACAGTGAAATAAAAGAACTCTTTTTTTTTCTGTAAAAGATTGAATATCAGTTGCCTGCCTACAGGCGTGTGTGTGAGGCCTATTGCATCTAGTCTGCCAACATTTGCAAGTGCACAGTGACACTCATGTCTGGTGCAACCTAGTGTACAGTGACATAAAACAACCCTTTTTTGACTGTAATCGATTGAATACCAGTTGCCTGCCTACAGGCATGTGTATGATGCCTATTGCATCTACTCTGCCAACTTTTGCCAGTGCACAGTGACACTCATATCTGGTGCAACAGTAGTGTACAGTGATCGATTGAATACCAGTTGAATGCCTACAGGCGTGTGTGTGAGGCCTATTGCATCTACTCTACCAACTTTTGCCAGTGAACAGTGACACTCATATCAGGTGCAACCGTAGTGTACAGTGACATAAAACAATCCTTTTTTAACTGTAATCGATTGAATATCAGTTGCCTGCCTACAGGCGTGTGTGTGAGGCCTATTGCATCTACTCTACCAACTTTTGCCAGTGAACAGTGACACTCATATCAGGTGCAACCGTAGTGTACAGTGACATAAAACAATCCTTTTTTGACTGTAATCGATTGAATATCAGTTGCCTGCCTACAGGCGTGTGTGTGAAGCCTATTGCATCTACTCTGCCAACTTTTGCCAGTGTACAGTGACACTCATATCAGGTGCAACCATAGTGTACAGTGATAGATTGATTACCAGTTGCCTGCCTACAGGCGTGTGTGTGAGGCCTATTGCATCTACTCTGCCAACTTTTGCCAGTGCACAGTGACACTCATATCTGGTGCAACCGTAGTGTACAGTGACATAAAACAACCCTTTTTTGACTGTAATCGATTGAATATCAGTTGCCTGCCTACAGGCGTGTGTGTGAGGCCTATTGCATCTACTCTGCCAACATTTGCCAGTGCACAGTGACACTCATGTCTGGTGCAACCTAGTGTACAGTGACATAAAACAACGCTTTTTTGACTGTAATCGATTGAATATCAGTTGCCTGCCTACAGGCATGTGTGTGAAGCCTATTGCATCTACTCTGCCAACTTTTGCCAGTGCACAGTGACACTCATATCTGGTGCAACCGTAGTGTACAGTGATCGATTGAATACCAGTTGCCTGCCTACAGGCGTGTGTGTGAGGCCTACAGCGCCTACTCTGCCAACTTTTGCCAGAGCAAAGTGACATTCATATCTGGTGCAACCTAGTGTAAAGTGACATAAAACAACCCTTTTTTGACTGTAATCGATTGAATATCAGTTGCCTGCCTACAGGCGTGTGTGTGAGGCTTACAGCGCCTACTCTGACAACTTTTGCCAGTGCACAGAGACACTCATATCTGGTGCAACCGTAGTGTACAGTGACATAAAACAATCATTTTTTTTCTGTAATCGATTGAATATCAGTTGTCTGCCTACAGGCGGTTGTGTGAGGCCTGTTGCATCAAGTCTGCCAACTTTTGCCAGTGCACAGTGACACTCATATCTGGTGCAACTGTAGTGTACAGTGATCGATTGAATACCAGTTGCCTGCCTACAGGCGTGTGTGTGAGGCCTATTGCATCTACTCTGCCAACTTTTGCCAGTGCACAGTGACACTCATATCTGGTGCAACCGTAGTGTACAGTGATCGATTGAATATCAGTTGCCTGCCTACAGCCGTGTGTGTGAGGCCTACAGCGCCTATTTTGCCAACTTTTGCCAGTGCACAGTGACACTCATATCTGGTGCAACCGTAGTGTAGAGTGACATAAAAAAAACATTTTTTGACTGTAATCGATTTAGTATCAGATGCCTGCCTACAGCCGTGTGTGTGAGGCCTATTGCATCTACTCTGCCAACATTTGCCAGTGCACAGTGACACTCATGTCTGGTGCAACTGTAGTGTACAGTGACATAAAAGAACCCTATTTTGAATGTATTCGATTGAATATCAGTTGCCTGCCTACAGGCGTGTGTGTGAGGCATATTGCTTCTAGTCTGCCAACTTTTGCCAGTGCACAGTGACACTCATATCTAGTTCAACTGTAGTGTACAGTGACATAAAAGAACCCTTTTTTGACTGTAATCGATTAAATATCAGTTGCCTGCCTACAGGCGTGTGTGTGAGGCCTATTGCATCTACTCTGCCAACATTTGCCAGTGCACAGTGACACTCATGTCTGGTGCAACCTAGTGTTCAGTGACATAAAACAACGCTTTTTTGACTGTAATCGATTGAATATCAGTTGCCTGCCTACAGGCATGTGTGTGAAGCCTATTGCATCTACTCTGCCAACTTTTGCCAGTGCACAGTGACACTCATATCTGGTGCAACCGTAGTGTACAGTGACATAAAAGAACCCTTTTTTTTCTGTAATCGATTGAATATCAGTTGCCTGCCTACAGGCGTGTGTGTGAAGCCTATTGCATCTACTCTGCCAACTTTTGCCAGTGCACAGTGACAATCATATCTGGTGCAACCGTAGTGTACAGTGATCGATTGAATATCAGTTGCCTGCCTACAGGCGTGTGTGTGAGGCCTACAGCGCCTATTTTGCCAACTTTTGCCAGTGCACAGTGACACTCATATCTGGTGCAACCGTAGTGTACAGTGACATAAAAAAAACATTTTTTGACTGTAATCGATTTAGTATCAGATGCCTGCCTACAGCTGTGTGTGTGAGGCCTACAGCGCCTACTTTGCCAACTTTTGCCAGTGCACTGTGACACTCATATCTGGTGCAACCTAGAGTACAGTGAAATAAAAGAACCCTTTTTTTTCTGTAACCGATTGAATATAAGTTGCCTGCCTACAGGCGTGTGTGAAGCCTATTGCATCTACTCTGCCAACTTTTGCCAGTGCACAGTGACACTCATATCTGGTTCAACCGTAGTGTACAGTGATCGATTGAATACTAGTTGCCTGCCTACAGGCGTGTGTGTGAGGCCTATTGCATCTACTCTGCCAACTTTTGCCAGTGCACAGTGACACTCATATCTGGTGCAACCGTAGTGTACAGTGACATAAAAGAACCCTTCTTTGACTGTAATCTATTGAATATCAGTTGCCTGCCTACAGGCATGTGTGTGAAGCCTATTGCATCTACTCTGCCAACTTTTGCCAGTGCACAGTGACACTCATATCTGGTGCAACCGTAGTGTACAGTGACATAAAAGAAACCTTTTTTGACTGTAATCGATTGAATATCAGTTGCCTGCCTACAGGCGTGTGTGTGAGGCCTATTGCTTCTAGTCTGCCAACTTATGCCAGTGCACAGTGACACTCATATCTGGTGCAACTGTAGTGTACAGTGACATAAAAGAACCCTTTTTTGACTGTAATCGATTAAATATCAGTTGCCTGCCTACAGGCGTGTGTGTGAGGCCTATTGTATCTACTCTGCCAACATTTGCCAGTGCACAGTGACACTCATGTCTGGTGCAACCTAGTGTACAGTGACATAAAACAACGCTTTTTTGACTGTAATCGATTGAATATCAGTTGCCTGCCTACAGGCATGTGTGTGAAGCCTATTGCATCTACTCTGCCAACTTTTGCCAGTGCACAGTGACACTCATATCTGGTGCAACAGTAGTGTACAGTGATCGATTGAATACCAGTTGAATGCCTACAGGCGTGTGTGTGAGGCCTATTGCATCTACTCTACCAACTTTTGCCAGTGAACAGTGACACTCATATCAGGTGCAACCGTAGTGTACAGTGACATAAAACAATCCTTTTTTAACTGTAATCGATTGAATATCAGTTGCCTGCCTACAGGCGTGTGTGTGAGGCCTATTGCTTCTAGTCTGCCAACTTTTGCCAGTGCACAGTGACACTCATATCTGGTGCAACTGTAGTGTACAGTGACATAAAAGAACCCTTTTTTGACTGTAATCGATTAAATATCAGTTGCCTGCCTACAGGCGTGTGTGTGAGGCCTATTGTATCTACACTGCCAACATTTGCCAGTGCACAGTGACACTCATGTCTGGTGCAACCTAGTGTACAGTGAAATAAAAGAACCCTTTTTTTTCTGTAATTGATTGAATATCAGTTGCCTGCCTACAGGCGTGTGTGTGAGGCCTATTGCATCTACTCTGCCAACTTTTGCCAGTGCACAGTGACACTCATATCTGGTTCAACCTAGTGTACAGTGAAATAAAAGAACCCTTGTTTTCCTGTAATCGATTGAATATCAGATGCCTGCCTACAGCCATGTGTGTGAGGCCTACAGCGCCTACTTTGCCAACTTTTGCCAGTGCACAGTGACAATCATATCGGGTGTAACCTAGTGTACAGTGAAATAAAAGAACTCTTTTTTTTTTCTGTAACCGATTGAATATCAGTTGCCTGCCTACAGGCGTGTGTGTGAGGCCTATTGCATCTAGTCTGCCAACATTTGCCAGTGCACAGTGACACTCATGTCTGGTGCAACCTAGTGTACAGTGACATAAAACAACCCTTTTTTGACTGTAATCGATTGAATACCGGTTGCCTGCCTACAGGCATGTGTATGATGCCTATTGCATCTACTCTGCCAACTTTTGCCAGTGCACAGTGACACTCATAAATGGTGCAACAGTAGTGTACAGTGATCGATTGAATACCAGTTGAATGCCTACAGGCGTGTGTGTGAGGCCTATTGCATCTACTCTACCAACTTTTGCCAGTGAACAGTGACACTCATATCAGGTGCAACCGTAGTGTACAGTGACATAAAACAATCCTTTTTTTTACTGTAATCGATTGAATATCAGTTGCCTGCCTACAAGCGTGTGTGTGAGGCCTATTGCATCTACTCTGCCAACTTTTGTCAGTGCACAGTGACACTCATGTCTGGTGCAACCTAGTGTACAGTGACATAAAACAACCCTTTTTTGACTGTAATCGATTGAATATCAGTTGCCTGCCTACAGGCATGTGTGTGAAGCCTATTGCATCTACTCTGCCAACTTTTGCCAGTGCACAGTGACACTCATATCTGGTGCAACCGTAGTGTACAGTGACATAAAACAACCCTTTTTTGACTGTAATCGATTGAATATCAGTTGCCTGCCTACAGGCATGTGTGTGAAGCCTATTGCATCTACTCTGCCAACTTTTGCCAGTGAACAGTGACACTCATATCAGGTGCAACCATAGTGTACAGTGATAGATTGATTACCAGTTGCCTGCCGGCCTATTGCATCTACTCTGCCAACTTTTGCCAGTGCACAGTGACACTCATATCTGGTGCAACCGTAGTGTACAGTGACATAAAACAACTTTTTTTTTACTGTAATCGATTAAATATCAGTTGCCTGCCTACAGGCGTGTGTGTGAGGCCTATTGCATCTACTCTGCCAACTTTTGTCAGTGCACAGTGACACTCATGTCTGGTGCAACCTAGTGTACAGTGACATAAAACAACCCTTTTTTGACTGTAATCGATTGAATATCAGTTGCCTGCCTACAGGCATGTGTGTGAAGCCTATTGCATCTACTCTGCCAACTTTTGCCAGTGCACAGTGACACTCATATCTGGTGCAACCGTAGTGTACAGTGACATAAAACAATCCTTTTTTGACTGTAATTGATTGAATATCAGTTGCCTGCCTACAGGCGTGTGTTTGAAGCCTATTGCATCTACTCTGCCAACTTTTGCCAGTGCACAGTGACACTCATATCAGGTGCAACCGTAGTGTACAGTGATCGATTGAATATCAGTTGCCTGCCTACAGGCATGTGTGTGAAGCCTATTGCATCTACTCTGCCAACTTTTGCCAGTGCACAGTGACACTCATATCTGGTGCAACCTAGTGTACAGTGAAATAAATTAACCCTTTTTTTTCTGTAATTGATTGAATATCAGTTGCCTGCCTACAGGCGTGTGTGTGAGGCCTATTGCATCTACTCTGCCAACTTTTGCCAGTGCACAGTGACACTCATATCTGGGGCAACCGTAGTGTACAGTGACATAAAACAACCCTTTTTTTTCTGTAATCGATTGAATATCAGTTGCCTGCCTACAAGCGTGTGTGAGGCCTATTGCATCTACTCTGCCAACTTTTGCCCGTGCACAGTGACACTCATATTTGGTGCAACCGTAGTGTATAGTGACATAAAACAATCCTTTTTTGACTGTAATCGATTGAATATCAGTTGCCTGCCTACAGGCGTGTGTGTGAGGCCTATTGCATCTACTCTGCCAACTTTTGCCAGTGCACAGTGACACTTATATCAGGTGCAACCATAGTGTACAGTGATAGATTGAATACCAGTTGCCTGCCTACAGGCGTGTGTGTGAGGCCTATTGCATCTACTCTGCCAACTTTTGCCAGTGCACAGTGACACTCATATCTTGTGCAACCGTAGTGTACATTGACATAAAATAACCCTTTTTTGACTGTAATCGATTGAATATCAGTTGCCTGTCTACAGGTGTGTGTGTGAGGCCTATTGCATCTAGTCTGCCAACTTTTGCCAGTGCACAGTGACACTTACATCTGGTGCAACCTAGCGTACAGTGAAATAAAAGAACCCTTTTTTTTCTGTAATCGATTGAATATCAGTTGCCTGCCTACAGGCGTGTGTGTGAGGCCTATTGCATCTACTCTGCCAACTTTTGCCAGTGCACAGTGACACTCATATCTGGTGCAACCTAGTGTACAGTGAAATAAAAGAACCCTTTTTTGACTGTATTCGATTGAATATCAGTTGCCTGCCTACAGGTGTGTGTTTGAGGCCTACAGCGCCTACTCTGCCAACTTTTGCCAGTGCACAGTGACACTCATATCTGGTGCAACCTAGTGTACAGTGAAATAAAAAAAAACTTTTTTGACTGTAATCGATTGAATATTAGTTGCCTGTCTACAGACGTGTGTATGAGGCCTACAGCGCCTACTCTGCCAACTTTTGCCAGTGCACAGTGACAATCATATCTGGCTCAACCTAGTGTACAGTGAAATAAAAGAACCCTTTTTTTCCTGTAATCGGTTGAATATCAGTTGCCTGCCTACAGCCGTGTGTGTGAGGCCTACAGCGCCTACTCTGACAACTTTTGCCAGTGCACAGTGACACTCATATCTGGTGCAACCTAGTGTACAGTGAAATAAAAGAACCCTTTTTTGACTGTAATCGATTGAATATCAGTTGCCTGCCTACAGGCGTGTGTGTGAGGCCTACAGCGCCTACTCTGACAACTTTTGCCAGCGCACAGTGACACTCATATCTGGTGCAACCGTAGTGTACAGTGAAATAAAAGATCCTTTTTTTTCTGTAATCGATTGAATATCAGTTGCCTGCCTACAGGCATGTATGTGAGGCCTACATCGCCTACTCTGCCAACTTTTGCCAGTGCACAGTGACACTCAAATCTGGTGCAACCTAGCGTACAGTAAAATAAAAGAACCCTTTTTTTTCTGTAATCGATTGAATATCAGTTGCCTACCTACAGGCGTGTGTGTGAGGCCTATTGCATCTACTCTGCCAACTTTTGCCAGCGCACAGTGACACTCATATCTGGTGCAACCTAGTGTACAGTGACATAAAAGAACCCTTTTTTGACTGTAATCAGTTGAATATCAGTTGCCTGCCTACAGGCATGTGTTTGAGGCCTATTGCATCTACTCCGACAACTTTTGCCAGTGCACAGTGACACTCATATCTGGTGCAACTGTAGTGTACAGTGAAATAAAAGAACCCTTTTTCTTCTGTAATCAATTGAATATCAGTTGCCTGCCTACAGGCGTGTGTGTGAGGCCTACAGTGCCTACTCGGCCAACTTTTGCCAGTGGACAGTGACACTCATATCTGGTGCAACCGTAGTGTACAGTCACATAAAAGAACCCTTTTTTGACTGTAATCGGTTGAATATCAGTTGCCTGCCTACAGGCGTGTGTTTGAGGCCTATTGCATCTACTATGCCAACTTTTGCCAGTGCACAGTGACACTCATATCTGGTGCAACCTAGTGTACAGTGAAATAAAAGAACCCTTTTTTTCTGTAATCGATTGAATATCAGTTGCCTACCTACAGGCGTGTGTGTGAGGCCTATTGCATCTACTCTGCCAACTTTTGCCAGTGCACAGTGACACTCATATCTAGTGCAACCTAGTGTACAGTGAAATAAAATAACCCTTTTTTGACTGTAATGGATTGAATATCAGTTGCCTGCCTACAGGCGTGTGTGTGAGGCCTACAGCGCATACTCTGCCAACTTTGCCAGTGCACAGTGACACTCATATCTGGTGCAACCGTAGTGTACAGTGACATAAAACAATTCTTTTTTTTCTGTAATCGATTGAATATCAGTTGCCTGCCTACAGGCGTGTATGTGAGGCCTACAGCGCCTACTCTGCCAACTTTTGCCAGTGCACAGTGACACTCATATCTGGTGCAACCTAGCGTACGGTGAAATAAAAGAACCCTTTTTTTCTGTAATCGATTGAATATCAGTTGCCTGCCTACAGGCGTGTGTGTGAGGCCTATTGCATCTACTCTGCCAACTTTTGCCAGTGCACAGTGACACTTATATCTGGTGTCACAGTAGCTTGCATGCATAGTACCACTAATCGAAAAAAAAATGACAAGCAGAGGCAGGCCACCCTGCAGGGGCCGTCGTGGTCGTGGTGCTGTGATTCCCTTTGGCCCTAGAATAATGCCCAGTTTTCAGAGGCAACGTACCCTGAACTTGAAAAGTTCTGAGGACATGGTTGACTGGCTAACACAGGACACCCAATCTTCTACAACTTCCGTTAGGAACCTAGATGCACCATCCTCCAGCTTAGCTTCGGGCACCTATCCAGTTACCACTCGCCTGCCTGCCGCCACCACCAACACTAACCACAGCTGCTTCACTTGATCCATCAGCAGATTTATTTACACATCCGTTGGAAGAAATGAGTGATGCACAAACATTAGCGCCAGAGGATGTAGATAACAGGGATATGTCCCAGTCAGGCAGCATTACACACATGGACGTACGGTCTGATGATGATGATGTGCTGCTTCCTTTGTTGAGTTGTCAGATACAAGTGAAGCGGTTGATGATGACGATGATTCCATGGATGTCACGTGGGTGCAAGCTATAAGAGAAGAAGATCAGGAGGAAAGTTAAGATGGGGAGACAGAGAGGTGGAGGAGACGAGTTGGAAGCAGCAAGAGGTCGTTGAAAGTAGCTAGTAGCACAGTCAGACAGCATGCATCGGTACCCGGGGTCAGCCAGACAGCACGCCAGTCAACACATGCTGTTGCCACCACCAGAATGCCGTCATTGCAGAGCTCAGCAGTGTGGCAGTTTTTTGGTGTGTCTGCCTGTGACAACAGCGATGCCATTTGCAACCTGTGCGAAAAGAAACTGAGTCGTAGGAAGTCCAACACCCACCTAGGTACAACTTCTTTGCAAAGGCACATGATGTCACATCACAAACGCCAATGGGTTCAACACATGAGTACAAGCAGCACACAAGTTCAAAGCCGCCATCCTCCTCCTGGTCCAGCATCTTCAGCCACGTCAACCACTGCTGCCCTTCTTGCCCCCTCTCAACAATCCGCCACTCTGTGTCTCGCCTTGAGCAGTCCCTGCTCATCTGCCCACAGTCAGGTGTCTGTCAAGGACATGTTTGAGCGTAAGAAGCGTAAGAAGCCCTTGCCCGGCATCTGACAGCTGGCTTGTCTGAACTCTTAGCCCGCCAGTTTTTACCATACAAGCTGGTGGAGTCTGAGGCGTTCAAAAAATTTGTAGCTATTGGGACACCGCAGTGGAAGGTACCCGGCTGAAATTTCTTTGCACAAAAGGCAATCCCCAACCTGTACTCGATTGTGCAAAAGGAAGTAATGGCATCTCTGGCACACAGTGTTGGGGCAAGGGTCCATCTGACCACGGATACCTGGTCTGCAAAGCATGGTCAGGGCAGGTATATCATTGGGTAAACCTGGTGACGGCTGCCAAGCATGGAATACGTGGCTCTGCAGAGGAGTTGGTGACACCGCCAGGACTTCAGGCAGGCCTGCTGCCACCTCCTCTACTCTTCCTACTTCATCCTCTTCCATAACTACCTCGGCTGAGTCCTCTTCTGCTTCTGCTATGTCTTGCTCCACATCAACGGCACCCCCCCAGATCCACAGGTACTATTCTACATCCCTGATACGGCAGTGTCACGCCGTCTTGGGGTTGACTTCCCTGAAAGCAGAGAGTCACACCGGACCAGCACTCCTGTCCGCCCTGAACGCACAGGTGGATCAGTGGCTGACTCCACACCAACTGGAGATCGGCAAAGTGGTTTGTGACAATGGAAGAAATTTGTTGGCGGCATTGAATTTGGGCAAGATGACACATGTGCCGTGCATGGCACATGTGTGTAATCTGATTGCTCAACACTTTATGCATAAGCACCCAGGCTTACCGGACGCCCTGAAGCAGGCCAGGAAGGTGTGTGCCCATTTCAGGCGTTCCTACACGGCCATGGCGCACTTTACAGATATCCAGTGGCGAAACAACATGCCAGTGAGGCGCTTGATTTTAGACAGCCATACATGTTGGAATTCAACACTCCTAATGTTCGACCGCCTGCTCCAACAATCAAATGCTGTTAACGAGTATTTGTATGACCGGGGAGCTAGGACAGCCTCTGCGGAGCTGGGGATTTTTTTGCCACGTTACTGGACGCTCATGCGCAATGCCTGTAGGCTTATGCGTCCTTTTGAGGAGGTGACAAACCTGGTCAGTCGCACCCAAGGCACCATCAGCGACATCATACCATTTGTTTTCTTCCTGGAGCGTGCCCTGCGAAGAGTGCTGGATCAGGCCGTAGATGAGCGTGAAGAGGAAGAGGAAGAGTTGTGGTCACCATCACCACCAGAAACAGCCTTATCAGCATCGCTTGCTGGACCTGCGGCAACACTGGAAGAGGATTGTGAGGAAGAGGAGTCAGAGGAGGAATGTGGCTTTGAGGAGGAGGAAGACCAACCACAACAGGCATCCCAGGGTGCTTGTTGTCACCTATCTGGTACCCATGGTGTTGTACGTGTCTGGGGTGAAGAACATACCTTCAGTGAGATCACTGAGGACGAGGAACGGGACATGACTAGCTCGGCATCCAACCTTGTGCAAATGGGGTCTTTCATGCTGTTGTGCCTGTTGAGGGACACTCATATAAAAAGGATGAAGGAGAACGACCTGTACTGGGTGTCCACGCTACTAGACCCCCGGTATAAGCAGAAAGTGTCTGAAATGTTACCGAATTACCACAAGTCGGAAAGGATGCAGCACTTCCAAAATGAATTAAAAAGTAGGCTTTACACAGCGTTTAAGGGTGATGTCACAGCACAACGGCAATCTAATAGCCAAAGAGGTGAACATAATCCTCCTCCTCCCACGACCACGCTGGCAAGGAGAGGACGCTTTACAGACGTGTTGTTGATAGAGGACATGCAGAGCTTTTTAAGTCCTATGCATCGCCATAGCTCTTCGGGGTCCACCCTCAGAGAACTACTCGACTGTCAGGCAACAGACTACCTCGCCATAACTACAGATATCAACACTAGGAGGAGCGATGAACCCCTTGACCACGCTTGCCCTGTGGCCTGAGCTATCCCAATTTGCCATAGAACTTCTGTCCTGCTCCGCTTCAAGTGTCCTGTCAGAAAGGACATTCAGTGCAGCAGGAGGTTTTGTTACTGATAAGAGAAGTCGCCTAGGTCAAGAAAGTCTAGATTACCTCACCTTTATTAAGATGAATGAGGGATGGATCCCGAAGGGACTGACAGTGGGCGATACATTAGATTAAAAAAGGCCTGATAGATGAGCTGCCTTGAGCTAATAATGGTCCACACACTGCTGTATTTTATCCCTGAATGCCGGATGACTTGCGTGACTTATCCGCCACCAACTTGGGTTCAAGACGCAATGTTTTAGGGCACTTTCTGCCGGGCAAACTAACATCAATTTTTCTGGTCGTGGGAACAATACCTAATGAAAAATAAAGCATTTTTGAACAGTCTTGAATAACAGTTGTGCAAAAATACATATTTACAATAAAGACATTTTGTGAAAGTTAGCTGGCTATTCCTTCTTTTTTTTACTTTTTAGGTTAATAATTTTTCTTATTTTTTACTGTGATTGCAATTTAAGAGATACCTAAAACATGGTAAAACAGACAATAGTAAAGAGTATATCTGCAGGAAACACCAAAGTCCTATTAGCTATCATCCCTCCAGCAGTATTAGCTTATTATTTACAATATCTAACCTGGGCAATCACCCTTGGGTTACCCTAGGGCAGGCTTCAGTAAGCGACCTCTCCTTTCCTGGGATGATTTTGCCGCAAGGGTCTCCAGGGCTCCCCCACTCCGGTCCTTCCCCCAGTGTCGCTTCAACCAGTAAACAAATGTTTTACATTTGTAAAGCGACCCAATGATCCCCCTTGATAGAGGTTTATCTTTACAAATTTTGGAGAACCAATTTAAGACCGGTGTCCCCTGTTTCTGGGTCAGGGAGTGTGTGAAATGCCTCAGCCTACAGTAATTGTAATGTTCTGACAGCGGTAGCTCATGCTTGTCCCTCAGTTCCTCATAGGTGAGCATCTGAAACTTTACTAACCAGTCTCCCAGTCTATCTAGTTTCCTTGACCTCCACCAGTGTTGTGATGTTGTGCTCATGTGTTTCGGGGCCTGTGGGTGGTCAAGAATTGGGGTCATTTGGGTGGATCCAGGGAACAAACCCGTGTGTTTCTTGGCCCATTTCCAGTATGATAGTGAGTGTCTGATTCGGGGGTTTGGAGAGTTTTTAAGGCTCTGAGGCAATTCTGATAGCCAAGCCACCTTGTCCCAGGTTAAGGGCCTTAAAGTGTGGTACTCTAAATACACACAGGCCGGTTGATGACATATAGAATGTGCTATTGTGAGGAAAGATAGGTGACCTAACAGGTATTAAACTGATAGGAATGAATAGTACAACTTAATACATCACTCCTATCTGGTGGCACCTTAGATTGCACGTGCAGTGCCCCAAATTTGAAGTGGGAGGACTGACCAAGAATCTTTTTCCATCTCCCTGTTCAAAAATCCATGCCATATACATGTCCCCTGATAGGTGACGTAACAGGTATTACACTGATAGGAATGAATTGTACAACTTAATACACCACTCCTATCTGGTGGCACCTTAGATTGCATGCGCAGTGCCCCAAATTCGAAGTAGGAGGTCCGACCAAGCATAGTTTTCCATCTCCCTGTTCCAAAAATCCATGCCATATAGACGTCCCCTAATAGTGGACGTAACAGGGATTAAACCGATAGGAATAGTACTACTTAACAGTATACAATCCTTATAATAACGCAGACAGAGGCAACGCAGAGAGAGGAGTCTGAAGAAGAGGAGTCAGAGGAGGAAGGTGGCTTTGAGGAGGTGGAAGACCAAACACAGCAGGCGTCCCAGGGGGCTTGTTGTCACCTTTTGGGGACCCTTGGTGGCTGGGTGCAGATAGAGACTTTCAATGACATCAGTGAGGACAAGGAACGGGACATGGCTAGCTTGGTATCCAACCTTGTGCAAATGGGGAGTTTGCGGTTGTGCAAAGGAACTGTTTGCAGTTGTTTGCGGTGCATTAAACAGGGAGATTGGTCTGTTACTGTGAAGCGGGTGTAACCCTTACACTACCTGATCGATACAACATCCTACCTGATGTTTTAAAGCATGTTATTCCAAACAATTTAGGAATGTTAGGTGATTTATGCCCTTTATGGCTTAAAACCAGACTCTGCATCAACTATGTAATTTTCCATGAGAGTTTTGCCATGGATCCCCCTCCGACATGCCACAGTCCAGGTTTTAGTCCCCTTGAAACAACTTTCCCATCACTATTGTGGCCAGAAAGAGTCCCTGTGGGTTTTGAAATTCGCCTGCCTATTGAAGTCTATGGCGTGTTCGCGACATCACTAATAAGGATGCCTTTTAACAGTTTCGCTAAAGGGATCAATGGCTAATACATCAATCTCAATAGGTGTAGTTTTCTTTCTACTTATCTCCTTCTCAAGATCAACAATGCATTATCAAGTCTGGCCCTGAACAGCAGAGGTATAGAAAGTACTGCTGTTTAACCAGAAACTGCTGAAGGATACTATCTTCATTCTTAATTATTAATAAAATTAAAGAGGAAAGTGTTTTGAAAAAGAGGAAAGCAAAACAGTGAGGTCATTATTTGAAGTTGGGAGGTGAAAGATTTAGGGATAATGTGAGTACTACTTTAGAGAAAAGATAGTATAGTGGAACAGTTGGCCAGTTGTAGAATTAAAGAAGGTTTCTGTGAGCTTCTGATTACCTCCTCGATGTGTGGTTTGATTATATTAGTTCTGCAGGTTTATTGTGATGTAAATTAGTGAGATTAATGAGTTAACAAATATTTTAATGGGCCTAATTTGGCTGAGAGTTTTTGTTAATTGAGTTTTGTGTTATAATAATTTTTGGTTTTTCATTTTAGAATTTATATATTTTTATATTTGACTTTTAAAATGAGGGATGTTTGGCTACTTCTTGTTTATTAGACTTTTTCAACATAAGGGATCATTTATTGCCAGTGCCCATTCTTTTTTATTGGGCTTATGAATAAGATATCTGATACATGCCAGAGGGTCCATTCAAATTGATAGTTCCCCTCTTTCCTTTCAAGCCTAGTTCTCTCCATAAAACATTTAAGTAGATAGGCTCCTACATTTAAATTTACAAGCTGTGTTCTTTTTTGAGTGTTGAGAAAGATTTCCAATTTTGTTAATTTTGGTCATGCATATGAATGGAAGTAAATTCAAATATACTTTAGTGATAGACTGTTATTTATTTTAAAGAAACCATTCAATATAATAGTATGCAAAAATGTGTAACATCTTAATATTTTTTATAAACTTCAACATATATTGTTTAGTTTAATTTCTAAGTGATTTCAAAAATATTATCTTAGATCTCTATACATTCAAAGTTCTGTACACTAAATTACGTTTTTACAGCTATGTATTTTCAAGGTAGCACAGTTTATGCAACAACTTATCTTCTATGTTTTGTGCTGCCAGCAAGATTTTCCTTCTCGTTTACAATAACTCATTTATTGTTTTTGAAACTAAAACATTGGCAACTTCCAAAGGATACATAGCATGCCAACACAGATGATAGCAGGTCTTATTTGAAACAGAATAAAAATGAATTGTTGAAATGTAATCACAAAATCCTTTATTCCACAAAACAAAAATGCGCTTTCACTGGACCAATACATGGCATTTTTTAATCTACAGAGAAAGTTGATTTAATCATTTACTCATAAAAGCAACAACTGGCAAATCTAAACAAAACATGTTGAGACTAGACAAATAAAAATTCCCTGGATGACAGAATGGTAATATCACTGGCACAGAATGCAGAACTTATCTTGTGGATACCAGTACTTCTACTTACTAGACATATGATCTTGCCATAATTTTCACAGTATACATTGTCTAAAATTAATAAAAAATAAGTGTAGAAACAGTGATTAAATGTACAAATAATGGTACATATTATTATTGTATATTTCTGTTAATATTGATTCAACAGTATTAAAAAGTGATGCCCAAATGAACTTGTATTTATAGAAATTGATAAACATTTGGAAAATTATATATACCAATGCATGCATGTTCAGTCTAAAATAAATACATTTTCAGTTACTTAAACATTACTATAAAAAGTACAATTAAAATTGTATTTTTCTCTGTATAGGTAGTGTCAGTTATGCTACTTTATTTATAGATTTTTATAGATATATTTTGAATTTATACAAATGCTATGTTGTCTATCTTCTCAGATGCTATTCTTTGTTTTGTGTAAGTAAAATGTCACTAATTAATATAAGATTGGGAATTGCTACATGCACTATATAGTTAGAGAAATAGAGTATGATACGAAACTAATATACAATAAGTTCTCATTGACTTGAGAATTGAGAAGAAAATAATATTTTCATAAAATACAATAGTGGATTACCAGGATGTAAAAATGTCCTTTAAAATTGTTCCTATATGTAGGGAATCTTGGTATCAATTTGAAAACTACTTAAAGGGCCTTTTACCTCACTATAAGTGCTCTTCATGGTGTGAAAGAGCACAGGATTCTATATTAAAGTGATCTATTGCTTTAAAAAAATTAAACTAAGAACAGTTAAACATTTGCAGTGTTGGGTTTGTTTACAGACACACTGCTGACTACAACATGATTTACAGCATCTGCCAGACAACACAACGGTCATTACACACTCTGTGAACAGAAAGATTCATGTTTTTACTACTTTCAGGAATGTAATCAGCCATCAGTTAACACCCAAGTAACATATTTTGGAGTTTAAAGCAGTCAAGTCCCTGCATAGATTAATTCAGGAAGGGTTAACCCTCTTTATGCTCTGCTCTCTCCACACAGCTCTTGCTGTTAGTCTCTCTGGAGGCATGCCTAATTGTCATGTAAACAGAACTTTTTTTCTGTGCAAAAGGCACCTATTTCAAGAAATCTAAAAGTATTTCAACATGTTTTCATGAGTACATTACAGTGCCGAGCTCCAAGTTGTGCTGAATTAACTGAATTAACATTAAATGCCAACAATTGCTGTATTGTGTTTCCGACTATACAATGATAACAGACTTATACCTAACTGCAATACTATTGTTTTTAAGACTGAGATGTATATGCTGCTTCAACAGTTTCTGTTATATCACGATAAATAAGTCATGCGCTACAAATATCCTAGT
Organism: Discoglossus pictus; assembly: GCA_027410445.1. NCBI lineage: Eukaryota > Metazoa > Chordata > Amphibia > Anura > Alytidae > Discoglossus > Discoglossus pictus. The sequence goes on along the minus strand of CM050163.1, from coordinate 315,971,232 downwards.
ATTGACAAGAGCATTTGCTGTATCATTTAAATTAGCAAACTGAATATGCTGACATTGTTGCAATGTAACTTTTTCTTGAATAAGGAACTTGTGTTCTACAGAATAGCCATTAAACATTAGGCTTTAGATGGGCAAGCAAAACTAAAGTGTCTATCACATCCGTATATTGCACTATTCTATTTTATAAAAATGTTCTTCTCGATTCCCCATTATTTTGTTTTATTCATTACCATATCAAAAGTAAAATTTTAAATGTCACTATTTATTCTCCTGGATCATTTAATACAAATAATTAAAAAAAAATGACACTGTAAAGTTTATTCACAGTCCAGAATTATGTTAATTATATGAGATATGAAAGGAGGGATGGTCATTAATTCAAGGGATACCATTATCACAATTTATGCATAACTTAAATTGTATTCTAATAAACAATATATATATATATATATATATATATATATATATATATATATATGTATATATATATATATATATATATACTGTATATATCACATATATAGTTGTGAGCATGCAAGCTGTTGCTAACGCTTACGGGCTCGCGTAGTGATCCTGCGGCCCTCGCCAGCAACTGCGAACCTCTCCACATTTACGTAGTTAAGAAAGCAAAATACAAGACACGTTACGACCCATTACGACCTCGCAAAAATCGTCCGAAACCCGTGCACATGAAAACATGAAAAACACAATAAATAGACACAACAAATACATAAAAAGCTTACCTACAGCAAGGGGGGGCACCCAGGATCTCGAAAACTAAAGTTGCACCTCAATTTAACTGCAAATAAAAGAGTTTAGACACTCAAAAATCCCCCAAGCGAGAGAAAAAATAGCCGACGAAAAAAACGAAAACGAGGCTACAGCAGTCTAAAGACTCAAAACACCACCAAACACCTACGGATTTCCCGAAAAAGACGTACGAGATCCAAAAACAAGGATGCAACCTGCGCGACCCCAATAACATTTCAAACACAATAAATACACACAACAAACACATAAAAAGGTTACCCACAGCAAGGGGGTGCACCCAGGACCTCTGCAAGTGAAGCTACACCTCGATTTAGCTCAAACTTTCGTAGTTTAGACACCCGAAAATCACCTAAGCGAGAGAAAAAATGGCAGCCAAACAAAACGAAAACGAGGCTAAAGGCCCCTAAACACGCAAAACACCACCAAACAGCTACGGATATTCCGAAAAATATCGAATATCCGAAACTAACGACGCTAAATCAGCCACAGCCGCATACCATACATTAGGCGCCATTTTACAACACTAACTTATACAATCCGGAAGTACACATCTACACTAACGGATTTGCCTCACGCACGCACACTATTACACCGCACACATTCATGACGCGTTTCACAGCAGCTCCACAGCACTGATGATGCAGCAACATGAAAACAGATTGCCAGCTCTTCAAAACAATGCTTCCTGCATATATTACTTCACAATAGGTAAAGTATATTAATTTCTTATTTTATTAATTATTTATTGCCATAACAAAAAAAACACCAACGCTGCTTATAGCACACCAACAACCAAGAGCCTCGCAATGAACGCCGAAGGATCTTAAAATTAATTTTGCACCCAAACAACATTACCTGCCTTACAATCTTATTGCTGTTTTGTATTGACGGGCAAGTCGCTAGTATGTATATATATATATATATATATATATATATATATATATATAGTACATCTGTGTTCATGTATCCTATACATGTACAGCTGTTTCAAGCTTACTGGCTATCATCAGCATGGGGCGGGATCTCAGCCAGTGTTGTGGACCTTATGAGTAGGTAGTTCCCCACAACAATCATTTAATATATGGTGGGCAAAAGAACAATAGAAGCCTCCACTTTACAGTAGTACAGTAAATAAATAGTACATCTGTGCTCACATTTGAATGTCTTAAGCAAGTTGAAAAAACCTGCTTCCAGCTCAGAATTCTGAGAAAAACAGTTATTACACTGCATTCTGGGAAGCTAAGCTGGGACATGCAAATGTGCCCACAAATGCCTCGCTCTTCAATCCATAGCCATTTTCAAACATGGCTTCCTTTAAGCTTATGCCTGCTATATTACACAGTTTTAATGCAAAACCAAGTCTGAATTTTACACAAGCTGAGAATTCTATCCATGTACAGCTGTTTCAAGCTTACTGGCTATCATCTGCATGGAGCGGGATCTCAACTTGTGTTGTGGACCTTATGAGTAGGTAGTTCACCACAACAATCATTTAATATATGGTCAGCAAAAGATCGACAGTACATCTGTGTTCACATTTGAATGTCTTAAGCAAGTTAAAAAAAAACTGCTTCCAGCTCAGAATTCAGAGAAAAACAGTTATTACACTGCATTCTGGGATGCTGAGCAGGGACATGCAAATGTGATCTATACTTACCAGGACCTGATCTTCATATTTTGTTATCTCTTTACTATTCTCCTACTCTCTTTTGACATCCAGAGATTTAAAATGCTAATGTAGTGCCAATATTATAAACTGCTGAAAATGTATATCATTTGTGTTTTCCTAGATAAACATTTATGTTGCAGAGCAGTACAATTTTGCAGGATTAATGTAAAATGTAATTTCCCTGTATGTGAGGTTTTACTATTATGTACTGTATGTAGTAGTAAGGACCCAGTGTGGGATTACACAGTAAGTGCTCTCACATTTAGTGTATTAGCTATCAGCCTTATTAAATTGCGATTTGGCCAATTGAATAGGACTCTATTTAAGCACACAGCATATTTTTTTTACAGAAGGTTTTAGTTAGTGAACTTTTATCCAAAAGCAAGGTCTTCACTAACTAGAAACTTCTGTAAAAAAATATGTTAAATGCTTAAATAGAGCCCTATTCAATTGGCCAAATCGCAATTTAATAAGGCTGTATATATTTACTCTCAAATACTGTAAAAGTAAGTTTATTGTAATGTGCGTCACTGCTTCTGTTGGAGCTCCTGTTCATGAGCCTTCACTTTTAATCCAACTACCCTTCTCAAAACAAAAGGTGAATGTTGGGAAATGGTACTCGGCAGAATTGGTAGTTGACCCATAAAATAATTTCCCAGTAAGGAAAATAGGTAAATGAATATTTAGGTATCATATCCTGACAATTGAGTTTTAGAACTAGTTACGTACTGTATTGATACAAGATAAGCAAACAAATAAAATACATTGCTGTAATGCTCGCAAATACAACAGACCTGGATTAATAGTCAGAAACCTAATCAGACTACATAATGTATGGAAACAGTTGTACAAGTTTCTTATATAATCTGTAAGCACTAAAAGTTACATATATAAGCATTTATGAAAACACTAGCACCACAGGAAATATACCCGTTATTGCTTTAATGAAAAGTATACATACAAACAGATAATTCAATTCGCTGATATATATATATATATATATATATAATTACATTATATTGAGAGAGAAAAAAACATTTGAGCATAACCAGTAGGTTGATCTATATGCATAGATCAGGCAGGGCTGGATCTACCTTTTTGGAGCACCTGTGCAGTGAAGTGGAGGAGCCCCTGCGAATGCATGTGCAATGGTATTAGCACACCCATTTTTCCCTTTTCTGTGCATGTACTGAATATCGCTCTCTTCCTGTGTGAGCAAATTACAGACATTTTCCCATAACAACTATTTTACAACATAGCTACTCATACACAGGCCAAGCTATTACTTGTTTGTTAAATGTATTTAATGTTGGGCCATATTATTTATATTTTTCTATGGGAGGACAGTGAGCCCATGTTACACAAACACATCTCATGATTTCTTGTAGCACACATAAAACTGAGTAATTATGAGTGTTAAAGGACCAGCATGGGGGCCCCTAGTGCATTGCCCCATGTGCACCAATAGTTGCTCTGTCCTTGTGCACAGACACACAAAGACACAGACACACAAAGACTCCCAAAGACACAGACACACACAGAGGTACACATACACACAAGTACATACAGATATACACACACATAGAAGCACACACATAGGTACACAAAAACACATACACACATAGAGACACAGTCAGATACACAGTTACACACAGAGAGGTACACACATAGACACACAGAGAGGTACAGACAGAAAAACACACATAGAGGTACACACACAGATGCACATAGAGACATACAAACACATAGAGGCAGAACAGACACACACAGAGGTACAGGCACACATACACACATAAAGGCATACATACATAGAGTCACACATAGAAACACACATAGAGGTATACATACATACACACATAGAGTCCCACATACATACACACAAAGAGGCACACATACATAGAGGCACACATACATATACACTTAGAGGCATACATACACACACACATAGAGGCATATATACATAGAGGCACACATACACATCATATATAATAGTTGTCAAATTGGGATTTGTTCTCACACGCAAGTCGTTTGCGGCCCAGAGGGCTGCAACTGCTGGACTTAGGAGTTGAGGCACGCGGGAGTTAGGCTGCAAGCAGTTGAGGAATGCGGGACTTAGGAAAAAAATCCAACCTCAGAATCTCTGAGGCAAAAAATTCCAACCTTGGAAAAATATGCATTTAACGGCTGTACCATGGAAATCGAAAAACAAACCACAAAACATAAATATGTCTCAAATTAACTTACAAACTCACACACAGCACAGGGGGAGAACCAGGAAGCCTGTGAGTGAGGTTTCAAGTTAATTCAAGCCATATTTGGCATTTTTAAACATTGGAAATCGTGAAAGCAAAAAAAAAAAATGGCGCCTGAAAAAAAGAGGCAAAAGGAGGCTCGTACCGCACAACTCACCACCAGGCACATAGAATTTTAAATTAATTATGACGACACAAGATGCTCGCGACTTTACCGACATTTTACAATCGCTGCTATTTTACAACACTGACTTGCAAATAACAACATTATGAATCTGAAATGGCGGTTTTCCCGCCTAAACAAACGGTTTTGCCTCGCTCACGCAGACTATGTATACTGCAGTTTGAAAATTTCTAACACTTCCACCTCAGGTGATGAACAGTGCAACTGCACATTTTCTGCTGCCGGGAAAATCCAAAGAGATTGTTAGCTCTTCAGGAAATTAATTGCTGGATATTAATTACAAATAGGTAACGTTTATTAATTTATTAATCAATTAATTATTTTTATTAGTAAAATATAAATAAATAATTATTAGTAAAAAAAAATTATGCTAAATCTCATATTTTCCACTGCCCTTACTTTAAGAATACATAAATGCTTAGCTCTTTCTAATATATTTATTCATTGTTTTATTCATTATTAACTTACATAAACATACATTAATTTTATTAATTAATAATTATATTTTTTTAAATATTTGTACATATATATCTGTATTACTGCTCATTGACTGACAGGGATAGGACCCTCAAAGCAGTTACATATTTTCATCACTTTATTATGCTTTGACAAATGCTACATTTCATATTTTATACTGCCTTTATGTATGAATAAATTGTTGTTTAGGACTTAACATGCCAATTAAACATCATACTTTCATTGATTAATTAATGAATTGAATACAAACATAAAAAATGCTCTTCATGTCATTTTACAGTTTGATCATCTCTGCAACTGCCTGAACACAGAGTGTGTGAGCTCTGCAGCATTTCATCTGCAATTAAATCAACTTTACAGGTATATGATTTAATGATGCCCTTCTTTAGGAAAACATGATTAAAGTATTTTTGTTTTGCACTCATGACAGTTATTGATTAATTAATTAACGTATATTCATTTATTAATTCATTATTAATTAAAAATAAAAAAAATAGAATGACCTTATTTATAAATACATAGATAGTTAGCTAATTACCTTTTAATGTATGCCAATTAAACATCATACATTGATTGATTAATTAATTAAATTTAATTTATTCCAAAGAATAAAAATCCTTTTCAGGTCATTTTACAGTTTGCTCATAGCTCTTTGTGTTTGGAATTGACATTTACATTGCAATGATGCCGTTCTTTAGGAAAATATGATTAGCTCTTTATGTTTTGGATTGATGACAGTTAGTGGTTAATTAATTAACATATATTAATGTATTAACTACTTATTAAATAATTATAAAAATACCATTTTACAATTACCTTATTTATCAATATATATATATATATGCTTAGCTCTTTATGTTTTCATGTATACTAATTAAACATCAGACATTGATTGATTAATAAATTCATTTATTGAAAAAATTACAAATGCCTTTCAGGTAATTTTACTGTTTCATTACAGCCCTTTAGATTTTGCATTGATGACAGTTAAAAACAATATGTACAATAAAAAAAAACACATTATATCTTACAAATTTGAAGAAAGAAAAGGCAACAACTACAAGACCATCACAAAGTGAACAAGTGCTTCATCCATTAATATTTCAGGTAGGTAAAAAAATAAATATTAGTAATGATTGCCATTGTTTGCTCTATAAGAAAACATTACAATTAAAACTAAAACGACTGTATTTACAATTACAGATTACAATGGCGGATAACGCAGAAGAAAAGAAAGAACGGAAAAGAAGAATGGCAAGGGAACGGAAGCAAAGATGGAGAGATGCACAGTCGTCCGAGACTTCACAAAGATTTAGAGAAGAAGACTGACAGAATTGCCAATAAAAGAAAAATGACGTAAAAAGCACAAACTCAGTGTGTCAGAGCTACAAAGAAAAGAAAAAGTAAAAAAACATAATATCTGTGAAACATTGCCTAATGACCAAATATTGCCTAATGACACAAATGTTGATATACGAGACACCAATCTTGCTATACATGAAACCAATGTTGATATACAAAGTTGTAGTGATATCTATGTTGAGGAAGCTCAGGATAGTCCCTCATTTACAGCACTACCAGTAGAGAATCATTACTGTGGATTACTCAATGTGGTTCGTAAGTTTTGTGGGGCGTATCATTTTCTGAAGGAAAGACCAACTGATGGAGAGTTTATTAGTTGCTGTCAGAAAGGAAAAGTAAGACTTCCAGAAAGACACACATTTCCAGATTATTTAAAAAGTACAATCAGTGATCCTACATTTCCAAATTATAGCAATTAAAAAAAAACATCAGGTCATTCTAACAGTGCAATTTCATTTGCTTCAATGGGTGCCTCATTAGCAGAAAATGACACAGGACATGGTCATTACTGTTTAAAGTACAAGGACAAATTTACCACCAGACTTCACATTTACACCCACAAGCAGGAGAGCAAATTTGCTTAGTTATATGTCCTAGATACAATGGAAGCTGTTGAACAATGGATGACACTTCCTGAAAATAAACAATGCTTAAACATCGTCTTTGAACAGCTGGAAAACATTATAGACAACAACCCATATAGTCAAGAATACAAAACATGGCAGAGGTTGAACAAGAACAGGCACATGCTCAAATGATCAATTGCCAATGCCAAGAGTAAATATAGTTCTGAGAAGAGATTGCCATACTGATCAAAGACGTTATAATTTACCAACACTAAATGAGGTTGCCATAGTCTTTAAAAATGATGATGGTGAACCAACATTTGAGTAGGATATTAGAATATATCCACACAATAAAGAGCAACCTTTTATAAACATAAATATATTAAGTAGTAATTTGGATCCAAGGACATATCCCATATATCTATGCTGGAATATAAAGTGGAACAAACTACTATTCAGGATCATTGTAATCCTATTTTATGTGGGGGAAACTCACACAACAATGGAATATTGATTCATATCAACAAGTCGAAGCAAATAAACTACATTTTATCAAATTTCAACAGAACAAGCTTTGCGTATTATTATCGTTTATTTATAGCGTGCCGACATATTCCGTAGCGCTGAACAATATTGTGGATTGATGGATTATGTCACTGAATTGGCTAAAAACAGAGACATTCCAGCTGGAAGAACAATCATTTTGCCATTTTTTTTTCAAGGATCGCCTCGCAATATGTGAGAAAGATACAATGATGCCATGGCTATTGTGACTAAATTTGGAAAACAAGATTTATTCATTACATTCACATGTAATCCACAATGGCCAGAGATCAAGGAAAATGTTAAACTTGGCCAAAATACTTCTGATTGACCAGATTTAGTGGCTAGAGCATTCAAAATAAAATTAAATACATTAATATATGATATAACTAAAGCACAGTTATTTGGGAAATGTGTGGCTTTTGTTTATACCATTGAATTTAAAAAAAGAGGACTGCCACATGCACATATACTTTTAATCCTACAAGAAAAAGATACATTGAATACTGCAGAGAGAGTGGATTCAGTGATTAGTGCTGAACTGCCACATCCACAAATATATTCCAAACTTTATGACATTGTAAGACACTGAATGATGTGATCATGGTCCATTTGGAGATATAAATCCTCATTCACCATGTATGGGAAAAAAAATGCACAAAATATTTCCCAAAACAAATTCAAATGAAAACTTATGCTAATTGTGATGGATACCCGTTATATAAAAGAAGAGAAACACAAATTGCTATTATTCGTGGCCAAAAGGTCGATAATAGATATGTAGTTCCATACAATCCACATTTGCTGATGAAGTGAAATGCACACATAAATGTGGAAGCTTGCACTTCTATCAAATCTATAAAATATGTGTATAAATATATATACAAAGGATATGTTGCAGGAACTGTTGTTGTGCAAGGTGCACAAAATGAACAAGCCAATCCAATTTTACATGATGAACTTTCATGTTATTTAGATGCTGTTTATGCCAGTGCTCCAGAAGCAATGTGGCGTCTTCTGAAATTTGAGATGCATGATCGGTCACATGCTGTGTATCGATTAGCTGTACATTTGCCACAAAGCCAATTTGTTTGCTTAACTGCAGGGAATGAAAGAAATGCCATAGCCCAAAATGAAAATAGAGCAACAACACTTACTGCTTGGGTTCAATTAAACTGTGACGACAGTGAGGCTAGACAATTTTTATACATTGAGATTCCATATCACTATGTATTTGATATCAAAACTTCCTGGCAGATGATACGGAATGAGAGAGATTCTTAGAAGAAGCAGCACTATGTCAAATGCCAAAGAAAATGAGAGAACAATTTGCATTCATTTGCATCTTTTGCAATGTACCTGATGCATTAGCTTTGTGGAAAACATTTAAATTAAATATGTGTGAATACTTTTTGAAACATTATAATGAGACCATTGTGCAATTAAAAGCATTAATGGAAATTCAAGAAGTCTTTCTTTTTCATGGATTAACTTGTGCAAATTGTAATCTGCCTAATCCAGGACTCATAGATGAAATAAACTTTGAAGACTATGACACTGAGCTTGAAAACCCCAAAAAACACGAAAAAATTGCAACTTTAAATACATTACAATTGCAAGCATTTAACGCAATCACAAATGCAATAGATGATGATATGCTCAAAGAGCGTTATTTCTATCTAGATGGACCTGGCGGCTCAGGAAAAACATATCTATATAATTTATTGATCAGTTTTATTTGAGCACAAGGTCAAATAGCACTGCCATTTGCAACAACTTGAATTGCCACACTTTTGTTAGAAGGTGGGAGAACTGTGCATAGTGGATTTAAACTGCTAGTTCCCATTCTAGAAACATGAGTGTCAGATTTTCGAATGAATACATTACAAGCCAAAAAATGGAAACAAAGTAAATTAATTATAATAGATGAGGCAACAATGATGTGTCATTCCCTGCAATGCATTGATTGATTATTAAAAGCAGTTATGGATAATGATTTGCCATTTGATGGAAAACTGGTGTTATTTGGAGGAGATTTTAGGCAAACATTACCTGTTGTGCCACCTGGAAATAAGACTGACATTGTCGAAACATGTATAAAGACAAGTAAACTGTGGAAAATCTTTCAACTCCTTCAATTAGAACTAAATATGAGATCTCAAGACCAAAATGAATTCAATGATTGGCTAATTCAAATTGGAGAAGGAAAGCATCCAATGATACCATTGAAATTCCATCAGAAATGATTTGCAAAGAATCACTAGTATCGTCAATCTTTCTAAACACTATCAATAACAACGATTATTCAGACATTGCAAACAAAGTGATATTAACATCAAAAAATATTGATGCCTTGATTCTAAATAATGAAATTTGAAAATGAATCAATGCACCCCAAAAACATATTTCAGTGCAGATTCAGTTCTGGCTGATGACAAAGAATCTAACTTTAGTTTGTGATTCATACATTTTTTAACTCTCTCTGGAATGCCACCACATATTTACAACTGAAAAAAGGAGCAATTGTCATGCTACTGGCAAATATGAATCCCAAAAAAAGGACTTTGTAATGGGACCAGAATAATTGTGCAGGATTTAAGAGAACATTTCATACATGTAGAAATTATGAATGGTACCCATGAATGTGAGAGTTTTTATACCAAGAACTGATTTGGCTCCAAGTGAGAGTGGTTTGCCTTTTGTCCTTCATATTACTTATATTACTACTGCATAGCTGACAATTGAAAATTGAGATATTATTAAAAAAATAATTGTTGACCAGTACTTCAACTACAAGTTGCATGTTAAAAAGCATGTTTAATGGTTTACAATACTGATTCAGATGCTCCATTGTTATATCATTCTTGCATAGCTGACAAATAAAAAGGTTAATATAGTTAAAAAAAGGATGGTTTGCCAGTTCTTGAACTACAAGTTGCATGTTGAAAAAATAAACACATTTACTATAATTGTTGTCCTTTTTCATAAATAACAAAAAGGTTCAGATTATCAGGGACTCACATTATGTGGCAAACAGCATTCCCAGCCATTTTTCCCAGACAATTTTCTTTCCATCATTTTTGACGGGCAAGTCCCTAGTACAAAATAAGTCTCTCACCTCATCACAGCTCAACATTTCCTGCCTCCAGCTGCTGTGTGATCTGCTCACACTTTTATTCTGAGTAACCGTGTCTCTGTCCAACCTTGCTGGCAGCCACTGCTGCGCAGGGGAAGGCTCTCCTCTGAGGCTCACTCCCTTCTCCTCTGTGTGCTCAGGTGGAGGGGGAGGGCTTCAGCAGAGATGGAGGGGCGGGCTGCAGCAGGGATGGAGGCGCTGGCTGAATCACAGCTCCCTGTAGTGTAATCTGAGCTGTTAGCCTGCAGCTCAGTGTTAGCTATGGCAGTGCTGTCTGCTTTTAGAGGAAGCAGACTCTGCACAGAAAAGCCAACACGAGGAGGGGATTTGAAGAGTGATCTATAGTGAGAGATGGGGTGATAATGAGGCACCCCTCTCAGACATCTGCCTTTAGGCGGGAGCCTAACTCGCCTAATGGATGATCCTGCCCTGAGATCAGGATAATGAAAAGCTCTTAATGTTACGGTATTATAAGACTTTAGCATTAATTATTTCTTTGATCCTATAGCATAAACGTTTTAGGGACAATACTAATTTTCCAAACTCTGCCAATGTATAGAAGCTGACATGACAGTAATCTTTCATGTTCCAGGCATGACTGAGTTAATATAGAGCAAGGAAATATTTTAAATATGACTTCCTGCTTCTTTACTTGTACTGCAGATGGGGAGATAAATACTAAAAGTATTTTTTAATCATCCAGTTGTACAAAAAACACATTCTCTCCCCTTTCTCTGTTTCTGAATAGATAATACAAATACCAGAGCACACCTCAAATCTCCAAGCCAGTAAGAAGTTGGGAATACATCTAACATAGAAGATACTATACACAAGTAGAATTTGTTAAAATTTATGTTCTCTCTAAAAGTAATTTTATGCTAAGGAATCATGTAGCTGCTAAATTTGTTTCATTCTTTATTAAAAATGTCACATTTCTGCCAAACTGCAGTTTACAGTGCTTTTAATCAAGATATAACTGCATTATTACACCTTCTATCTAGAAGAGTTATTGGTTAATTGTAACATGAACATTACAAAAACAATGTAAATGGACAAATTCTCCAGTCACAAAGAGCTCATAGTTTCCCCTTTTTCAATTAAAATAAAAACTTTGGCTAAGCCATTTATACAAAATTTCTCCTACTGTAATATAAGTATAGAAATTAAGATGTGCAGATGGTATGTAAGAACTATTGGCAGATGTTGTCTACACCACCCACAATTAAATTAATTAATATATAAAAATCCACCTGCAGCGATACTATATTAATATGATAATAATATGTGCAGATACTGTATAACATATTTTTCAAAGTACTAGGTACTAAAAGAACACATGTTTTACCACCTTCAAGATTTAATGAGAAATCTACTTGGGAAGATTTCAGTGTCAACATATTTAGAGAAGAATAAATCACAAAGACAATTTTCTTTAACACAAGTAAACCATTTGATAGCGTGGATTAAAAATGTGGATGGAATTAGAAATTAAAGGGGATTTAGGGAGTATAATCTGTATAATTTTAAAAATATATGAATATCAAGTAAAGTGTTAGAACAATGCATTCCAAAAATTGAATTGTAATCTATTGCCCCCCATTCAATTGGCCAAATTGTAATTACTGTAGCTCGCAATGTAACCTGTAAAAGTTATTGATATTCAATTGGCGTCTTCTAGCTAACCGCAATCTGTTTGTGGGTTACAGGCTGACTCCGACCCATCTCTGCCTTTGATCTTTCATGCCCGCAAATGTTACACTCGCTAATATCGCAAATCGACATTCAATTGCAGCAATTCCAAAAGCCTGCAATTGCTTTCAAACCTGTAAATGGCAAATGTAGCAAAAGATATTATGGGTTACAAATAGGACTCGCAAGTGGGTTAAAAACCTGTTCGCAACACTGTAAAAGCAAATATAAACACAATATTGTACTTTATAATACTGGATTGAAAAGATTAATTGCACAACAATCCCAAAGGAACAAATAGGCCTCAAAACAATATTAATTTATTTGAAATATTTTGGAATGGTCATGCATATGCCAATATGAAAAGTGCTGCTGCAAGATGCATAAATCAATTGAAGAGACACTACATGACTAAATTGCAACACAAAAACATGAAACTGCCTGACAAATGATCCCTTACACTCACAGAGGCACAAATGTGGACCCTAAAATTAATAATATGTTCATTTATATATGTCACTCAGGGGCAAAATTACACAGCCACATTACATGATATATCAAGTACCATGGGAACATACACCACAATAATGTAGTCCAACCCATTAGCAAGACTCACAAACACAAATGGAGACTGTGCAGAGGCACATGAAGCAACAGCCAACTCTCCTCCATCAGGGCCAATCTCGGCTACGCCCATCTTGTACAGTCCCATGTCATTGCTATTGGCCATGTGGCAAAATGTATACCCATTATCATGTTGTGAACCCATATCAAGTGTTCTTGTATCAATCAATTCGTAATATCACTTGTCATTTTGTATATATTTATGAGGGGAAAATGTATGTTTTATGTGTAATTTTAATTGTTGGGGTATAGGGTGGGGTGTGGGGGTGTATGTATGTAATGACCCATCTATATGTGTATCTATGTGTGAAATTTACACTATGTGTATTTGTATTATGTGCAATCAGTTCATATGTGTTTTCAAGGATTAAGTGTAAAATAGGTATTTGAGAAATATAAATCAATAAAATCATCATCTCTCTCTCTCTCTCTCTCTCTCTCTCTCTCTCTCTCTCTCTCTCTCTCTCTCTCTCTTTCTCTCTCTTTCTCTCTCTCTCTCTTTCTCTCTTTCTCTCTTTCTCTCTTTCTCTCTTTCTCTCTTTCTCTCTTTCTCTCTTTCTCTCTTTCTCTCTCTCTCTCTTTCTCTCTCTCTTTTTCTCTCTCTCTTTCTCTCTCTCTTTCTCTTTCTCTTTCTCTCTCTCTCTCTTTCTCTCTCTCTTTCTCTCTCTCTTTCTCTCTCTCTTTCTCTCTCTCTTTCTCTCTCTCTTTCTCTCTCTCTCTTCCACATCTGTTTGTTCTAGGGGTGATCTGGGTCAAGTTGTGAAGGTGCTTCAGTAATCATGGCCCTCTGGTAGAAATCATAGACATCACATTAACAAATGTCATCTGTGCTCTTAACTGCATGTGAATATTCATACAAAAAATAATCTTAAAAAAATTACAAAATATTTTCTCCATCACAGCTAATGTAAATATCATTTATCCTAAAAAGGGTAATATGTTGGAATGTATGCAAAAAACACTTCATAGATTTCGATTTGTATGACAAGCTGAGGGCAGATAAAAAAAACAGTATTAATTCACAACTTTATGGAACTTGCCTAATATTGATTTTTCAAGTTTCAATTAAAACATTTTTTTTATAAAATTTTCAATCAAATAAAACAGCAAGAATGTCTTAGCCTTAGCTAACACTGTCTTTACCGCATTTCATGGTATATTGACAGCGGACTCCTCACAAAGCCTTTAATAGTATGGGGATATAACTTGTGTTATACTGGTATACAATTATATAGAAAATTGACAAACTGTGCAACCAAATTGTTTTCAAGATAATATGTCATAAAATACAGCAACTTATCAAGTAAAATACAAATCCACTCACTTATAGTTAAGAAGTCTAAAACTATAACAGGTAAAGAAGACACCAAATCTCATCTTAAATTATGATTACAAATCATATCCTTCTGTATTACCTTAAAATGTTTTGTAACACGACTGGGGGCGTGACCGGAAGTGGTGATGTAGCCGCGAAGGTCGGTACTAGCGGGTGGAGAGGCGTCCGTGTGGCGGAGGACCAGCGAACCGATGGTGGCCGTGCCCGTGCGCTGAACAAGTGAGTGTGGGTAAACCGCCCCTGGATAAGATCCCTAAAAAGAGGAAAGAGGAAAGAAGAAGCAAGTGGGTCTCTGTGGTTACACGGCTAGACGGAGCAGCAGATACATGGAGTAGCGTGCAGCAAGGCACCTGAGATCCAGGGATACAGGGGAGAGGTAAAACCACACAGCAAACAGTGCTAAAGGCAGGAGGGGACTCCAATGCTGACCAAAGAGTGAGCGGAGACTGGGTCCCAAGGGAAGCAGCGGGCTCACAAGCGAAGGCATAGTGCCGTGACAGCGGACCTCAACAGCACAAGCAAGGAGAGGTCTGGAGTGTAGAAACCATGATGACGCTGAACTAGCTGCAAAACAGACGGAAACTCGGAGATAATCTTCAGAAAGCTAAGTAAACAGCTGCTTTTCCTATTTTCTGTTGTATGAGATTAATACAAGTCATCTACAGCTAAAATATATGTTATGAAATTAAGTAATTGGATTGGCCCCCTGCAGAGAGCACACAGTCAGTAATAAGAATAAAAGTGTGCAAAACGCCACTCTATAAACATATAACCCTATAAGGAAGTCAAACTTGCTTAAAAAGACTGAACAAAATATTTATAGTCTATGCACACGGTTAAGGTAACCATCAGGTCCACAGTGGAACAATTAATACGATAATTATCTCCCTTCAAAGCCCTGAAAGGACATAGATCCTAGTGTTTGGGGGGGAAGTACACCCTTGGACATTTTGTTACAGCTAATTGGGTAACTCAAAGGAGCTCAGTCAAGTCATATTGAGGCTGGACAAGTGGAAATCAGCTGGAACCGGACAATATTAAATAAACATTGGAACCTCAAATTCAACTATAAGCATATACACAAACAGTGTAATGAGTAGGGGGTCTATTTTGCTGCAATAATCAAATTTCAAGGAACGTAAAGTTGAAGAAATATTAGATACTGTGAGAAAAATAAAGGATAGAAGGATAGGTGAAACTGGGGAGGAGAAGAGGTGATAAGATGGCTGCGAAGAGCAAAGCTAAAGTAAGAAAGAGTTTGACGACAGAGCCATCTACCTTTTTTACCCCAAAACACACCACTAATTTGACGCAAAAACAACTGCAAAAAGAAGCATCAAATCAAAGTTCATCCCAACCTTCTCCTACTTCCCTAATTAGTGAATTGGGGTCACAAGAAGGCAATTTACTCACTATTGATAATATGAAAGAAATTTTAAAGAACTTTCAAACTGAATTCTTAGCAGAGATTAAGACCCAAATTATGGAAAACGCTAAATCAATAAAGGAGGTGAATGAAAGATCATCAGTCTTGGAAGTTAAATTCGACAAACTAGTTAATGATCACAAAATGCTACTGGAGCAATCCTCAAAAATGTCTACTCAAATTACAATCCTGAACGATCAAATAAACAAAATGGAAGATAAAGATCGGAAAAATAATCTCCGAATAAGAGGAATCCCAGAAACTATAAAAAAAGAAGAAATTTCAACTTATGTAAAAGATCTATTTTCTAAGATTGTGCCATCCTTTCCACAACTAGATCAGAAATTTGATGCAGTACACAGAATCCCCCTACCAAAGCACTTACAAAACAAAACCTCTAGAGATGTAATAGTTAAAATCCATTACTTACCAACAAAGGAAGCAATCTCTAGAGCAAGCTATATAAAGAAGACATTTGAAGCGCCGTATGAAAAAATTCAAATTTTTTCAGATTTGTCAAAAGCGACAATTAATAGAAGAAAGGAATTTAAGTTCATAACTCAAGAATTAAGGAAGCACAATCTTATTTATAAATGGACGTTTCCAGCAGGATTATTAATCTTACATGGTTCTACGTGGCATAGGATTTGTTCCATTACAGAAGGAGAAACTTTCTTGAACAAATTGAAGACCAGCTCACGAGACTCAAAGGACTCATCCCCTGAATTGGAAACTACAGATCCAGAATGGCAGGAAAAATAACTTTAAAGGAAGAGACAAGGAATTAAAGTTGTAGACATTCCTACCTGGACTATCATTACTCAATTTAGAGGATTAGAAATTTTTTCCCTTCTTTTTTTTTTTTTTTTCTCCTTTTTTTTTTTTTTTTTTTTTTTTTTTTTCTTCCCTTCCCTTTTGGACTAGGAAATGGCAGTAATAACGGTTTACGAGAGCAGAGTAATTAACTAAATCAGCTTAAGAATAGGAGTAAATGGTTAAGGGAAGCGCATTAATGATGCGGCTTAGTAACTGATAGTCACAAGGGAGGAGAAGCACTAATACAATTAGGGAAAGAAGGGAAATGAAGGGAGGAAAAATCGTAAACAGTAATTTAAGGAAACGGTACTGCCATCTCCATATCATTCCGCTAACCATTTCGAACATCGGCTGAACCCCTGCGGAGCATAACAGGGGAAAAGAATGCGAAATAACCCTTTATGTTCCAATAGCATGAATGTATGTATGAATGAAAATGAGAAAGATATGTGTTTGTTGATTTATAAAAGTATAGCAAATGAAGCTCACTCAAATTATTGTTTGGTAAATAACAGTAGATCCAGAGAAGCAATTAAACAAAAATGGCCCTGAAATTATTAAGCTGGAACGTTAAAGGCCTAAACTCACCCAGTAAAAGGAAAACAATTTATAGATACTGTAAAAAGGAGAATGCAGACTTGATCTTTCTCCAGGAAACCCATTGGGGGAAGGAAAAAACTCCGGGATTTGCGGAAGGTTATTTTGATTATAGATATCACTCAAAAGGGGAGAAAAAAAAGAGAGGAGTTTCAATATTTTTCTCAAATAATTTAGAAATAGTGGAAGTAATTTCAATTATAGACCCAAACGGACGTTACATATTATGGAACGGCCAAATTAATAATCAAAAAATAACGTTGATTAATATATATGCTCCTAACGATAAACAAATGAAATTTATAAAAAAAATAGGAAAACTAATTAATAAATATGCACAGGGTCCGCTTATCATAGCAGGAGATTTTAATTTGGTTTCAAACATAAATTTGGACAGGTCAAAAAGATTAGTGGATAAAAATTTAAAAAGAGTGAACAAAAACGCTCAAGTATTTACAGAATGGATTATAAATAACAACTTATATGATACGTGGAGAGTCCAACATCCTAATCAAAAAGAATTCTCATTTTACTCAAATCCTCACAACACGTATTCACGAATTGATTTAATATTAGTAAACTCTCAAATAATTAATAAAATTACACACTCTGGAATAGGTAATATTGCAATTTCAGATCACGCTTACACCACACTAATGGTAGAAATAAACAAAGTAAAACTAGATAGACCACAATGGAAGCTAGACGACACTATATTAAAAATAGAAAAAAATAAAGAAACACTAAATAAAGAAATTTCTGAATTTTTTGAATTGAATAACCACTCAGTTTCTGCATACTGCACAATTTGGAATGCACAAAAAGCTTTCACAAGAGGCTTGATGATTAAACTCAAAGCTCAGTTGATAAAGCAAAGAGGAGATTCACTAAAAAAATTACATATAGATTTGAGTAGGTTGGAATCTAGGTTTTTGATCGACCCACAACCACAAACTAGGATTGAAATTAAACTAATACAAAATAAAATAAACAAGATCAACCAATATAGATCAGATAATGCCCTTTGGCATTTCCAACAAATATATCATTTCCAAAATAATAGAAACAGTAAATTACTTGCCACCCAGGCGAAAAAGAAAAAAGGAAAGAAAAGAATAATAGCCATTAAAGAGAACGGTAAATTCCATTCTGCCCCTCAAGAGATAGGACAAGCATTTTCAAATTATTACCAGAGCCTGTATAATCTAGATAAAAACCCCTCCTTTAATAAACCAACAGCAGAGGAAATACAAACTTTTTTAGATGGTATCCATCTGCCGAGGTTACCGGAGGAAGATCTAAAGGAATTAAATAACCCCATTACAGTGCAGGAAGTCCAACAAGTGATCAACGATTTGAAAGCTTACACGACCCCAGGCCCAGATGGATATACTAATTTATTTTACAAAACCTTCTGCCAAATCTTAAGTCCTTGGTTGACAGAAATGTTTAATGAAATTAAAATATCAGGTACTATGCCAGAGGAAATGACAAAAGTAGCATTAATAATGATACCTAAGCCCAACTTAGACCCACAACGGTGTGCCAACTACAGACCCATTTCATTATTAAATGCAGACATCAAATTGTATGCAAAAATTCTGGCACTTAGAATTCAAAAGAACGTAGAGAAATTAATTGCACTAGATCAAATGGGTTTTGTAGCTGGTAGGCAAGGAACAGAGAACATTAGGAAAATCATGAACTTGGGTGAGATAGCAAGAGCTAAAGGTATCCCCACCCTATTTCTGTCTTTAGATGCCGAAAAAGCATTTGACAGAATAGGGTGGGACTATATGCAATTAACATTGTCAAAATTTGGTTTTGGGGAATTTGGGGTACGAGCAATAGGAGCTCTGTACAGAGTCCCCCGAGCAGAAGTAACGGGATTGGGATGTAGAACAACCCCCTTTGAAATATCAAATGTTACTATACAGGGTTGCCCCCTCTCCCCCACCTTGTTCGCATTAATGATAGAACCTCTGGCGGAAGCCATAAGATCATGCCCACAAATTCATGGAATTGGGGTGGGAGAGAGGGAGCACAAAATTAGTTTATACGCAGATGATATTGTTTTATCTATTACTAGACCTGAGGTTTCATTGCAACATTTGTCAAAACTAATACAGAACTACAGTAAAATTTCTTACTATAAACTGAACTATAAGAAATCAGAAACACTGTTCTTTAATCTTTCAGTAAGCTTGTTAGATAAGCTGAAAGCGATCTATCCTTTTGATTGGAACTCTAAATCATTCAAACATCTGGGCATTACGTTCTTGGGTGATTCCCAGGGAATGGTAGATAAAAATTATAAGGAATTACATGCCAAGTTTCAAAATAGTATAGAGAAATGGAGAGGAGAAAAATTTTCATTTTGTGGTAGAATTGCTGTAGTTAAAATGATTTTACTCCCAAGAATGAATTATGTTTTGAGATGCATTCCTTATAGTATACCTAGATATTGGTTAAAGAAATTACAACAAACAATTGATTATTTTATACATCATTCAAAATATATGAGGGTGAAAAAAGCGGTATTGGGGAGGAGCTTCCTAAAAGGAGGGATCTCCTACCCATCGCTGCAACTTTACCAAGAAGCGAATAGTATAGTACACACTTTGAAATGGTTGGAACCAGCGGATAAGCTTCCTTGGATGACTATAGAAAGGGCCTTAGTTCCAGACTATCATCTATCAGCTTTGGTATTTGGGGAGAAACCCCTCTACAAGGATCTTGTGATTGGTGCTTCTGTGATAAAAGAAATTGTAAAAAATTGGAGACAAATTAATAAAAGCAAAAATTTACTTCCCAAAAGCAGTGTAGTCACGCCAATAGAAGCTTTGTTACACCCAAATATGGGAGGCGGGCTTAAAGTGTGGAATAACAAAGGATTAAAACGTGTTAAAGACACGTTAACTGAAGGGTCAATAGCGTCCTTCATCCAAATTAGAAACAAATTCGATATCGCAGCAGAAGGATGGCTAATATACGAAGCCTATAGAACAACCTGTCGCGATTTTAAATTTGGTCCCCAGAATGAGAGGGTGTTAAAACCGATGGAAATCATCCTCCTCAACCTGGGGAACAAACACTTGATATCAAGATGCTTTAATATCATAAGATCCTTGGGAGAACAAACTAAAACTAGTAACATGAAGCAATGGGAACTAGACTTAAACCTAACTAAAGAAATGAGGGTCTGGGAAGGAGCTTTTAAATTGACCAACAGATTTATTAAGCAACCATCTCTTAGAGAAATGCATTTCAAGATAATTAACAACTGGTACATTTCTCCGATGAAAATTTCGCAAATTTCACACTCCCCTTCAGACAGATTATGCTGGAGGGAATGTGGCAATTCATCTAACTTATTACACATTCTATGGGAATGCCCTAAATTAAGGTCTTTTTGGGAAAAATGTTATGAATTTATATTTAAGATAGTGGGAATTCACTTCCCAATGACAGGAGAGTGCAGTTTGCTACATTTTTTTCCAAGTGATGTCAGCACGGAAAAAAAAGCATTTGCTGTTCTAACTTTTTCGATAGCTAAGAAGTTAATAATTGGTAATTGGAAAAAGGAGTCAGCCCCTTCCTTTGCGGATATCACTTGGAAAATAAAACACACGCGCGAATTGGAAAGGAATTATATACAGAAGGGCTTAATCAAATTAGATCCTTTAAAATGGAAATTATGGGACGAAAATCAGGCAATAACTGGTTGATTTTTCTTTCCCTTCTGTAGAGTGCCTTTCCTTTATTACAAGAGTGGAATGAATGAGTATGAATGGTAATTACTTTATGTCATGTTCTTTTTTTTTTTTTTTTTTTTTTTTGTAAAAGTATGTCAATATGTGTTTAATTTGTATGTTTTAAAAATTTCTAAAATAATAAAAATTAATTAAAAAAAAAATGTTTTGTAACACATAAGAAATGACATTTACCCTAATAAATAAATCTCAGCGTGGTTAGCACTATAAAAATACTTCCCAGTGATTCTGATACGGTGTCAGTGGAATCACTGGTGAAACAGCACACTGAGAAGTATAAACCAGAAAGACATGAAAAAGAATACAAAAAGTGGAAACTACAAACATCAGACATAAACTCTCTTGGAGATGCAACGTGTATTTATCCACTATTCCATTATTATGTTAGAGAAACATGTGCATTATTTGAAAACAAGAAATGCTGATTGTATAAATGTGGGTTGCAGCAATTTTTGCTAATAGACAGATGGTAAACTTGGTAGAATTTTCATGAAATGTTTTAATTTATGGTGCCCTCTAGCCCACAAGTGACTTTAAGTTAGTTCTGCAATGCATCCATATAAATAACGGGGAAAGCAATGAAAGACATTAGAATTAATTGCACAACAGTCTCAAGCTTGCAAATAGACAGTAAATAAAATGTATTTTTATGTTTCATTTCAGTGTTATATTGATCTCGGGAATCAATGAGTTAATACATATCTGGCCACCCACATGGACTAGAACAGTTTGGCCTTCATTTTCATAATTCTGTATTTTGAGGGTTAGCAAGTCCCATCGCATATCGGATACCCGTACCTAATTGATTGACATGTAAACTCCATGTTTTACTGCCGTAATAATGACGGTCTCATTTTCCATTGGCTGTTTCGAAATGGGAGGTTATGGTCTCACTTAATTATGTTTCCACCCTGAACTGCTACGCACAAGTGCATGGGCCCGTAACTTCTGGGCTCCTTTAATTGAATAGCTCTGGAATTGGAGACGAACAGGAGAACGCAGCACGCCCACAGACATACGGCCTGGATCCCGTGAGATGCAAACTTGCAGTTGAATTGAGCCCTATATTTTCATTATAAGTTGAATTGCAATAAACTGTACTGTACTTGAGAGTTTTATATTTTTGTGAGTGCTTTGCATAATGTAAATAAACCAGTTTTTCTAAAACCTTGGCTAGCCACCATTGGTACTTCCCCCAATAATTAGTAATGCGATGGGAAAAGTCTTCAAACTATCTGTGGCCTTTAGTGCTTTTTGCGTCAGTGTCATAGCAGAGAGGTTGGACAAATTGTGGCCCACTGGAGAAGGAACTGGCAACTTGCTCCTGTATTTTTGTCAAGATAACCTTATGGATAAGCACAACCATACATGCTTGTGCCTGGAATACTATAATAAATAGGGTCATGGAGAGTTGGACATGACTGAACGACTAAACAACAACAAACAAAGATATATGTGCTCTATGTTTTGCAAAGAGCTATGTATGTTGCAATGCTTCAGAGGAAGCTGCTTTGACAATAGCTTCCACATTTGATAGAAATTCTGAAGTTTTGTGAATGGAAGATATACTGTATCTTTGACCCATGCTTTCCAGGATTTTGCATTTTTTGCGTTACCTGCATCATTGCTAGTTTATTGTAAAATTATTCCACGTAATATTGATACTCCTTTGAACAGATAAAAAAGATCCATGTCTGCTTCCTGCTGACTCATTACCAGTGAGGATTTATTTTTAGAAATAGAAATAAAATTGTATATTAGATGATTCATACTGTTGTTGCAAGGGCTGAAAAAAATATTGATTTGCATTCTGGATCCCAAAACATTTATAGAATTTTACTAGCAACCTGCCCATAAAAAAATGACGGGAATAAAATTGGATGCCGGTGAATGCTGTTTGCCACACAATGCAAGGCTATGGGCCCTCTGAGCACCTTCGGCGGTCATTGTGAGCCCTCCAACTTTCCTGCTATGCAATGATCACCTTCAGCGGAATTATTATATTGCATGTTTTAAAAGCAAGGACAACCTTACTCAAATAAACCCCAAAAGGACAATATCCAATAGGATTTAGTAGAATCACTGATAAACTTGGGTAATCCCACTAGTAGTGTGTGTGAACATATGGTAAAGGAGAAAAAAGTATACTGATAAACGAGTGATAGCCATTGGGGTAGATATAATAGTATGTGACGCACTAAACCTTTATCTGTACCCCAAAAGATCAGACACAAAAGAGCAAATCTGTTTAAAACATAGCCTTTATTTGTGTCAATTTAAAAAACAAATGTACTGATATGTAAAAAATCCAGAATAACAGCCTTATTAAATTGTGATTCAGTAAATTTAAAAGGGCTCTATTTAAGCACACAGCATATTTTTTTTGCAGATGCTTTTAGTTGGTGAACTTCTATCCAAAAGCAAGGTCTTCACTAACTAAAAACGTCTGTAAAAAAATATGCTGTGTGCTTAAATAGAGCCCTTTTAAATTTACTAAATCACAATTTAATAAGGCTGTAAGTGTGGGGGAGGGCATTACAAAGTAACAGCAAATACTATAAATGGAGGCATAACCATAACAGTTTTGCATTATTGTTATATTGTAGCTCTGCAAAACCACGTTATTCATAACCATTCTTAGATAACTTGACTTATGGGGCTAAATCATTACCTCTACCATGACATCTACTACCATACATAAGCA
Organism: Discoglossus pictus; assembly: GCA_027410445.1. Lineage (NCBI taxonomy): Eukaryota > Metazoa > Chordata > Amphibia > Anura > Alytidae > Discoglossus > Discoglossus pictus. The sequence goes on along the minus strand of CM050163.1, from coordinate 315,947,307 downwards.
AAGATTATTGTCACAGGTTGGTTCACAAGGCTGATACATTTAGTTGTTAAAACCAAATATTGTTAAACCAAATAAAATGAGCAGAAATGAGAAGTAACAATGTCAATCTACAGACACCTAGTAAGTCCTCACCTAATATAATGTGTCCAATTTTGGAGACCATGGGCCTCATTCTATTACCGGCCGTAAATCGGCCGTAAGGCTGCGATTCCTTGCGGGGGTTCAGTTAACTCGCGATTCTATTATACGGCCCCGCAAGGATCTCCCCTTACGGCCGGCCGCATATCTTGAAACCGGCCGTAAGCTCTGAAATCTAAAAACGCAAAAATAAATTCAAGCCTGCACTGTACAGCTCTGTAAATGCTAGGGATCATATTGGGGGACATGAGGATTAAAAGTAACCCCCTCTCAAGCTTGCACATCAGCCCAAACCCAAGTTCAAATTAACTGTTTATTTTCCGGCTGCGGCGTGGGCGGGTCTGAGGTGCTCCAAGCACTCTGGACTTTTTACATGGATATTTTACGGATATTAAAAATAAAATATTTTACGGATTTGAGTATAGGATAATTATGTGCTATTTTTTCTAACACCTAAAATCCCTTTATAGTCTTCTCAAAGTGCAGGATGGATTTATTTGAGCTATTTTATGTGCTTAATTGGTGCTAGCGGGATCTCTTTCCTGCAAGTAAGCTGCGGCTCGCTTTTAGCCTTGCAGAGAGGTTTCCCGGAGCAATTGAATTGCAAATAGGAACTTCTTACGGCCGAAACTCTTGCGGCCATTTTAGATCAAAGGCTTTCCTCTGGCGCGAGCGGCCGCAAGAGATAGCAAGGCACCGGCCGCAAGCCTGCCGGAGCCCCCGGCCGTAAGGGAATAGAATAGCCGAATAGCTTGCGGCCGGTCCTTGCGGCCCCGCAACGGCTGCGGCCGCTAATAGAATGAGGCCCTATATCTTTAACAGGATATAACAAATTAGAAACAATTCAAAGAAGAGCTGAAATGGTGCATGGTCTAAAAGACAACATTCATAAGAACAGCCTTCATGAACCAAATATGTATAGCTTAAAAGATAGAAGGGAGAGGGCTGATATTATACAAACCTTCAAATAAATCAAAGTGTCAAAAATGAAATATCTTCAAGAAAAGGAATGCCAAAACAGGAGGTTATATTTTCATCTTGGAATTCTAAAGGAATTGAAAGATGCCTAAAATAAGCATAGGCCATCCTGAGGCTTAGTTAAGCAAAACATATAAGTAAACAAGATGGGTAGACTAGACTAGATTGGCCTTTTTGGTTGTTTTCTACAGTCAAATATGTTTCTATATATAAAAGAAGACCATCAATAGCTCTAACTGTTGCACAATGAAGAGTGTTTTGCAAAATACACAAAAAGGGCTTGGTCACTCCAAAATCATTTTATTTTTTAGTCATTCTTAAAGATTATGGAAAAAATAGCTACACATTGTGCTATTCATTTGTTTCTAAATTGGATAATTGCTGAGATAATCAGCATTGTTTCTGCTGTTTTCTTACTCCAAAGAACAGCTCCTGAATTCTAATTAGCTGCTATGATCTGCAAATTTGTATTACAACAAAAGAAAAAAATAAATATTTATTTGATATCCACAAAAGGCTGCTAGTGGGATTTCATTCTCTTGTCCCGAGTCCAAATCACACTTTGGATTGTGAGGCCCCCTTAGGGCAGTTTTATATTTTCTGCATTTTGCTGAATACAAACTGGAACAGCCTATGGTCCCTTTGATTGTTTGTATGTGCTTCTGGGGCTACTACCATCCCACAATATTGATCTTTCATTTTTGTTTTTAATATGTGTTTTTTAATGGGAGCCAAATTAGTATTTTTGGGTATAATTGGGAAATAGTGCATTAGACCACACTAGCGTGCAACGTTTTAGAGATCCCGCCTCGCAAATGGAGGTCGCAAGCTACTTTGCTATTCAATTGACTTCCGTTTGTGGGCTCTGATCGAGTTACTTGCTACAAGCTGCGATCCATTGTGATTGGTCAAATCGCAAGTTACTTCCCTCAAAGCCTTTGATCTTTCACAACTGCAAGTGTTGCGGCCGCCAAAATCACAACTCGCTATTCAATTGATCCGATTCTCCCTCGCAAATCACTCCGTCAAGCCCGCAAATGGCAAAAATCGAATGACAGGTTACTGGGATCAAGGAGGTCTTGATTACAAATAGGAGCACTTGAAATGCAAATATAATTTAAATCCAGCTGATGGGGAACAGAATGGGTGACATTAGAATTAAAAGCACAACATTCTCAAGCGCGCCCATCACCTAAAAATTACTTTACTTCATGTTTATTTTCCATCCAAAGTCCTACCGACTTCAACCTCCAAGCCCGTATGGAATCCAACCTCCTACTGGCTTGAATAATGAGTTACGGGCTTGAAGGTCATTCAGGCCCGTAGGACTTTGAATGGAAATGAAACATGAAACAAAGTAATATATTTTGGCGATGTTCGAGCTTGAGAATGTTGTGCTTTTAATTCTAATGTCAACCATTGTGTTCCCCATCATTTACTGTACAGTGTTGTACTGAATTTATATTTGCATTTAAAGTGTTCTGATCTTACGGGCTTGAACCACTAGTTATGGGCTTGCGTCCGCGTTCATGTTCAAGCCCGCAAATGCTACTACAGAGAGCATGGTTTCAGATTCTACCTAACCAGCGCCTAACTTTCAGACCCAACCAATTGAATAGGAGAGTAAAAGTAGACCTACTGGAGCCCGCAACTCAATTGCAGAAAATCGTCTATCGGCTATGGAGTTACAGCCCCGAATTGAATAAAGCCCAGGGCATATAGCTAGAAATGGGACACTAACATAGGGTTGACCCTCAGGAGGATCAATTGAGATCACAGCTACCCTTTCAAGTGGCTATTTGGATATTAAATGACCACTGGTACATTTGGGAATGTACTCTGAGAGGTGCTTCTCCCTATTGTGTATATATACTCAAGGATTACTGGCTAGACACATTTATTGTCTTCTTTTATTATGTACACTTATTTAACTATCCATTAGAGGAATGCTGTACACACATTGACCTTCTATTATATACTACTAGCGACTTGCCAGTCAAAAAATGACGGCAATGTGATGTATATGTTTGTCAAGTTGTTTAGTTATTTATATACATATTTGACCCTTGTAGGTATTGTGATATGAACGTGTATTTTTGTAAAATGTTGATGTAATGGTTTTTTTACCATGAAATTTGTATCTGAAGAATTGTTCACTTTAATATACATTGAATCCAGAGGAAAGCAAAAAGGAAAAAGCCTTGTTTAAACATCCCTAATTTTAACATGAATTTTAAAATATATGTAAGCAATAACGTTCAAAGTATATATTTTTAAACTTGATCTTTATTTTTTATGTAACTTTGAAAGTTGACAAAATATTTGTAACATTTTGAACATTATAAACAGGAACACAGTGAATACATTTTGTAACTTAATTTTGTATTAAAAGTATTAACATTTGAATGTAAAAACAGTTGAACTTTAAATTAATAAGTATTAACCTGCAATTTGTATCAGAATAATTGTTAAGTTGAATATACATTGAATGTATAGGAAGGCATACAGTAAAAACTCTCATTAAAACGTACCACATGAAAGTAATTACTTACTGATCACATAAACTGTCGATAAACATTAATGTAGGTAGTAATCTTAAGATAACAGACAATATTTACATTGTGACTTAAAAGGTGCTTGAGCTCTTAACATGAATTTTATAATCTGTTTGATGAAATAACTTGTAAATATTGTTTTTAAACTTGTAACATTAGAAACATTAACACAGTAACTTAAAATTGTAACATAATTTTTCTTAAAAATGCAAGGCAAGTATTTTGTGAGGCGAATTATCCATAAACATTACTTCCATTAATTATGACTGAATTAAACAACAAATTGTTATGTATTTTTGAATGCTTTTAAAAAATGTTTGCATGGCTTTAGTTTGTATCCTGCAAAGTTATAGTACTTCATAGTAGACAATGTTTTTAGTAAAAATACGTCCATCTTCTAATAAATCACCTTGACTTTCATTTTTTTCAATGTAAACTTTAATAGCCTGTGGATTTTTGCACCGTGACAATGCAACGTACAATTGACCATGTGCAAATACTGGTTCTTCCAAAAAAATACCCACAGATTTGAAAGTTTGGCCTTGTGATTTATTAATGGTCATGGCAAATGCCATAATAATGGGAAATTGTCTTCTTTGAAGTATAAAAGGGAGACTACTTTCACTTGGTGCTAAATCTATTCTTGGTATGAAAACTCTCTCTCCTTTATGGGTCCCAGTTAAAATTTCAGCATCTATAAAATGGTCCCTTAATTGTTGAACAATTAATCTTGTGCCATTGCATAGGCCTTTTTTGGGGTTCATATTTCGCAGTAACATGATAATTGCACCTTTCTTTAGCTGCAAAATATGTGGTGGCATTCCAGAAGGAGTTAGAGAGTTTATGAATTCAGTCTAAAAGTTAGCCTGACTTTCATTGTCATCAGCAAGTACAGAATCAGCACTGTGATAATCTCTTTGTGGTGCATTAATTTTTTTAAAGATTTCATTATTGAGGATTAATGCATCTTTATTTTTACACGTCAGTATGACTTGGTTGGCAAGCTCGGAATATTCTTCGTTATTGATGCTCCCTTCAAATATAGCCGATATAATATCTTGTTGACAAATCATCTGAGGTGGGATCTCTACAGTGTCGTCAGCTAAATGTAGTATTTTTTCTGTTCTGCCTTCTCCAATTTTAATAAGCCAATCATTGAAATCAGTTTGGCCTTCTGATCTCATATTTTGTTGCAGTTGAAGATGGGTAAAATGTTTCCATACTGTGCTTGACTTGATACAGGTTTTGATAATGTCAGTTCGATTTCCATGTACAACAACAGGTAATGTTTGTCTAAAATCGCCACCCAACAACATTACCTTTCCACCAAATGGAAAAATATTATCCATGACTTCACGAAGCAAACGGTCAATACATTGGAGGGCATAGCATGACATCATTGTGGCCTCATCTATTATAATTAATTTACATTTCTTCAATTTCTTTGCTTGTAAGGATGTCATGCGAATATCTGACACAGAATTTTCTAAAATAGGCACTGGCAGTTTAAATCCACTATGAACAGTTCTTCCACCTTCTAATAAAAGTGCAGCAATTCCAGTAGTGGCAAACGCCATTGCTATTTGTCCTTGTGCTGGTACGGAACTCATTAATAAATTGTACAAATAGGTTTTTCCTGATCCGCCAGGTCCATCAAGATAGAAATAACGCTCTGTCACCATGTCATCATCTATTGCATTTTTAATGGCATGAAATGCTTGCAATTGTAGTGTATTTAAAGTTGCAAGTCTTTCTTGTGTTCTTTCTGCTTGTAGTTGAATGTCATAGTCTTCAAAGTTTATGTCATCTATAAGACCTGGATCAGGCAAATTAAAACTTGCACAACTTAATCCATGAGTTAAAAATACTTCTTGGATTTCCATTAACGCTTTTAAGTGTGCAATGGGTTCATTGTATCGTCGCATAAAGTCTTCAGCCATATTACTTTTAAAAGTCTCCCACAAAGCTAATGCATTTGGAGCATTTGAGAAGATACAAATAAAAGCAAATTGTTCTCTCATCTGTTGTGGCATTTGACATTGTGCTGCTTCTTCTAAACATCTTTCCCACTCTGTATCATCAGTGAGTAAGTTTCTATGTCTTGCAGCTAAATGGAAGGATTCATATACAATGTCATTAACAGTTCTTAATTGTTCAAAACTTTGTGCTCCTGGAACATTTAAAAGTAATATCCGTAAGCAAAAACGTTCAACATCTCTTGGACTGACTGTGTAAATTCGTGGAATTATTTTATTGCCTCTGGTTTTTCTTGGTCTCCATAATCCATTCACAAAAACATAGTGATATGGAATTTCAATATATAAGTATTGTGTTGCTTGAGCATCATTTGAATTTAATGCAAACCATGCAGTTAGTGTAGTGTGACGATCTTCACTTTGGGCCAATGCATTCATTTAATTTCCAGCATGGAAATAGACTAAATGTTGTTGTGGCAAATGTACTGCTAATCTATATACTGCATGTGATCTATCATGCATTTCAAATTTTAAAAGCCGCCACATAGCTTCTGGTGCACTGACATAGCGAGCATCTACATGAGATGCAAGTTCATTATGTACTAACTCACTACATTCAGGGTTGTCTGCACTTTTGACGACTACAGTAGCTGCATCATAGCCTTTGTAAATATATTTGTAGACATATTTAATGGATTTGATGGAAGTGCAGGCTTCTACGTTGATGTGGGCGTTGTACTTCATGAGTAAATGTGGATTGTAGGGTACTACATATCTATTGTCCACTTTTTTTCCCACGAATAATGGCACTATTTCCTTCTCTTCTTTTATAAAGTGGATATCCATCACAATTTGCATATGTTTTGTCTCTATAATCTTTTGGAAAATCTTTTGAACATTTATTATTTTCCATACATGGTGATTGTGGATTAAGGTCTCCACAGGGTCCATGAATCATGCGATGAGTAACAATCTCATATAGTCTACCATCTAGTTCTGGATCTGGTAGTTCAGCAACTATGACTGCATCCACTTTGTCCGAAGTATCTAATTTATCTTTCTCTTGAAGTAGTATCAGAAGATGTGCATGTGGAAGGCCTCTTTTTTAAATTCAATGGTATATACATAAGCAAGACATTTGCCAAATAACTGATTTATAGTGAAGTCACGTATTAATTCATTTAATTTGATCTTAAAAACTCTGGCTACTAAATCTGGTCGATCTGAAGCACTTTGTCCAAGAAGCAGATTTTGATTAATTTCTGGCCATTGTGGATTACATGTAAATGTCAGAAATAAATCTGGTTTTCCAAATTTTGTCACAATAGCCATAGCATCATTGTATCTTTCTCTCATATTTCGAGGAAATCCTTGAAAGGAAGATGGTAAAACGATGGCTTTGCCAGCTGTCATGTCTCTGCTTGTAGCCACGTCAGCAACATAGTCCATGAGTCCACAATATTGTTCTACACGTAGTTTATCTTGTTGATATTTTATAAAGTTTAAATTATTTGCCTCAACTTGCAAATATGAATCAATAATCCATTGTTGTGTTAGTTTTCCACCACATAAAATTAGATTAAATTCATCTCGAATGGCAATTTGAGCTACTACATTATTTCGGATTCTGGCTTTAGCATTTGGGTAACTGGGAAGGGTTAATTTTGGTTGCCAACCTGCTTCTCCATGTGGGAAAAAGATGGGATATGTCATTGGATATAAATTTGGACTTAAGATATTAATATTAATAAATGGTTGCTCCTCATTTCTGAGATATACTCTAATGCCTCTTTGAAATGGTGGTTCTCCTTCATCATTCTGAAAGACCATTGCAACTTCATTTGATGTTGGCAAGTTATAACGACGTTTATCAGTATGTCTGTCTTTTTTAAGCACCATATTAACCTTTGGCATGGGTAATTGATGTCTTTGTGCATGAAGTTGTTGTTCATTTTCTACTTCTGCCAATTTTTTGTAAGCTTTACTGTAGGGATTGTTGTCCATAATGTTATTTAGCTCTATGAAAACACTGGGTGAGCATTTTTTATTTTCTTCCATCTGCATACGTTGGTCAACAGCTTCCATTGTATCTAGGACATATAGTTGAGCGAATTTTCTTTGCTCTCCTAGCTTTGGATGTAAATGTGAAGTCCGATGATAAATTTGTCCTTGGACTTTAAAACAGCAAGGACCATGTCCTGGTACATTAGCAGCCAATGTTGCCCCCATAGATGCAAATGATATGGCACTATTGTATGATCTTATGTTTGTCTTAAAATTTTTGTAGTTTGGAAAAGTAGGTTCAGTCATAATATTTTGTAAATAGCTTGGAAATTGTTTCATTTCTGGAAGTTTGAACTTGCCTTTTTGACAACAACTAATAAATTGTCCATCTCTAGGTCTCTCCTGTTTAAAATAATAAGCCTCACAAAATTGACATTGAGTACTCATGTCCCCACAACTATGAACCTCTACTGCTAAAGACTTGAGTAAAGGACAATTTGCAAAGCATATCGGATTTTGACTTTCATATTCATCAGGTGAAAAGTCATGAAATGTTTCAACAACAGGTTCTAAATGTTTAGTTTTTTTCGTGACTTTTCTTGGTATATGTTGTCCTTGTTTTGTTGAAATGTCCTGTAAGTTTTCAGTAAGAGTTTGTAAATGCTTTGTTTTTGTAGTTGCTTTTTTTGGTCTGTCTTGAATGATATCTTGTAAAATGTCATCTGATGTTTGAGGAACAGTTTGTAAATGCTTTATTATCTTTTTATTTTTCTTTGTCGTATCTTTCATTTTTGCAGCTGATAGTCTTTTATTTGCAAGTCTTTTGCGTTCTTTTTCTTGTCGAATTTCTTTCTCCTCAGGTGTCTGCTGGGCGGCCCATCTCTCTTGTCTTTCTCTAGTTTGACGTCTTTTCTTCTCTTCTTTGGTCTCGTTATCAGCCATATTAATCTGTAACGGAAAAAAAAGAAATGTAATTGTGTATATTTAAATTTGTAATTCCTGTTAAAGATTCTTGTGCACAATTGGTGAAATAAAAGGCAAATCATTAATGTATCAGTTATATTTAGTTAAAATTATAATTCCTGTCCTCACTGACTAAGAATTTGGCCAATGGAATACTGCTGTAAATAAGAATGTAACATATTTTTTTGAAATATTTTTTTATTTATTAAAAACGTTGTTTGTGGATAGATATTTACCACTGCAAAACTTCTTTGCTAAAATAACATTGATGTGGTTATTGAGCTATGTATTGCATAGTGGCAATTTAAATAGAATAAGGGAGATAGTAATATTTTTTTTTTTTTTTCTGTTGACACGGATGAAACTGAAAGCTGTTTCTTTAGTTTTATCCTTTTGTACTTATTATACTCTACCTTGGTTGAAGTGTGATTTAAATCCGAATGTTTGTTGGTCCTCGGTTGAAAATCGTTGTCAAATGGTGAGGTCCTCTGTTGGAAGTCCTCGTCCTGTGTGTCGTCCTCTGTGTAAAATCCTGGTCCTATGGTCTGGTCCTCTGTTGAAAGTCGTGGTCCGATGGTGTGGTCCTGTGGCGATAGCCCTCGCCCGATGTTGTGGTCCTCTGGCGATAGCCCTCGTCCGATGTTGTGGTCCTTTGGTGAAAGTCCTCGTCCGATGGTCTGGTCCTGTGTTGAAAGTCCTCGTCCGATGGTCTGGTCCTGTGCTGAAAGTCCTCGTCCGATTGTCTTCACGCAGTATCTGTTGTAATATAAAATAGAAAATGTTGTTTGAGTGAAATGTCTTTTAAATAATGAAAAAAATTATGAATTTGGCTGTATTGTATCAGTTATGGTAATTTTTTTCTATTTTTTTTATTTTTTACTTTCTGTACAATCCCACGACTTTTGTTATTCTTATTTAAGGTTTTTAGTAAGGCTTGTGGGTTGTGATATATTAAAGAAGAATATGAATTTATTTTGCTATGTGTTTGTGTCTTTATTTTTGTACAATCCTGTTTTGTGCACACCACTTGTTTTATAGTTATTTAAGCTTCATTGTAATGGTTATAGGTTGTTAAACATTAAAGAAGAATCTTAATGTAGTTTCATATGTATTTGTGTGAGTTTTAGTACAATCCTGTTTTGTGCGTACCACTTCTGTTATACTTATTTATGCTTCTTTGTAAGGCTTCTAGGTTGTTAAACATTAAGTAAGAATATGAATTTAGTTTGCTATGTGTTTATGTTAGTTTTTGTACAATCCTGTTTTGTACGCACCACTTGTGGTATACTTATTTAGCCTTTATTGGGATGGTTATTGTTTGTGAAACATGAAATAATATTATTAATGTAGTTTGCTATGTGTTTGTGTTAGTTTTTTACAATCCTTTTTTGTGCGCACCACTTGTGCTAAAGTTATTTATTCTTGATTGTACTGGTTATAGGTTGTTAAACATTAAAGAAGAATGTTAATGTAGTTTCCTATGTGTTTGTGTGATTTTTTGTACAATCCTGTTAGGTGCGCAACACTTTTGTTATTCTTATTTAGGCTTCTTTGTAAGGCTTATAGGTTGTTAAACATTGAATAAGAAAGTTAATTTATTTTGCTATGTGTTTGTGTGAGTTTGTTCCAATTCTGTTTTGTGTGTAGCACTTTGGGCCTCATTCAATTGCGATTTGGCTAATTGAATCGTGCCCTAAATAAGCACATAGCATATTTTTTTAAAGAAGTTTTTAGTCAGTGAAAAACTTTCTTTTGGATAGATTGTGTGTACCATATGTTGCATAGTTTGCCCCTCATTGAATTGCATTTTTTCTAATGTAATAGTACTCTAAGGCCCTCATTGAATTGTAATTTTGAAAATTGAATAGAGGTCTAAATAAGCACATCACATATATTTGTTAAAGAAGTTTTTAGTTATTAAGCATCTATCCAAAAGCAAGGTTTTCACTAACGAAAAAGTTCTTTAAAAAATATATGTTATGTGATTATTTTAATTGTCCAAAATAGCAATTGAATGAGGGCCTTTGGTTGCTGCATTTGTTATATTGTCGGGGCCTCATTCAATTGTGTTTTGGCCAATGGAATAGAGCTCAATATGACCACAGAGCATATTTTTTTACCGAATTTTGTATTTAGTGAACTTGTATCCAAAAGCAACGTGTTCACTAAATAAAAAGTTCCTTTAAAAAATATGCTCTGTGCTTATATAGAGCCCTATTGAAATGGGCAAATCACATTTGAGTGAGGCCCTTGTCCATTAAACATATATAGGTCCTCATTGAATTGCAATTTTGCCAATTGAAGAGGGCTCTATATAAGCACATAACATATTTATTGAGCGAAGTTTTTAGTTATTGAAGACCTTGATTTTGGATAGAAGTTCATTAACTAAAAAGTAATGTCTAAAAAATATGTTATGTGCTTATATAGAGCCCTATTCAATTGGGCAACTCGCAATTGAATGAGGCTCATGATTCATTTCTTTTTTATACTTAATACTTTACCTTGATTGAAGTGTCGAATGACAGAGGGTCCCCTCCTGCCAATCTTAATCCGCTTCTTGTAGTGTCTGTTTGAAAAAGAAAGTGAAATAGTTATTTGTATATTTTTAATTTTTCATCTAGCAAAGCATGGCCTTTTGAGCATGTAATGTCTTGTTGTATCTTACCTGTTGTTCTTTGTTGGTGTTCTTTAAAAGGGATTATGCTTCACAATGCACGGTGCAAATTGTTGAGTGACGCTGTTGATGCAGAGTCTGTTTGAATATTAAAAGAAATAGAAAGATTCAGCTTTATGTGATCTATTGAATTGCAGTAAATTAATGTCATTTAAATATAGTTCTGTAATTATTTTCAATTGACCTTATTTTTTGGTGGGGGCTACACACATATGTCACATACATGAAGCACATTCCATAGTTTAATGTAATTCTTTTGTGTGCGTGTGACATATCAGTATACATGACTCATATTTAAATGGTTAAATTAACCTTATTATTTTTTTTTCCAACACACATAAATGTCTGTGTGTGAGATGTAACTATAGATGATACATATATGTGCGTGTCACATATCAGTATACATGACATATAATGTCATTTAAATGTAGTTGTTTAATGATTTTGTTTTAAGCTAATTTTGTTGCAGTGGCAGCAATACACATAAATGTGCGTGTCACATGTCACTATACATTATAGACATATATGTGCGTGTCACATGTCACTTTACATTATAGACATATATGTGCGTGTCACATGTCACTATACATTATAGACATATATGTGCGTGTCACATGTGACTATACATAAACCTCTTTTTGATATTGAATTATGTTTTTTTGTTGTTTTGTTAAATGAACCGTATTTTTTTTTGTGGGCCTATACACATAAATGTGTGTGTGACATGTCACTACATAAATCACATTTTCCTAGTTTATTTGATATTTTTTTTGTCCTGTCCTGATAATAAAATGTAATATATTATTGCTTACCTCTCAGTTGTAATTTGCACAATGTAAAGTAGTAAATTAGTAAAGAATTGTCTTCTCAAGCAAAAGCAGCAGTTATCTCTGAAGTCACTCCGTTCATCACCTGAGGAGAAATGTATTTTTTTGTGTAAAATAGGCAGTATTTATAAACTTGTAGAAAGTTCTGGAAAGTGAGACCGTTAGAACGCAATACGCATGCGCTATTTGCGTTCCAGCTTACAATTTGCGTTCCATCCGCCATTTCGTGCGTAGTACTGTTCAAAATGGTGTTTAATATGATTGTGACACGTTCCGCATAGTATGTGTTTCATTATTGCGAGTAAGTGTAGTATAGTTACGTCTGAAGCCTCGTTTTCGTTTTGTTCGTCTGCCATTTTTTCTCTCGCTTAGCGATGGTATTAGTGTCTAAAGTGTTTTATTTTGATTTAAATGTAGATATAACTTGTTTTTTTGAGGTGCTGGATGGTTCCTCTTGCTGTGGGTAAGCTTTTTATGTGTTTGTTGTGTGTATTTATTAAGTTTTAAATGTTTGTATGTCGGCGTCTTGCGTCCGATGTTTGCAAGGTCGTAATGTGTGGTAACGTGTCTCGTATGGTGTTTGCGTGTGTAGCCTCGTTTTCGTTTTATTCGTCGGCCATTTTTTGTGTCGCTTAGCAAATTATTTAGTGTCTAAACTCTTTTATTTTGAGTGCAATTAAGTTGTAAGTTGCATTTTTGAGGTCCTGGGTGCTTCCTGTTTCTGTAGGTAAGCTTTTTATGTATGTGCTGTGTGTATGTATTGTGTTTTTAATTTTGTAATGTTCGCGAGTTGCGTCCGAGAGTTGCGAGGTCGTAATGTGTGTGAACGTGTGTCGTATGTTGTTTGCGAGTGTCGTAATGTGTGTGTCGTGCTCTTTGGGTTGCGAATTTGGGTTGTGAATTTTGCGAGGGTCGCAGTTGCTGCAACTGAGGCCCTCGCTTTGCGAGGTCCTCCGGTGCTGGCATGGAGCGCCGAGAGTCCTCAGTTGCTGGCAAGGAGCGCCTTCGGCGCTCCATGCCAGCAACTGAGAACCTGGCCCAGTGCCCTCGCTTTGCGAGGGCCGGGGGCTCTCTACGCGAGCCACGGCCCTCGCTTCGCGTCTCTCTGTTGGTGTGGATGAATGATACTAATGTCCATATACCATCTGACATGAGTGCCTTGCGGTACAATTAATGACTGCTAGACTATTTTGTTTACCTTTATTTTCAACAATTTCTGGTATTATTCACTCTTGGTTTTAATTGCGGCAATTTTTTGTGGATATCAAATAAAGCTTTTTTATTTTTCTATTGTTGAAATGCTTTACAAATGGGTGTTAATCACCTGCTCACTATTGAAATGTATTAATTTGTATTACAGTCTGCTTGTCTGTGTATGTGGTGGTACAAACTGTAGTTAGATCCCCACTCCAACTCCTGTCATGCACTTGATGAGCCTCACAAACAATGCTAAACATTTCAGGGGTATTTTATTGTAGAGAAAAATATCTAGTAGAATGTATAGCCAGCTTTTAATGCTCTGTAAGATAAAAACAACTTGTTATTGGGGTGACAGTGTCCCTTTAAAGAGAAACAAGGTTGGCTTTGCATATACATTAGAGAACTTAAATAGTATTCTATTTAGTATTTAAAAATAAAAAAATAACATACACTTGTCATTTTGTATATGTAAAATGGCTATTGTACAAGCTAAGCCTTTTTGCTGTATTTCTGTTATATCATTAATTCATTACATTTATAATGCATCAGTGCAAGATATTTTGGCTCTGTAAGAGAAAAATATATTTAATGGTTGAGAGAACCAGAATGACTGCTCTTAAAAAAAGCACACGTAAGCAGTGAGATGGAAAGAGAACATTGCATCAAAATACTCTGACACCATCGCCAGCTCTTTTGCGAAAGATCAAAGGGTTTCTCTGTATGACCAGACACTCCATGATATTTAGAGACAATCAAACTCTATTTCCTATTTATCTTAAATCTTGAGAAATGACACTTCACTGTCACTTCTGAACGATAAGTATAAAATGTATTTCTGAAAGCTTTTGGGGAAAGGTCCACAACATTTGCAATAACATATAATTTATAATATGCCAACTAGATTTTTTACGACTTTTTAAATGTGACTTTTAGTTAACATTACTATGTTAAAAATCAGTATTTCTGTTTTGTTCCATTTGCAAATATTTTATGTATCTGTACATTCAATCAATATAATTTCAGAGTGTAATAATTTGAATATGGGTAAACTTTCGGAAACTAACAGTACTGACTTAATATAAAAAAACTAAATAATTTCACTGGAGATGATGCCTTATAATGGCTAACTTAGTAGGATTACATTTCCAGCTTTCAATATCACAGCCCCTTCCTCAAAGCAAGCCCTCAAATTAAATCTGGGAAGTTTGCAGCAGATATAGGCAAGTTGACTAGACCGAAAATTGTTCAGACTGTAGATAAGATTTACATTATCACATCAGTGAAAAAAGGAAGTATTTTATGTACTAGGTGTGAAAAGTTTGCTAAGTGACACAGACAGTCTCTGTAAGAAGCAAATAGTACAATGTTTATGAGAAAGCAGAGAGGATTAACTTGATATGGAGCAATGTGACATAAATTCCCTATCATGATTTAAGCAATATCTTAAGGATCCAAATATTTGCATGAAGTTGTATTCCTAGAGCTTCCTGTCTTCCTTTGTCCTGAAATTCCCCATAAGTATTGAGACCCTCAGATCACTTAAGCTGTGTCCATTTTGTCAGAAATATACCACCACAGGTGTTTCTGCTTTGTTTTCTAATTTACATTTTACATGTGGGAATTCATACTTTGCCTTAAAGTTTGCTCAGTTTCACCTACATAAATGACTCAAAGATATTTGATACACATCCTGAGGTATCATACATTTGATTATTTGCATGAAAAGTTAGCAATCACTCTATGATGTTTGTCAGAGTGTGCGATTGGTACAGGACAAGGACGAGTATAGCTTAAATAAAAACAAAACAGAAACAAAATTAACACAGCTTCAGTGCTCAGAGGGTTGAGTGAGATGCATGAGTGAGATGCATGAGAGCAGGGATAAGTGTGTTAGAGAGGGAATAGATTAGCTGTGGTGAAATAGGATCAAGTGGGAAAGTTGCAAAGTGAAAGGTTGATAGGATACCAAAAATTCATCCTTAGTTACAATGTCAAAGGAATCCATAGAAAATGTGGGATGGGGAAGGTTTCAGTTTGCTGAGAGGAGAATGTGTTTGAGTCATGTTGAGAGTAAAGTTCATTTTGGATGTTATTTTAATATTAAAGTGGCTGGTAAAGGCAAAGTAGAGTTGCTTAGTAAAATTGAAGGCAGATTATGAACCCAGAATAAACTTGTAATGCGAGAAGCCCACTGAAGTGTGAGATGACCTCCATAGTCATTCAGCAGTGTGTCACGGTTCAATATAAATTGAAGCATAGGCAGACAGGTAATATGGAGGTAAGGAGTGAGTTGCAGTAGTTGAGGCGTGATATGATGACAGAATGGATTCAAATTGTAGTTGTGTCTGTTTAAGATAATTACATATTTTGGTGATGTTTAATGATTGAGCGATGAAGGAGAGGAAAGGATCTAACAGTCTCCTGAATAGTTGGGGCCTGATCCCTCGGGGAGTGGTAGTTCGGGGAAGGTACAGGCCCCAGTGACAGCTCAGGGAGGCAAGGGTCCCTGTCCATAGTCGAGAGGGCAAGAGGCTAGGGGCAAGCCCAGGGCCCACAATTATACGCACCGGGAGAATGTGGGAGAATGTGGTCCCCCTCTGTGCCATCTGTGGCAACCCTGTCATTCTTGCAGGGGGGACGGAAGTGAAGCCTGGGCCTGTGGCTCAGGCTTGGAAGGGGATAGCGGCAGAAGTTACTGTGGTAGCCACAGCGCCAGGGGATGTGAGGTCTGTCAAGCACAGATTTGATGATATCAGGGCCAAGGTGAGGAGGAAGATGGCTAAGGAGAACAGAGACTGCAGCGTGACCTATAATGAGTGGGAGAGGGTCGCAAGGAACTTCTGAGAACGTTGCTCGCCACTGGAGCTTAAGGCCCAGTGGCCCAGCAGGACCAAGCCTCCATGTCAGGTGAATATCACATACACCAACATACCACCACATGTGAATCACACACATTACACATGTACATGATGACCAACAAGGACACTGACATGTCAGCTCCATGGAATTAACAAGGGGTAGATGGATGCCTCATTAAATCCATGAAGCTGACAAATCACTGTCATTGCTGGGCATAACAACAGTAATCAATCAATAGAGAGTCAAAGACTGCAGCCGGAATCAAGACAGCGCTAGGAGTCAAGAACGATCAAGAGCATAAACCAAAGAATAAATAAAATCTAGCATATGATAGCTAATCTGATTTCCAATTAGGAGAATCATAAATGTTCAAGCCTAAATGGCAGGTAGTTAGGAATGAACACATAACATTTTATTATTAATCATACTAATGACTTATACCTTTATTTTCTATCTCTCAGCATCCGGAATGAGGTCTGGGTCCATTAGCAAGCCAGAGGCGGGGACGTCGCTCCATCTAAGAAGGATGTGGAGGATCAAGCCCCCACCCAGCAGGAACCAGCGGAGGGGGAGGAGGAAGGAAGAGGATCAGAGGGCTCTGGCTCTGAAGTGGGTAAGGTCATTTTGGTGGTGGGGTCACCCCCTAGAATTACGGCCACACCGCCGGGATTTGACCACACCATCCCACTCCTCAAAAAACTTTGGATTTCGCCGGGGCCCTCCAACTTCCAGCCAGCCCCCACCTGCTTCCCCACACAGCAGTGCTCTAGCCTGGCCGCCACTGGGCATCCCAATACCACCACCAACATCACCACCACAGGATCCAGCCGGGCCCCAGAACCTCCCCACTCCAACACCGCCACCTCCTCATCCAGCCCTGCAACCAAGACCTCCATTCCTACCACCATTGTCACCATCAAGCCAAGCTGTGCAGATGGAGATGCATCTCTGCCAATCATCTGGAGGTTATGCGTAGCCTGGCCAATCAATCTAGTGAGGAGAGGAGGCATTGTCTTATGACTGAAAGCTACCTGGCCAGGCTGCTAAGAATAGGGCTGGTCCCCAGCCCCGTCTCCTCTATCTCGGAGGCATCCCCCAGCCACCAGCAGCCCAGCACCTCCTCTCCTCCCACCATGCCTCTGCCCCTGCCACTCGTGGTGCTGCTGCCTCCCACCTCCCCCCACCACCACTATCAAAGAGAAAGCGGTCGGCGCGGAGGATATGGGCCCTGTGGTGAGGCGGAGGAGGATATAGGGGCTGCAGACATGTTTGTGCCTTCTCTACAGCAGTGCTCAGTGACAAGCTATTGGTCGCAATGCTAACCTAATCTAACCTGGCTACAGAGTCTTGGATCTTGGCCTATGTGATGGTGATATTTTGTATGCAGATGGCTACCTCCCATCACATTGTCCATGATCATCATCTTTGTGGATGCTTAGGGTTCTGTTTAACATGTCACCAATTGATGGTCACTGAGGAATGCTGTTGAGAAGAGATTCTCCAGTCCCTATGATATTTTTCCGGCCTTAATCTATAGGTTGTTTTTTTTTCTTGTCTTTTTTTTGTTTCAGGTACAATTCAGGTCCATGAAGGCATATTCTGCATCTGCAAGCATTGTGGAGAAAATGTATGAGGTATAAGGTTTTTTAGTGCCTCCCAGGTAGACATTCCTTCAATGACAGCCCCCCTTAACATGTAGCTCCCACAAACTTAAGGCTATCATATAGCCAAATATCTCAGACATGATTGTTGTTAATTTAAGTGTAGACTAAAACTGCTTTGGTGGTGGACTTGCAAAGTCTCACAATGGCCTGTTAATGACAGCCAGCATTAATATTTGCACTAGCAAAGCATGTGAACCTTACCTCAATATCAGTCTGAGAAGAGATCCTTAGGTCTGATGTAAGTAACAGTGAATCTGACTGATGACCTTTGTGTCCTCTTCGTATTAATGGCTATTTGCCCATATTACTGATTATCCATAGACCTAGCTAATAGTTAGTAATGCTTGCAGATGGGAATCAGGTGAGTTTGTATATTAGTGCAGTATTTAAGACTATACTGTACATGCATGCCGATTAGTTTTTTATTCTCCTCCACCTATTTTTAGTTGGCCAATTTTATTTTTCTATTTTTTTGTCACCACACTGTATGTGTGAAACTGGATTGGATTACACAGTCCAGAGGTTGAATCATTTGTTTCATTGAGCAGATCTAGACAAGTTAAATAGTTACATAGTTACATTAAGGTGGAAAAAAGACTTTCAGTCCATCAAGTTCAACCTTTTAAGATCTCCTCTGATCTGCAATATGCAGTTTAGTTAGTAATTAATTGGTTGTTAATTAATTATGAATCAATTATTTCATTTAATGAAATTTCATTTAATTTAATTTAATTATTCATTAATTAATCCAGAAGAAGGCAAACAGAAAAAAAAAACAAGTGAAACTTGTCACAAAGGGGGGAAAAAAATAATTCCTTCATGACCCCAGATACTGGGGATCGGATGTCTCCCTGGATCAATACTCTCTCTCTAATTATCCAGGATAACCCTGAATTTCCTTTTTAATTAGAAAAAAATCCAGTCCCCTTTTAAAGTTATTTATCGAATCCGCTGTCACCACCTCCTCTGGTAGAGAATTCCTCAGATTAACCACCCTTACTGTGAAGAACTCCTTTCTTTCTTTAACTTTGTTCTAACCGTGTCAGTGCGTTTTCAATGGTTGGGGTTATGTGACATCCACATGCATCACATTAGTGTCACATTCCTATAGATGTGAACTAATGAGCCCTAGTTAACATGCAATAGATACATAAATATAAAAATGAATAATAGTCATAATAGCATTAGATATCATATAATACTAAATATCAACTATAATAGTAATAAAGGGTTAATACACAGGCCAAGTCCAATTTGTGATACTGTGGAGTATGAACATTCCCTTCAGGGCCTAAAATAAATATGACAGGTGACACTGGAGTGGGTTTCCAGGTCCTTCTCTAGTGGACTGTGATTTGTCTGACCTCTGTGCTATGACGTGCCCACCTAGAGTGACCCTACATGGTATTGCTCAAAGCTTCATTGAAGTACACAAACGCCTTCACCACCACCACTAAGCATATGTTGGAATGCAATTACTTGCACAATGATCCCCCAATAATAAAAAAGCATTTCATTTTTTTTATCATATGTTGTAATGGTCATGCACATGCCAATATGAAAAACCATGCAGCAACATGCATAAAGCAATTAAAGACACACTACCTGATTAAATAGCAACACAAAAACATGAAACTCATGCCATATTAAACCTTTCTCACTCACAGAGGCTATATTGTGGCCCCAAAAATCTAAATATAATTGCATATACATCTCGCTCGTCACATCTACATTTGGGAACACAAATATTGGCCATATATCACCACCACATCACATAGCTCAAGTACCCAGGGAACATTTTATAATTTGTTGTTCCATCCTTCAGTCGTGTCTGACTCTCTGTGACCCTATGGACTGCAGCACATTTAGCTAGGTGTGCTGTTCCACAAGGTTTGCTTGCCAAAGATAGATAGATAGAGGGAATGGGAAGGTGATATGTTTAGAGATTTTGCTGAGTTCTGTAAAGATAAGGCTAGAAAGGGAAGGGATTGAAGAACATTGGAAATTTCTAGTGGTTCAAGAGTTTGGAGGTATCTGTTGGTTCTGGTGGCAGTCATATAGTTCCATAGTTTTTGAGGTTGAATAAAGACTGTTAGTCCATCAAATCAACCTTTTTAGATCTCTTCTGATCCTTTTAATATGTGGACTATTTGATAATAATTGTTAATTGATCCAGAGGAAGGCAAACAGAAAAAAAAAAAACATGGAAACTTGACGATTGTCTCATAAGGGGAAAAAAAGTAGAATTCCTTCTTGACCCCAGAGACTGGCGATCGGATTTCTCCCTGGATCAATATTCCTTTGCTAGTTATCTAGGATAACCTTGAATGCCCTCTTTATTTAAAAATATATCTAACTCCTTTTTAACAGTTCGCTGTCACCACCTCCTTTGATATAGCATTCCACAGTTTAACCACCCTCACTGGGAAGAACTCTTTTCTTTCTCAAGGGATGTCCTCTTGTCAGTTGAAAAACTCTTGGCACAAACATTTCACTTGACAAAACCTTATATTGACCATGGATGTATTTAAATAAATTAATCATATCCACTCGTAGATGCCTTTTTTCTAGGGAAAATAAGTTTAATTTGACTAGTCTTTCTTCATAACTTAGCCCCTCCATACCCTTATTAGTTTTTGTTGCCCTTCTCTGTACTTTTTCCAGCTCTAAAATGTCCTTTTTATGAAGTCGTGCCCAAAATTGTACTCATAGGGATTTGTAAAGTGACAGAATTATATCTGATTCCCTTGCGTCTATACCCTTCTTAATACATGCTAATATTTTGCTTGCCTTTGCAGCTGTTGCTTGGAATTGAGCACTGTTACCTAGGTGGTTGTCCACAAGTACTCCCAAATCCCTTTCAATATCAGATACCCCTAGATTTGCTCCATTAAGATTATAAATTGCAGAGCTATTTTTCCTTCCCAAATGCATAGCCTTACATGTATTTGTATTAAATCTCATCTGATATTTAGCCACCCATTTCTCTAATTTATGCAAATTCCTTTGTAGGGAAAGTACATCATTATCTGATTTAATTACCTTGCACAACTTTGTGTCATCAGTAAAAACGGAGACACTACTTTCCAGTCCCACCTCTAAGTCATTAAACAATATGTTAAAAAGGAAAGGACTTAATACTGAGCCCTGAGGAACCCCACTTACCACATTAGTCCAATCTGAGTATGTTCTATTTACAACAACCCTTTGATTCCGGTATTTTAGCTAGCTCTTGATTCACAAGCAGATATTTACTGCAATTCCTGTATCTTTAAGTTTGATCATTAGTCTCCTATGTGGCACTGTTTCAAAACCCTTTGCAAAATCCAAAAAGACTACATCCACTGAGTTGCCCTGATCCAAGTTCCTACTAACCTCCTCATAGAAACTAATTAGATTAGTCTGACATGACCTATCTTTCATAAATCTGTGTTGACTCCTACTTATGATCTTGTTCAAATAGACATATTCTTGTATATTGTCCCTTATTAAGACCTCCAAAAGCTTCCCAAATACAGATGTGAGGCTGGAGAAGGGCAGTGAGTGGAATATGTGGTGAGGTTTCAGGTTAGGAGGGGATGGTCAGATAGAGGGAATGTGGAGATAAGTTTAGAAATTGTGCAGAGATTGGTAAATATAACGTCAAGGCAGTGTCCATCATGGTGAGTTAGGGACACTATAACAGGCCAAGGAAAGAGGTAAGTGAAAGCAATTTTGCTTCGGTAGGGGAGGTTAATATGTCAGTGGCAATGTTGACATAATCATGAAATGGTGACAATATGCTAGAGGAGAGAAAATAAGGGAACCAGGCAGCAAAATACATTGAGAGGGTGGTCCAGGGGGATTGATAGTTCACAGCAAGAAGAGGCAGATATGTAAACTTTGAAAGATGAGAATTGGAGGGACGGAACCAGGGATATGCAGTGACATGTGCAGAAAGTAATATGTCCACACCTCCACCTTGCTTGTTCCCAGGCCTAGAGGTGTGATGACAGTGAAAGCTACCATATGAGAGTACCACAGCAGAGGAAGTATTTGATGGACTGAGCATTTTTCTGTATTAATCAACAGATTCAGAGAATACCTAATCTAGGATCATCTACCATACTCACTCCCCTGGCTTCCCATTGCCTTCAGAATACAATTACAAATCCTTTCCTTAAAATATAAAGCCATTTACAGAAGTAAACCCCTTTATATATTTGCCTTCATGTCAAAATACTTTCCCAATAGCCTTCTTCCATCTTCTAATGGCCACCTTAGTTTTCCTTCTTTCTTGTTACCACCTGCCACTCCAGCCTTCAACACTTTTCTCAAGTTGCACCTGCCCTGATGAACTCCTTGCCTTGATCTGCCAGACTATCTTCCTGTCTCAAAACCTTCAAAAACATGCTAAAAATGTATCTGTTTAAAGGAACTAATCACCTTCAGCCTTAATATGCATAAATGCATACTATACTGCATAAAATTACTCACACTCAGCCACATCCACTTGCGTTAGCCTACTGCTTTAATCACTGTTATAATGCACGTATCTCCATCTCGTATCACACCCCACCTTTGCCTTCTCGATTTTAAGCTCTTCAGAGTATGGACCTCAATTCTGTTGTACCAAACTCTCTGCTTACCTATTGGTTTCATAAATGTATTGCACTGTACCTGTACTTGAATGTCTACTTCCCTTAGAATTTGGCTATATTTTTTAATTTGCTAATTTTACCCTTGGTACTCTATTTTACTTGTAAATTGTCTTTTTGTGTTTTTATCTTGCCATTTTCTGCATATATCAGCGTTCTAAATACTCTGGCCCTTTGGATTGTCCAACCAGCAGGCTGATATTTATTTTTGGACTTTACTCATATGGACACCTGAGATTTCAACTGAGAATTGCCTGCTTTTGGAACCACAACTGTGCTGGACTTATGAGGACTATAGCTGATATATAAACAATACAAATACCTCATATGACTGAAGTCTTCAAATGTGAATGGTTTGGTTGTTTTTATATTACTTCCTGATTAAACTCCTTTTATTGCACCATCTGGCGGTGTGCGCTTCTCTCCCCCATTCCCTTTTTTATCGTTTCTTATCTTGTGGTATTTCCATGGATGGTGCCTTTTTTATTTGAGGAGCATCAGATACTGCCAGGGTTTAATCTGCCAACAGAATTGTCTCTGGACATTACGCTGGCCGTAGGTGGTCATCCCTATGACCCCCTACGCCTTTCTGACCGCAAATGCGGACCCCCCTCGCATAGCGAGGGGGCGCATTTGCGGAGGTGGAGGCTCTTAAGTCGGCTGCAATGTGCCACAGGCTCATTGCAGGCCGCAAATACGGACTTTCGCGAAGCGAGGGGCAGCATTTGCAGAGGTGGAGGCTCTACGGCGCTTCACAATCGGTTACAAACGACCACACAATCGGAAAAAAACATAAACACGCAATGGCTAACTACGGACTTACACAAAAAAATATGAGCCGCGGGACTTAGAAAAAATCCATTATGGACTCGCAAAAATACGACCTTAACAGACAACCCGCGCACAGGGGCAAACATTAAAAAACACAAAAATACACACAAAAATAAAATAAAAACCTTACAAAGTTTACACACTCGAAAATCCCCTAAGCAAGAGAAATAATGTCCGCCGAAAAAAACGAAAACTAGGCTACACGACCCCTAAAGCCGATAAATTCCACAAAGCAAATACAGCTTTTACAAAAACCTGTACGACCTACAACATACACCATTTGCAAGGACGCTTCATCATTCAAACCTGCCTACCACATACACATTCTCCGCCATTGTACAACACTACCTTACAGAATGCTGAAGTACCCAGCTACACTAACGGCTTCCCCTCGCACACGAAGCCTATTTACACTACACACTTTACACATTGCTGACAATTACACTTCAGCTCCACAACAGTGCAAACCTACATTGTATGCTGCAGGAACATCAAAACAGATTGTCAGCTCTTCAGCACAATGCTTCCTGCATGTATTACTTACAAATAGGTAAAGTATATTAATTTATAATTTATTACTTATTTAATTAGATTCACAAAAAACATACACACAAAAAATAAAAACACTATTGCAATAAATTCACTGTGCGCCTCACAAGGAGCGCCAACGCTGCTCATAGCACACAAACTACACCAGGGGACAGCCTTGCAATAAGCGCAAAAAGCAGATCAGCGCCGACCTTACAATGACAGCAAAAGCGCCTCTCATAAAAAAAAATACAACAACCAAGAGGCTCGCAGAACCTTAAGATATGAATTAAACTGTGACAGGGAATAAATGTCACATTACTTCATATTAAGCTAAACCATTCATCTGTGAAACTTCTCATTCAAATTGTTTGCTTCCTAGAGATACTGTCTACACAACTAAGAAAACTTTTCACACCCAGTACATCCAAGACTTCTTTTTTTTCCACTAGAAATACAATTTTAAAGTTCCTTTCAGTGTCTCACTCATTTTTTGATGGAAATGCTCTTAGTCCATCACATAAAGCTGTTCGAGTCCTTATTTCAAAGAAATTCCGTTTTTGTCCTGACTCCACCCAAACTTTTCCTGGGAACTCCTACATGGTAGTGCTCCTCTTCTATCATCTTCCATATTACAAAAAAGGAAGAATTTGGAAGGGAAGAAAAAGAAATAACAGCAAGTGTATTACAGGAGTAGACACAATTTAAGTTATTCGTAAATGTGCTTACATAAAATAGTGTGAAAACCCAGCCTCACATAAAGAATTTAGAACACATCATTGGCATGCTGTACTATTCCTTGTAAGGCCTTCAGGGAGTTATGTGCCTATGATGTCACGGGATGATCTGTGATGCTTTCAATATGTTTCACCACTTACAGCATTTGTATCTTCATCTATAATCTTCTATTGGTGCTTTTCTTTGCATCATAACCCGCATCTGGTTCTGATCTATCCAGCGGTTCTTGAGGGTTATGCAGGAATTAACCCAGACCAGGATTTGAGCACCAGAAAGGACCAGGGGACCACAGGAACTGAGACAGCAGGATAACTCGGTCAATCACATTCAGCATCAATAACCCCAATGTATAGTAATATTACCCAGAATGAATAATACACGTAAATTATGTATATCCAAACTGACACCTGTTTATTAGCAAAAACACTGCATATTTATGTACAAGGTCGCAAGCTTAACAAACACTCTGTTAGTCAATCTCTATCTTACCCACCATGTGGGCCACCTGTCCATCAAGGACTGACAAAGCTCTTAATGACCCCCAGGTACTTTGGAGAATGAAACAGCAATTAATAACGGACTCCTTTGATCAGCCTGTCAAGGGAGGTTAGCTGACTAATCAAGGATGGAGGCAGCTTGTCTGACTGGCTACCCTACTCTGTTTCTGGCCCATGTCCTTTAAACTACTATTATGGTCCCCAACTTATCATTATCCCACTTGCACCCCTATGTGTGGGAGTGTTCAGTACTATCTGAGTAACCTGTGAGTGGCTGATTGCTCTCAGTAATTAAGCTAGTTTTCAACTGGACAAAAATACAATAGATTTCTCTGATGGGGACTGATGCATCCAAGATAGATTAGTGAAAGTTGTGCTTATGAGATGCTCACATTAAGACATCCTGATGTAAGCTATCTGCTTATGAGCTTTGAGAAGCCATTTAGCCATTTGGACTACATCACTGTAAAGATCTAGTAAAAGCATGTTGAAATGCCTTTTGAATTTTTTAAATACATGCATTTTTCACTTAGAAATAAAAAAAAAAAAATCTGTATTTACATGTATAATAGACTTCCTGTGTTACATCTGCTTCATTATCAATCAGGTTGCAGGAGTGTACCTCGCATTCAAATTATTGTAAAGGTTTTTGTCAGACTGCTTATATTTAAATTTTGAAAGAAGCAGGTTCTGTTTTTTCTTTACTGGCAGAAAATGCAGGTTTCTGCTCTCTAACCTCTCTGAAATTTGAGAAATGCAGACTATTGCAGGTGGCAGTGCAAACAATAATGTAACCCGTACCACATCTATCTGTGCAGGCATGGAATATGGGACACACCTAAAGATGAATTTGGGTGACCTGGTCAGTGCAGTGTAACCTGAGTCCTGAAGAAAGCTGTCTTATCCATCATAGACTCCACCCATAGAGCCTCATACAACACACGCTGTACTTGGAAATCTGCCAGTTACTCATGCAACAGCCAATAGGCAGAATAGACTTCTGTGTGAACAGAGATTTAAAACTTTGTTTGTATGTTAGTATCATTACAAAATAGGTAATTTTATCATATAATATTGTGTTCTTTCACACCATGCATTGATAGTGAGTTAAATGGCCATTTAATATGCATTTAAAAAAGAAAACATGTTGATCACTATAAAGATGAATTAATCATATTCATTAAAACTGTTTTACTTTGTTATAAATCAAACATTTAAGCTCATCATCAATAAAGGTATAAATTCATGCATTCCCACCTCTTCAATTCTTCCCTATTGACTAGTATCTTCCAACATTCCTTTAAACCTGCAGACATCACTCCTTTGCTTAAAAATTCTAATAATTACAGATCCATCTAACTCAGACCCTACATCTTTAACCTACTAGAACACAGTGTCTAATGCTGACTAATTGGTTTTACAATGACCTATTAAGTCCTCTCTGTACAGAAGCTTCCGTGCTGAACTTTCCTCCATCAATCCTGCTTGATCTGTCAGCAGCCTAACTTCCACCCCTGCACCCTTGATATTATTCCTCTACACATGACCCAATGAAACCTTATTTCCTCCTTTAATTTCTCTTGCCACTTTATTTGTTGAGGATACCCATATTTTTCCTTACATTCACACCAGAATTACCATCTCATATCTACTTCTGCATAACTTACATTCAATCCTGCATGGTATCTCACTTTCTCGCCATTAATTCTTTGAAAATGTTAATACCATACTTTGATTCCCCACCTCCAGTCCTACCATCTCTTCCCAAGATTGTGTTTGACTCAATCACTCTTTTATCTTCATTGTCTTGAAATACTGAAATTCACTCATTATTTTTCCAGCTCATGCATTCACTCCACTCCAACATATCCAAAATGCCTCTGTCTGCATCATATTTAATGTTTCTCACACAATGCACACCTCTACTCTCCTGGTCCAACTCAATTTCCTGTTTCAAACCTCTGCCTTCTCAAATTCTTATCCCTTGTCTACAGATTTTTACATGACCTTAATCTTCCTTATCTTACCTCACTTACCTCACCCTATGTGCCACAATGCTCTCTGAGATCCAAATGTCTCTCAACACTCACAGCTCAATTCCCACCTTTTGCCACATAGCTCAAAAATACTGCTCCACAAAAGACAGCCCTGACTTAACAACTGCAAATTACTCTTTCCAACCCTGATGCAACTTGAATTCTCACACCTAGCCTCTCCCAATCTCTCAGCTTGACTTACTGGGTCCATGACACTGATTTTGCCTCTGGGCTGTTGCACTATTTCAACAATAAACCCAAGTCTCACCTTATGCTCTGTCTGTTATATTAGTTCAACAAATGGATAAAGGTACTATATACAAATATAAATAAATAAATATAAACTTTACTAGCGACTTGCCTGTCGAAAAATGACGATCAATAAAAGAAAGTGTTGAAATGCTGTTTGTCACACAATGTGAGTGTACTGTGTGCCTCAAGTAACTAAATTCCTCAAAAAGCAGAAATCTACATTCCATAAAATAAGAAAAACTAAAATCACCAAAAATAATAAATGTACATTAAAGAACAAAAAAAAAAACCTAAGTCACAAAAAAATAAAAAACGAACATTACAGAAAATAAAAAAATACATTACAACCCCCCTACTACAAAATGTAAAAAAAAAATACACACCTGAAAAGGAAATACATATAATACATACAATACAGTACATACATATAATACATACAATACAATACAATTAAGTACAATAGAATTAAATAAAATACAATACAATTAAATACAATACAATACACCCCTATCTAATATGCATGCCACTATGTAATATACATCCCACTATGTAATATACATCCAACTATGTAATATACAATACTATCTAATAATACATCCCCCTATCTATCTAATATACAATACATACTATCTCTATATAGCAACCCTAATTCTAAGCTACAATAAAATAATTAAGACCACTTACCTTTGAGATGTTTCTTCAGATCAGCAACCTACGGTAAAAAAGATTTAAAAAATTAATACAACACGTTTACATGAAATAACTAAACATTCTAAACATTCTAAATATTCTAAATATTATACTCACCTTTTCAGCATGTCCCGTTCCAACATGTCACGTCCCAGCATGTCACGTCCTCCATGTTCCGTCGTCCATCTTTGCTTGTCCGGCGCTACTCCTGTAAAAAAAAAAAAATACATTAGTAAACATAAACCAAAGTTAAATAAACACAATCTACATTATACTTACCTTTCCGCAATGTCTCTGGCCTCCTCGTCTTCTCCGGAAGCATCCGCGCATGAAGAAATACATTTTTTTTTTTTAAAAAGCAACACACATCCGCCCTGGCGGATGTCTCCGACGTTAATGAGCTTCCTACGGAGTGTTCCAGAATAAAATTGGCAATGGCGGCTTCTGATTGGCTGAAAAGGCTGTCTATCAAATTAAGTCAATGAGAAGACCCCAATTGTGAACCAATGAAAAAAGTATACACCCCAAAATACAACGCTGATTGGATAACACACCTGTCAATCTTTATTTGAACCAATCCTAAGGCTTTATTGCCATCAGCCAATCACAATGGAATATACCCCCATGTACTGATTGGTGAAGACATCTGCGCCTTCCCATTGGCTGTAATATTAATTGATATTAACAGTAGCCAATGAGAGTGCGCAAATCCTTCACCAATCAGTACGTGGGGGTGTATTCCATTGTGATTGGCTGAAGGCATCTGCGCCTTGTGATTGGTTTAAATAAAGATTGACAGGTGCATTATCCAATCAGAGTGGGATTTTAGGGTGTATCCCTTTCTGATTGGTTCACACATTGGCGCCTCCTGATTGGGTGAATTTGATATACAGCATTTTCAACCAATCAGAAGGCGCCATTGCTTATTTTCTTCCGGAAAAGTCTCCGGGAGCCTCATTAGCGTCGGGGATGTCCGTGAGTGCGGATGTAAGTATATATATATTTTTTTTTTATACAGGGCGGGGCAGAATTGGATCCGGAGGAAGCCGGAGACATCTTGGGGAGGTAAGTAGAATGTAGATTATGTTTATTTTATTTTTATGTATGTGTATTAATGTTATGTTTTTTTTAACAGGTACCGCTCCGAAGAAGGTTAAAAGAATAAGAACGGGACATGCCGGAAAGGTGAGTAGAATATTTAGAATGTTTAGAATGTTTATTTATGTACTGTACACGCGTTGCAATATTTTTCTTTTTTTTCTGTAGGTGGCTGATCTCAATGGATATCTGCAAAGGTAAGTTGTCTTAATTATTTTATTTTAGCTTATAATTACATTAGTTTATATATAGACAGGATGTATTGTATGTTAGCTTGGGGTATGTGTTTTATATAGATAGCATAGAATGTATTGTATATTAGATTATGGTATTTATTTAGATAGATTGGGAATGTATATTATATAGATAGGAAGATAGGATGTATATTAGATTATGGTATTTATTTAGATAGATTGTGTGATGTATATTAGATAGGGGTATATTGTATTGTATTATATTTAATTGTATGTATTTGTATTGTATGTATTTCCTTTTCAGGTGTGTAATTTTTTTTTCTGTAGTGAGGGGGGGTTGTAAGGTTTTTTTTTATTTTCTGTAATGTTCCTTTTTTTTGTGACAGGTTTTTTTATTTTCTGTAATGTAGTTTTTTTTTGTGTTAGGTTTTTTATTTTATGTAATTTAGATTTTATTTTTTTGTGACTTTAGGCTTTTTTATTTTCTGTAATTAGAGTGGTGGGGGTTATTAGGGGTAGGTAGTGTAGGTGTTAATAGGTTAGAGTAGAGGGTGTTTAGTTGATATGTAATGTTTTATTGGGGCGGTATAGTGCAGTGTAGTGTTTATACTTAGTGTCATGATGGTCCTTGAGGACCATCATGGCACTTATGTGGTTAATGTAGTGTTGTAACAGGCCCATAATGGTCTTAATATACCCTTATGGGACTGATGGGGTTAAGTAGAGGCTTATGAGGGTCTGTATGGACCCCCATGAGTGAGGGGGTTAATGAAGTGCTTATGGGGGTCTGTATTGACCCCCATGAGTGACAGGCATAATGAAGGGCTTATGGGGTCTATATTGACCCCCATGAGTGACAGGCTTAATGAAGGGCTAATGGGGGTCTGTATTGACCCCCATGAGTGACAAGGTTAATGAAGGGCTTATGGAGGTCTATATTGACCCCCATGAGTTACAGGGTTAATGAGGGGTTTTTGGGGGTCTGTATTGATCCCCATGATTGACAGGGTGACAGTGTATATTTTTTTCTTTTACAACGGGTCCTTTAAGGACCTTTACGGTCCTTTAAGGACCTGTAACGCAGGAATTTTGATTGCAGCGGGGGTCCCCGATCACGTACAATTGGGCCCCCCACTTTTGATGGTTAATGTGGGGTTAATGCAGGGCTCCGAGCTTATCTTGGATCCCCTGGGGTTAATGCGGGTTTCCGAGCTTATCTCGGATGCCTTCTTGGGTAAGTTGTACGTGGCTGGCCTGTGAGCCTAGTTTTCATTTTTTCGGCGGCCATTTTTTCTCTCGCTTAGGTGATTTTTGTGTGTCTGAACTCGGGAATTTGGACTTAAATGGAGGTGTAACTTCACTTTCAGAGGTCCTGGGTGTCCCCCCCTTGCTATGGGTAAGCTTTTTATGTAGTTTGTGGGAGTATTTGGTGTGTATTCACTGTTTTTAGTTGCGCGCGGGTCTGCCGTTATAGTTGTATTTTTAGTGCGTGTGGGTGTTTGTTACGTTAAGGTTGGTTCAGAGGTGTTTTTTTTTTCTAAGTCGTGCGTGTGACGTGTTTAACGGCTCGCCAGCAATGAGCGCCTGCAGAGCTCATTGCCTAAGTGCTACGATTTAACGGCTCGCCTCGCTAAGCGAGTCTCGCCTCTCATCGCTAAGTCGTACGTACTACGCAAACAGCGTGACGACAAATCGTAGTTGGACAATTATAATATGTGATGGTATATCATTTTTAAGTGTTTTATAGAAATGATCATATTCACATTTAAGTGAATATCTTTTGAAACATTGTAGTATTACTATCACTATGACAGTGCTATTCTATTGCACTTACCCTCTCTTGTAATTCAATATCTTGACTCCCTTGCAGCAGTACTCAATCAAACAGTAATAAAAATACCATGTCTGACTCTCAGTGACTCTATGGACCATCGCACACCAGGCACATCGGTCAGACACTGCCTCTCTGAGCTCCCTCAATTTCTTCACTGACCTCATCTATCAATCTCTGCTTTGCCGACCCCTTCTTCATATGCCTTCAATCTTTCCCAACATCACAGTCTTCTCTAGGGAAACCTGTCTTCTCATAATATGGCCAAAACATTTAAACTCCAGTGAACAGTTTGTCAGTACTGATTTATTGGATCTTCTTGCAGTCCAAGGAATTCTAAGCAGTTTCTTGGACTGCAAGAAGATCCAATAAATCCAACACCACAATTCAAACGTATAGATTCTACGGGGCTCAGCCTTCTTTAGTGTCCAGCTCTCACATTTATATGGGAAAACCATAGTTCTAACAATGCAGACCTTTGTTGATAATGTAATATCTTAACTTTTACTAGCTTGTACACATTAGCT
This sequence comes from Discoglossus pictus, assembly GCA_027410445.1. Lineage (NCBI taxonomy): Eukaryota > Metazoa > Chordata > Amphibia > Anura > Alytidae > Discoglossus > Discoglossus pictus. The sequence goes on along the minus strand of CM050163.1, from coordinate 315,915,607 downwards.
TAATAATAATAATTAGCATAATAAGTATAATTAAATTTAGAGGTAATAAATAGGTAGTATCCTACCACTTAAACTACAGGAGGACCCTACCCATTTTAAACAGTTGGCAGAATACATTGAGAGAGAGAACATATTGGATTAGAAATAACTAAAGTAATTAAGTATATTAATTACTTAAATGACAATTTTATAAATAAATACAGCTCAAAAAGTAAATAAATAAATCCTTGGCATAAAAATATAATTGTACATATAGGTTCACTGTACAGAATATCGAATAATAATGTAAGCTCAGTCTGATAAAAACATGAATACAAATATATAGTACTGAATATTTTAATTCACAATTTAAATAACAGCAAATATAGTCATAAATGATTTTAGAAAGGTAGAAATAATAATTATATTAGTCAAAGGGAATAAAAAATACATAACGAATACAAAACCCAAAAGAAATGTAATAAAATTAATTAAAGCTGAATATGTCATTTTTTTATTAAGGCCTTAGGAACTAAAACTCTTAATTCTATAATCCATTTAGCTTACCTTTGGCAAAATAATTAATACCTATTGAGTGAAGGAACATAGACACATTAGATTCCACTAATCTTGTAAAAATATGGAGCAGTTTATTAAAATAAATGGTCAGAAAAATAATTTATATATGTCTGCAAAAGATTATGTAGGAGACATTTTCAACTTGATATCTTTTCTGATTAGAATATGTTGAAACCATACAGTCGAACAATTAGTTTGATTTTTATACTGATGGGGTTCTGTACCCATTGTAAATAAACACTTGTGGAAGACTGTGTAGTTAAAAGTAATCAAATCAAACCAAGTTTAATATGGCTTAGAATCACTGTGAAGGCTCACAATAGATTGTTCAAAGTAGGGACATGGATGTCAGAAAAAAATGCTAAGACCAAAAAGAGTGTTAGAAATTATCAGCCTTATTAATTTCCAGCTCTAAAATAATAGAGGCTTCTACTTAAACCCTACGTACTGCAATATTTCTCAAAGTTACATTAGCCCTGCTGCGAGCAACGTGTGAGCTACGCAGCAGGGCCATCCGTGTCAACACTGCATAAATGTGCATGAGGAGTGACAGTTTAGGGAGCAGGGGGGAGCATCACACGGCTGTCTCTGGCTGCTTCGAGGCAGCACGTAGAGGCTTTATGATCCCTTGCTAGCTCTTTTTGTGCTCGTAGCGATTCTTCCGAGGTGCGAGAATCACTCGTAGATTTAAGGCTGCGTTTGACTCCGTAGCTCTCTCGGAGCCTATTCTCGGCCATTTTTCGTAGTCATCTCGCAAAGCAGGCTGCAAGAGATTCGGTCCTTGCAAACAGCAAAAAAACTGCCTTTTGCGAGGACCAAGAGAACTACGAGGGATAATTTAATGAAGGCCCTATGTTTGAGATGGCTCCAAAGAAGAGCAGTAGTCTCTAGTATGAGAGACTGGAACTTTGGATTCCAGTTGTCTGAGAACATAACAAGCAGGTAAAAACTGTAAGATGTGGATATAAGACAAATATTTATATATTTATTAACATTTATATAGCACTTTTTCCAAAAAGATCATTAGTGCAGTATGCAGTTTTTTTGTCTGGTGAAGACAATTTATGTCTCTATAAATGAACACAAAACAAGTGAGGGTTTGTGAGGAACAGGAAGGGAAGGGAATGCTTTCAAAAATGTCAGGGCTCAATGATGGGGAGATATGCTTCTGTTAAGAAATAATGAGTAAGTGCATAGGCATTTGTAATTTAAAGTGACACAGCATAGTTTCCAAATATGGTATATATTTTTTTATTTAATAACAAGTACGTTATCAGTGAAGTGTATTAAAAAATGTTTTCCTAAATCAAACTAATATTTGTAATTTGGAGATATCACTTAGCTATTAGGATCAATATTGATATATTTTATTAATGAAAAATCAATGTAATTAATTATGAATAAGGGTCATAAAGGCTGCTGGGTAATGAGAGATGTACCAGACACTAGTCATAGAAAGGCATCTTAATTGTGTGCTAGATCAGTGACACGGCCAGGAAACGCTAGCACGAGCAGCTAGCAGGGCAGGGGCAATGGCGCAAATCTAGCTGAGATTTACTTCAACACTCAGCTTCCCTTATCCTATTAGCCCGCTCTACGAAGTTCCTCCTCTCTGTCCCGGTGAGCTCCAGTAGAGGCAGCATGGGAGGTCGAGAGACTGAACCACGCAGCGCCCTGCATCAGAGGTTTGGATGAGAGGCTGAGTGAGGCAGCGTGTGCCCTGGTTGAGTTGCTGCATGTAGAGCTGAGCTTCTTGAGGGGCACTGGGCCCTAGTGGAGCATCTGACATGAGTGTTTGCCAGCACCGGATCTCGAGGGTAGACCAAAGTGGAGCAAGCTGAGAGAGTATGAGGTATGCTCCCTCTTGGTTCATTGTCTCTTGCTGAGATAGGAGGAGAATTGTCCCGTTGGTCTCATACTAAGAGACCTTTCATGCAAGTACCCAGAGAAGAGGCAAGCTTATATGGATAAAAATATTACCCTTGCTCAGCTCGGAAGGTATGGTCTGGTCTCTATGGATATTTATTCCATGATTTCTCAGAAGAAAACCCTATAGCATCATATTATGCTTTATACTCCCGATAATTGCCTAGAAGAGCTGGGGTGAGTCTCTTTCTACAGATTTTTTGGCATACTGGGGATGGAATCTGGGGGAACTAACTGAGCTTATTGCTGAACTTACCATTGCTAACTGAAGGGAGATCAGTGAAACTGCATCTAATTAGAGAAGATGTTCATATAACTGAAAATGTACTTGTGTTCAGCATGGGATTGAACATTATGTTTTCTTTTTTTTTTTTTGCTTCTTTTTTTCTATTTTTTGGGCTATATTCCCTTTCCTTTTTATACCTAAACAAGAGGGACAAATTAATGTAAATAAACACAGATAAACCATCTTCTCAACAAGAAGGTAGAAGATATCTGAGGACCTGGAACTTGGTTACTACAGATGATAAGAAGATAAGAGAACTTTTATGGACTTTTGGCAAATGGTTCTTTCTTGTTTGTTGTCTTTTTGAAAGTATCAAAAACCTCCTATTTAACGGGTTAAGGGAGTATATATATATATATATATATATATATATATATATATATATATATATATATAGAGAGAGAGAGAGAGAGAGAGAGAGAGAGATTTTAGGTAAATTGGAACAGTTCTATCTCTTTTGTTCAGAAAATATGAGTGTCAGCTATGATTAGATATAGAATAGGACACGTTGCAACTAACAAACATAGAATTTTGTAAAGGTTTAAAACTTTGCTAGCAAGATGAAGAAAGTAGGTACATCCTCAATGTCTAAACTCAAAGGGGAAAAAGAGAGAAATGGTAATTTAAAAAGTGATTTTTTACTTCCTAAATCTGGCATTGAGAAAGTAGGCCTTATGGAAGAAAACTTATATAACCCTTTAGATACGCCCGCTTCCTCATCAGAATTTAGAGAAGATAATACCATAGCCTCTGACTTAATTGAGGAAGATACCCTAACGGTTAAAACTATGAAAAAACTCTTAGCTGATTTTAGAACTACTCTGATTTCAGACCTTATGACCGAAATAGCAAAGAATACAGCTGCTATTACCGAGCTATTGGGAAAAAATGAAATTTTGGAGAATAAATTAACTTCTTTTGATGCAGAGCAACAAAAAACATCAACTGAAATGAAAAGTCTGAAAGAGGAGCTTAGTCTAGTTAAACTTAAACTAAACAACCATAGGGATATCTCCGAAAAAATTGGCTATAAAGATTTGTACATAACCTCCTTTTTCTCTTCCCTGGTTCCCTCTCAATTCTTAAATGAGCATATGATTGATAGAATTCACAGAGTATCGGTTCTCTCAAGTACTGAGAGAGAACTACCAAGGGATGTAATTGTTAAGCTCCATTACGTTTCTTATAAGGAAGCATTGCTGAGAAAGTCCTTTGAGTAAAATCTTTCAATCCTTCCTATGATAACTTAAAGATATTGGCAGATCTGTCTAGGGAAACCTTACTTAAAAGAAAAGAGTTCATAGAAACCACAAAAGAGCTAAGAGCAAGGGATCTTAGATACAGATGGGGATTCCCAACAAAATTGATAATTTTAAAAGATGGTAAAAAAATTCCCATTACCACATGTTTGGAAGGGAAAAAAGATTTGGTGTCATAGCACTTTTTTTTTATTTATTTTTTATTTTTTTATTATTACTTGAACTATGTACTGCACTTTGTTGCACATTGCACTTTATCACGTTTATTTAATATTATGGATGGAGTTTATGACATTTTGGTTAGTAATTTTATTATGAAAATGATGAGACTGAGATAATAGATTCTTTATTCACATTATACATTTGAGGTACTTTATAGTTAGTTTAGTTATAATAATTAACTCATTGGAAATGAATCACAAATTGTATTGCACATTGCACTTTATTACGTTTAATTAATATTATGGATGGATTTGTTCACGAACTAGTTAGTAATATTATTATGAAAATTATGAGATTGAGTTAATAGATTTCTTGTTCACATTATAACTTTGAGGTATTTCATAGCCAGTTTAGTAAAAATTAATTATTTGGAAATGAATCACAAATTCTCTTTATCAAATTTTAGGTTTAAAGGTATGAAATTATTTATTTGTGGTAAAGATTAATGTGGATCACATAACAAAGGGGTTTTGCTGTGGATTTGACAGGTTTTTTGTTGTTTATATGCTTTTTTTTTTTTTATAATCTCTGTTGGATTTTCGCCGCCACGTTCACATTGGAACTTTTTTTAAGTTCGCACCCGAAGAGCTAGGCATGTCGTCTAATTTTGCCGTCAGACATGCCGGGCAAGGAGGGTGGTTTTGTGTGTTTTTTTGTGTTTCTTTTTATTCTTTCTTTTTCTTGAATATGTTTTTTATATGAATGTTTTTTGTTTGTAGCCAGCATGGGGAAAGGCGGGGAGAATCGAGAGGAGGGCAATTTTGCAGGGCATGTAGACCCTGGTTAGGAGATGGATTTGCTTAAACTGATTAGTCAAAATACCCAGGGTCTGAATTCACCAGGGAAGAGACTGCCTTTTTTAAGGTGTTTAAAGCTGAAAAAGCAGAAATTAAATGCCTAAAGGAGACCCATTGGGCTAGGGATAAGGCACCTCTAATTAACGACATGCACTACGTGTGTGGCAGATCCTCCATGTACAGAAGGAAAACTAGAAGATCAGCTATTTTTTTTAGCAAATAACTAAACCTAAAAGAAGAACTCCTTAAATTAGATAGTAAAGGTAGATTCACACTATGGTCAGGTTGGATCAATAGTGTAAAACATACCATATTGAATATATACACGCCCAATAAAGAACAATTGAAATTTTTAAGAAGGATGTTAAAGAAACTGATGAAATATTTTTCCGGTTTTATTACTGTTTGTGGTGACTTCAATATGTGTTTAAATCCAGTGGAAGATAAGAAACTTTCCAAAGATTCTTGTATTGATCCTGCTCTCACCCAAAAAGCTTAACAATTTTATGAACTAATTAGTAGGTATAATCTTTTTGATACATGGAGGTCCTTACATCCGGGAGAAAGGGACTACACACACTATTCACATAGATATGCTTCTTATGCCAGGTTGGATTATGTTTTTTCCAACAAATTGAGTTTTAAATACTTAGATTTTGCAGACATTAAACCGATCTTCAGATCGGACCATGGAATGGTATCGATCAGTTGGAAAGGAGATCTTAGAAGCAAGAAATATTCCCCATGGAAATTAGATCCCCACATTCTTAAAGTTGAACATTTAAGTAACAACATTAAATAATAAATTCACCAATTTTTGAAGAGAACAGAAATTCAGTTAACTCCAGCGTAACCCTGTGGTTGGCTCATAAAGCTTATATTAGAGGGATTTTGATAAAAGTTAAATCACAATTGTTAAAAGATAGAGGAAGAACGTTGAGGGAGATGTACATAGATCTGGCTAAATTGGATAGAAAACATGTGTAGTCTTGATAGAAATATTCTTGAGGAAATGAAGGGTATACAGTCGTCAATTAAAAAAATAGAACAAAAAAAAGCGGATGATGCAGAGGCGGTGAAGATGTGCATTCTCCCAAAAATTACCTATTTGTTACATATCTTCCCGCTGTGGGTCCCAGCACATATTATTAATACATTTCAGATCTTAATTGATAAATATATTCACAACTATAAAAGAATTAGGATAAAGAAAGTCTATATGTTATGTGACTTTGAACGGGGAGGGGTTGGATACCTGATGATTAAAAATGATCAACAAGCTATACAAATGTCTCAATTAACATTGTGGACACAGCCATCTGACTTATTTAAATAGTCTCTAATTGAGAATTATCATTTGGAATCTGGTGATTTAAACCTTTTACTCTTTCAAGCAGAGGGGGAGTTTAAGGATAGAAGACTGCGAGTATGTCCAACATTAAAAAATCATAGGTGGTGGTGTAAATGTAACGCTAGTTTCTCTCTTATGCCCCTACCTAGCCCTATGACGCCTTTGGCCTCGTTGGCCAAATTATTAAACTCAAGCTTGCTTAGGTTGTTAGTTAGAAAGGGAGCCCTCTGTCTGAAAGATATATATGGGGACAAGAAATGATTGGAGTTTCAAGAACTAATTAATATTTATTCAGTTTCTATAAACAATTGGTTAGAATATATTAGACTACAAAAGTTTTTGGTATCATCTTCCTTTTATATGGAAGAGATGAGGGGGCTAACTGACTTTGAAATATTAATTTCTTCTAAAGATAAAAAGCATCTTGTGGCTAAGTGTTATTAAATTATCAAGAAACAATATCAATTTGAGAAACCTTTTAATTGGAGATTATGGGAAAATGATCTAGGTTACTCTTGGCCTATTGAAAAATGGCACTCAGCCTTTTCTCTAATGGCTAGATTTATTAAAAACGTTATGTATAGGGAAACTCAGTTTAAAATCATGAGTAGTTGGTATATAACTCCAATGAAATTGGGACAGTTGAATAAATCAGAAGAACAAAATAACTGTTGGAGAGGTTGTGGGCAGATTGGTACACACTTTCAAATGTGGTGGAGTTGCCCGCTTATACAGAATTTTTGGCTTGAGAGTTTTAAACATTTATCTAAGATATGTGAAATTGTAATAACCTCGGTACCAGAAATACCAGAAGGTTTCTCAGCGTCAGTTAAAGGAATGGTTTTGCTTCTCCTTATGGAATCCCAAAATCTTGCAGTTTCCAAATGGAAAAATAAAGTACGTCCATCCTGGTCGGAACTCATAGAAACACTGGAATATGTTGATCTTCTAGAATGCAGACTTAGTAATACAAGGATAGGTCCAAAAATAAGAGCTAAATGGGCCCTATGGGAGAAAAATTATCATTTAATAACTAAAGTTTAAATTTATAGGATGCCTTTTCCCTGGCTTGATATTATGACTCTGGGTGGGCCTTTCCTCTTCTTTCTCTGCTGAGTCTTCTTTTCATGCTGGAGATTTATGTTTTGTTTATGTTGTGATTTTGTTTTATATTGTGCATACGACACAGGCACTGCGCGTTGTGCATGCGCCGCTAGTGCCGCACTTTGCACATGTGCGGCTACTACCGCCCTTTCCCCCTTTCCCCCTCTGTCTCTTCCCTGGGTCTCTTCCCCCTCCCCTGTCTCTCTTTCCCCTCTGTCTCTTTCCCCTGTCTCTTTCCCCCCTCCTCCCTCCCCGTGTCTCCTTCCCCCTTTCTCCCTCTGTTTCTTCCCCCTCCTCCCTCCCCTGTGTCTTTTTTCCCCTTCCCCCTCTGTCTCTTTCCCCCCCTTCTCCCTCCCCTGTGTCGCTTTGCGTTGCGCATACGCGCCACTAGTGCCGCACTTTGCCCATGTGCGGCTAGTACCGCGCTGTGAGCATGCACCGATGGTGCGGTGCTGTGCGCATGCATGGCTAGCGATGTGTATGCACGCTGCAGCTTGTATGGAATACGGACATATACTTTCTAAAGTGTGCATGCGCACTCTCTAGAGCGCTACACACACTTTAGAAATTATATTAGTGATTTCCAGCTCTCCATGGGCTTTAACTCTACTACAATTACGGAGTGATTCACTTGAACAAGCCCGCAAGTTGCAGGCAAAAAGCCGAAACCATAAACCATGCAATCATAGGTAGCATTTCAGAGAGTGAACATGATCAATTAAGCAAGGCCATAACTACTCATTTACGGCAGTTTTAGATGGATGCATGTTAGCGCTGACATGCAAATTCAATTGACCTGTTGACTTTCTTGGCCTAAACATCTTGGCCTAAACCAGCTGGTCTATTGAAAACCACCACATACATGCTCCCTGCTTATGGATATATATTCACTTCTAAGTCCACTTATTTTATAAATTAACTTTTATTTACAGCACTGATAATCTATTTTGAATAAATGATGGTCACCATTCATCTGCAGAACATAACATGGTCTCTAGCATTTAGCTATCTGTCTTTTGTTTTTGATATTGTTCTGGTTATCTATATCTCATTCAAGTGAGATATACAGTACATAAAGAAAATTAGTTACTGGCACATAATAAGGTCTCAAATGTGTTATGAGATGAATTATATTTTGTAGACCACATCTAAATGTATAACACCATAATTTAGAAACCTAGGGGCTAGATTTCACTGATCACAATAAAGCAGGTAATGTGTGGTTGTGATTGTCAGCATACTGATTGCATTTGAGAAATCTGATTGAACAATTTGAAAAAAGCTATTTAGCTCTTGGAGCTACTTATTTTTGTCAATGCCTCTAAGAATGTGTTCAAATTTATCGTTTCCTAAGGAGTCTTGTCAGTGATTTATAAAATGGCAAACCAAGTCTCTCATACAGCTACTAATGCATTTTTCTTTCATACCTAGTTTCCTCCTTGCCTTTCTTTGCTAAATTGCTTGCCTTCCTTTAAGTAAAATAATGATGGTAAAAATGGCCCATCTATGTATACAATGTTTCTCAACAACATGTAACCACTTATGTGGTTCAGACATAAAAGTAGACAATGGGAAAAAACAAATTATTCAAAGTGTTAGCTTGCAAAGAATGTATGTGTGATTGTATTAATCAGCATGGGTAGTATTGCAAAAGAATAAAAATAAAGAATAACATGGTACTGTGTGCATGTGAGCCCCCATTATTGTAATGTTTAGCCAAAAGTACAAAAAGTAAAGTTGAAACAAAATGTCTGCATACGGCAGCTACAGATACCTTCAGTGATGACCTTCTTGAAAGCTGTTTTTTTATTATGCATATGTACCTCAAATAGAAAAAAAATGGTTCTCTCCATTTCTTAAAGCTATTTCATAAAAAAAGTTCAAAACAAAATTACCACATAATGCTGGAACATCATTCTACAAGTTGCCAGTGGTTTTGTGTGTTACAGTGTAGATTGTCGGTGCCAATTTTGTATGTATGTATGTAGTATGTAGTTCTGCATACTAAGGCTGAAGCTGATAAGATTCTTTGTGCGTGGTTCTATTGAGTTTTCAAATGTTTCAGTGTATATTCTTTAATGTTCATTTTTACAATATTTCAAGGAATCAAAAGGAAGCATTTTAAATATTGTTATCTAGTTATTTAAATTTTTTATTCGCTGCTCTGTTTAATAGACTTTCCTGTATATTGAGTAACACACATGCAATTAGCTGTAAATGGGTATAATTGATCCCTGTAGCACTGTGTGTTTATAATTAGCCTCTACAATTCAGAAAATGCTAATTTCCTGAATCAATCGGTCCAACTTGACTGAGTTATTGCTATAGTTCACAGTTATCTCCTTAATTGTAAAGAGTTGTCAATATTATCCATCATACGGTTCACCAAAGAAATGCTCTAAAGCATTTAACCTAGGGTAAGATTACAATTTACAACTAAGCATTTTACAGCACATTAATCTTTTTTAACAGATTATTCTTTCTTAAGATAATGTATATCTCAAACTGTGAATGGAAGAAAATGTTAGAACTAACATTATCCCATGTTCCAGTTGTAAACATAGAAAAATATGCAGCCTTATTAAATTGCGATTCGGCCAATTGAGTAGGGATCTATATAAGCTTATATAGAGCCCTATTCAATTAGCCGAATCGCAATTTAATAAGGCTGATAGTATTTAAGTATATATATATATATATATATATATATATATATATATACACACCACATATATATATATATATATATATATATATATATATATATATATATATATATATATATACATTAAAGTATAGTTTACGTAGCAGTGCAAAATGGGCAAACGTGAGACTGATTAACCACAAGGAACCCTCTTCCCTGCAGAGATTTGTGTGATGACATCATACATCATATTATATATGGCATTAGGTGACATAATATATTACATCACATATGATATGACTAATCAGTATCTGCAATGACATCATAAGTATTATTAAAAATTTCATCATCCATGATATTACTGTTACATCACACTAGTCATCCTATGGTCATGCATTATTGATTATGAAAATATTGTGTATGGGCGAAAATATTTGGCTTGATGACACCATACTTAAAGTTGCATGTTTATATCTGATGTCTAAAGTGCATTTAATAAAACATTTACCTATCTCAAACTTCTTGGATTTATAGAATTGTTTAAGTGTTGGACTTGTGTTATCTAAATACAGTTGCTGTATCTTACCTTTACATAATGTTCTTGATTAATCTTGACTTTTATTTCAGTATAATGGCATGCCCTAAAATCTTTTGTTTATGCTAGTTCAATACCAAGAGTGTAGAAAGAGCTTATCTCCTTTATCAAGTAACTGCATCTCTATAGCAATCATTCCCAACCGTTTCTTCAAGGTTTGCCGGACAGGCCATGATTTAAGTCAACACAGATGAGACAATTAGTATTCAACAGGATCAGACAATTAATATTCAACAGGCTTTGGAACATTTAATTGTTTCACCTCTATTCTCACAGTTTTTAATCTTAATTAATTTCCTGTCTGGTTGGCTTTAAAAAAAAGGGTTGGGAATAAATGCTCTGTAGTATGAAGTTTAACAGCATATTGTATTTTTTGTTCATCTTATGCTATATAGAGCAAAGTTGATTTAATCTTTTTATATCTGATATGGGCAATTTGTAAATTGGGCATTATAGGGTTAAGAATTAGGCATCGGGTTTGAGTGCAAGTCACAATACAGAAATCTATTTTGGAGTAGATGATATCTTTTAACAGCTAATTGTTTATGACATGTATAGATGTAATCGCTCTAAAATTGTTTCCGTTATTTCTATGAGTAACACAGTACCGCACCTTGCTTTATCCAAAATATGATTTTTAGTTTAAAATCAAATTGTTAGTCTGTCCACTAGGGTAAATATGTTTTCATTAATTTGTGACAAATGCATTTTAGTGTGATTCCATTAATAATAACATGAATGCTTTAATTATATGCAATGTCTTCAGTAATTGTATTAGTGATGACTTGAATTATGTTACTTAATGCCATACATGATGTAATGAATTATATCAACAGAAGAAACCCTGCAGGGGTAGGGAGGGAAAGATGTTAAGGTTATCTTAAGTTAGCACATCATGTGCTATAATTTTAACTACACATATGCAATGTCTTGGCAATAAAATTAGTGTTTCATAAATTTCATTAAAAAGTATAATGTTAATTATCTAATTGTAAATTAATCATTTATTTAGATAAATTTAATAACTAGCCATGCATAATTCACCAACTCATCAAATATATCAGATATATAGTGAAAGAAGAGCAATAGAGACAGCTCAGGTATGAGAGAGCGCTAGAGAGAGTCAGTATGTTTCACCTTCAGGGCTAGGAAAAGTTAACTGCGGGATTATTTACAAAAGTCAAACACAAAGCTCTCTTTTGTAAGAAGTACTAGTTGCTCAGTGATAGGACTGTCTACAGCTTTTCACGGCGTATAGCATCCCCCATGTTTATTTTCTAGCCAGAGAGTTTAGGAGTTAGTTTAAAGCTGAGCAAAACCAATTACATTTTGTATGTTTTTTTTGATAATCCTTAAATGCACCCTTTTGCTTAATTATGTACAAAAAGATTAAAAATACACTTTCTGTTGACATCCAGCTTTCCTATAAAAAAGCTGTGTACAGTATTTGAACTGAAAAGCACCAGATCTTTTCCAACCTTTTTAATATGTGCTGGACCAATTGGCCAGATATATCAATAGTATAATACAGTATAAACAGACAATATAAATAAACATAATAATGAAAAATGCTAATAGGCAGCCCTCTATAATAATGTTTACATATAAAACACTGTACAGGACGCAGAGAATAATATAGGACTAAGAAAAAGTAATAACGCTGTCTGGGTATAAAAACCTCTAACTTCCTTTGTTTACTCAGAAGCTTTTTTGACCTATTTAGCTGAAACTTAACAGGAACTGAGAACATCTGCCTCCATCTTTGCTCAAAGAACCCTGATGGATTAAGTGCCTCAAACGACTGCAAGACACTGAATTACACGTGTTGCTGAACTGTCATTTGAGGTGATTTGCAACTACTCAAAACTAAGTAAACCTTATTGAATCTAACCTTTAAGTGTGTGTTTATTTTCTTTAATCCACAATCAACAGGAACCACAAACTACTAAGTAATAAATGATTGGTTGTCAGCAATGATCATCAGTTATCCCTTCCTAATGTACAAGCTGACATTTCATACATGTTGTTATCTGCTGTATTATTTTATCAGCTATATTATATTAGAAGAAGAAACTAACAGAGTTCAATAAGCCTCTATGAGGGATATTTACAGTACTAAGCTCTCACATGGGGCTGAAAATAGATGGGAGATATACTAACCATCACAGTGGGTGTAATGCAGGGGTGGAGCTACCAGTGGTGCAAGTGGTGCAATGCACCAGGGTCCTCCTCTGGTGGGATCCAGTGCTATGTGTTTTTTTTTTTGTACTTCATTTCTTTCTGGGTGTGCTGCAGGCAGTGGAGCTTTGTGCAGGCACAAGGTAAAAAAAGGGGATAAGGTATGGAGAGGGGTCTTGGGGGGAGCAGCTAGTGAAAGGGTGTTGGGGAGGGTGCCTTTTATAGTAAGGGGTCTTTGGGAGAAGCATTGAGTGGATTGGTCCCAGGGGCACCACACAAATATATATATATGTTTGCACTGGGCCCTCCATTCTCGAGCTTAGCCACTGGTGTAATGTACATACCGGAATTTACTATGCCCTATTTTATATGGGGAGAAAATTCCCATCACAGCCTTTCACACCTCTTCACAGCCCGTGTGATCGCTTAGTAAATACATCCCATTGTTTATATGTTTTTTTTTCCATAGATTAAATGAAAGCATTCATAACTTTCACCTGAAATAGCATAACAATATTAAAATACATTATTTTAGATACTTCTTTTCTGGTCCCCAAACTGTCTCTGGACTGTGGAGTATTATTGGTTATTTTATGAATCCTTCATGTGTTTCAAGCTGTGGGAGAAGGGAATTCACATTATTGCAAGTTCAAGTATTTTTAATATGGCAGCTCTAGGAGGAATGGTTGCGTATTGTGTATTGAACTCTAATGGATTTGTATTATCATCAAGAGCGAGCTACTAAAAATTCAGTTGGCTCGCATGAAGAATGAGATTAAACAAATCAGAATTTTCACCTTCTCCAGAAAGGTAAAGCTTTGATCTTTCTTGTCTCGCTCATATATAAAGTACATTTTTTTTGTATTTTGCTATATAATGGGTATATTTTCAAATTCACTTATTTTTCTTTTTAAGATATTGTGGGATGTATTTTCATTATCAGGTGTGCTGAATTATTAACTTAATTTACAATTCTTGTTCTTTGTTCAAGATTATTAGTTACATTATAAGTGCCCCGCTTAGACTATTTAACTTTTCTATATTTTCTCAGACATTTGTTTAGCTATCCTGTAAAGTAAGATAATTAAACATAATTGCATATGAACTCCTAGTAATTTGTCTAATGAAAAATGTTATTTTCTGTAGCAAAATTCATCTTTTACTGGCTTCTCTTGTAACAGGAAATAAATCTGCTTAATTAGCTGCAGATGGTCATTAGATCATCTTAGGATCTGATATAATAGTTAAGTCCATGAGAAATTTGGAGAGTAACCAATGAAACACCAATGAAACACATTTTAACTTCATTTCAAACAAATTATTAGCTGCACATTAGGGTAAATGCTACAGAGGGAGAAACCCTCAAGAGGTATTTTTTTGACTGGAAGGCTCAGGTGCCCATTAAAATGTTTCAGATCCACATACATGTAATAATACAATATTTTATATATAATATGCTATGCCAGTCATACAGTCCTATTAAATTCCCTCAACGTGTAAACCCGGAGCCCTCTAGACTTACGGCTATTAAATTGGCCCCGTAAAGCTACTCTGAAATGATCTGCGGGTTACACGCGGAAAAACCCTACGGCTGTCGAAATCTGGACTCTGCGGCCTTAAAGCCTTTGATCTGTCAAGCCCATAACTGTTACGTTCGCAAATCACTATTACATTGCTACAAATCCATTGGTGTTCTAACCCACAAATGTAGCCAAAAAGCCTACGGGTACTAGAGAGGACCCGCAAGGGGGTTAACATCCCAACCGTAGCACTGTAAATGCAAATATCAACACACTACTGTATTTATAATGAAAGGGAAAGTAATGTTTAATTTCCGTGTTATATCGATCCCGGCAATCAATGTGTTAAAACATATAATGGAACTTGCATGGACTAGAATATAATATTTACTGATTTATTAATATTGCATTATTTCTGGAATCCGTCTGATCGTAACACGTAATTGAAACCCGTAAGGGTTTGAAATCTAACCACCATTTTTCAGTGACGGAATGATGATGATCTCTTTTACCATTGGCTCTGTCTAAACCCGTAACTACGGGTTTGACTAACTGTTTATGTTCATGGCCACAAAGGCAATGTGCGCAAGAACGGTTTACAGCATGGTTGAATGTATTAGCTCTGCTATGGGCTTCAAATTTAATATGGCCCTTAGTATAGGAATAACATTAACAAGAAAACTACTTTCAAAGTTGATTCTAATAACCAACCTAAATTTATAAGTACTTGCACTTGCTCCAAAATTGTGCGACAGCTGGAAGGCAAAACAGTGTTGAGAAATAAAAACAATGGTGAGATGAGAGTATGAATGCAATACCCGTATTTGCAGCTTCCCCTTTTGGTGCAAACAACAGAAGACCTAGGCCTCCATTAATTTGCAACAATTAAAGATCGATTCAATTGAACAAACCTGCAGCTACCTGGCCGAAAGCCTTAACCGTAAACCATGCAATCGTAAGTAGCATTTCAGAGCATGATCATGATCAAGTAAGCAAGGCCGTAACTATTGATTTAGAAATATCCAATAGTAAATGAGACCATCATCATTACGTCAGTAAAACATGGAGGTTAAACCTCAATCAATTAGCATTTAGAAGTCTAATATGCGATTGGACTTGCATTCCGGCAATGTAAAAAATAATAAAAATGAATGACGATACTGTTCTAGTCCATGTGGGTGGCCTGGTATGTATTAACTACTTGATTACCGAGATTGATATAGAACAGTAATTAAAGGGGGGGGGGGGATTTTGATTGCAGATTTGTGAGCTTGACACTGTTGTGCACTTAATTCTAATGTCTTACATCTCTTTCCCCGTATTTTAAAGTGCAGTATGGATTTTTGATTTGCATTTTTGTCGTAGGCTTTTCTTCTACATTTGCCATTTATTGGTGTGAAATTAATTGCGGACTTTAGTTGTAGCAATTGAATAGCGATTTGAGATTGTAACATTTATGGGTTTGTAAAATCAAAGGCTTAGATGGGTTGAAGTTATGATTTTGATCGTAGGGATTTTCAGCCTGTAACCCGGAATTGTTTGCGGGTAGCTAAAAGAAGCTCCATTACAGGCTCTTGTAATTACAATTTGCTCAATTGAATAGAGGCCATCGTTTCAGTCTTCTGTTGCTTACACCAAAAAGGGAATCTGCTAAATCAGGTATTAGATCCAATCTTCATGATGTGGCTTCAATTACTTTCATTCAGGATTGAGACATGCTGAAGGTGTGTTGCATGTAAAACCCTAACCTCAATCCCATATACAGTATTCACTAAGAACTCATAATCTTAGATTTGGCTGCAAATCTATTACCCAATTTATAGCCACAATAAATTAAAAGCCTGTAAGTCCAACAGGAAGCACGTAACGGCTGCAGGCTTGCGATTTGGCTGAGTTAAGTTGTTATTAAATTGTAAGGGGGCGCAAGCTACAGGTTTGAGATGAAAATCGTAGATCGTTCTTAGAATGATGGATTTGCGGCCGTGCGGATGATCAATTAGTGTAGACCGTAGTTTACGGGTTCAGACGGAGCCAATGGAAAAAGAGATTGTTAACTTTTCATAACTGAAAAAGAGGAGGGTAGATTTCAAAGTCCTACGGGCTTCAATTACAGTTTGCGATCGGACCCACATTCTAGACTAATGCAATATTAATAAAGTCGTAAATATGATATTCTATTACATGCAAGTTACAGTATATGTATTAACATATTAATTGCAGGGGTTGATATAACACAAAATATAAACATAAAAAAATATATGCTTGAGAATGTTGTGCTATTAATTCTAAGACCAAACATCACTTTCCCTTTTAATAAATGTACACTAGTGTGTTTTTATTTGCATTATAAGGGCTACGTATTGGACTTTACCCCCCTTGCGGGTGCTCTAGAGCGAACTTTGGGCTTTGGGCTCCATTTGCATGTTATGGGCTTGCTCGCTTGTGACTTCTTAGCAATTTAATAGCTGAATTGATCAAGTAGCGTTTACGGGCTTGACAGATCATAGGATTTACGTCAGCGAAGTTCAACATTGCTCAACACGTAGCCTATTCTGGGCCGACCTGCGTCTTAACACGCAAGTCCGCAGCAAGCTGCATTACAGGGCAAATTTAATAACCACAACCCGTAAATCTTGAGTTACGGGCTACATTTCAAAACGTAACCCTGATTTAATGGGGCTGTTTTTCAGTATGATAGACCAGTGCCTATTCCCATAATTATATCTAACACTATGCTATAATAAAAGCTGTTGCAAATGTACATTATCCTATTATATTTGCAGTTCATTGCAAGATTAGTATAAATATGTGTAGCACATTTGTGGATGGTTTAGATAATTTTACAGGTATCCTGTTATCAATGAAAAGTTCTTTGTGCCTTACAATTTGCAATTACTCATCTCTGCTGTTCACCACTTATGGTGATCTGTGGCTGAGAATTAAGAAGGTGACTCTGGAGTAAGAAAAAGCATTCCAGTTCTCTCTCTGGTCTTAGTGAATAGAATGTAGGATGCAGATGTATTAGTGAATCTAGCCCAGTCTATAGATATGTATCTTTTCTTCTTTTCCTTTAGAGAATCATTCATTAATAATGTTATATTGATATTCACATTCACTTATGTGTTTACATTCATACAATTTTTGTTAGTTAATAAAAACAAGAAATAAACAAGAAAAACATATATTAAGAGCCTAAGTAGCTATTACATAGTTTACTTTAATATCACCATTATTTACTCTTAACTAAAATACTGTTTTGCATTTCTATCTTCCTACACAATTTTTCTTATAAAAAATTGCTTAAGGTAGTGAGGTTATTTGCATATCATCAGATTGTTAATGTCTGACTAAAAATAAACCTCAAGTAAGGGTAGTTTAAAAAGATGTATTAATTACATTTTATAAGAGCATTAAATTAATGTACAAATGTAAAAATTACATTGCAAAAAGGTAAATTAAACACCCCTATTAAGTTAATTATCCTTTTTATCATGTGTCGTGACTTATGCAACTTTATTATGATGAGTTTATTAATATTTGAATCAAACCTTAGTTATGAGTACATTTTACTAAGATATTGTTGTTCAGTCGTTAAGTTGAGTCTGAATCTCCCTGACCTTATGGACAGCGGCACACCAGGCAAATTTTTCATTACAAAGATACTGGAGTGGGTTGCCAGTTCTTTTTCCAGTGGACTGCAATTTGCCTGACCTCTCTGCTATGACCTTCCCATCTTGGGTGACCCTACATGGTAGATCTCACAGCTTCACTCAGGTACACAAGCCCCTTAACCACGACAAGGTTGCAATCCAGAAGAGGTCTAACATTAAGTGGTAGTTACATTTTGCATTAACTTATTACCATCTGCTTTTGATATTATCAAATTGCAAGACAACTGTAGTTTTTCAACACTGTTACTTTGTCTCTATGTTTGTTAATTATTTGCTTTTCTATCCTTTTATTTATATTTGTATCATTTGTTTACTTATTAACTGCTACAATGTCACCATATTATGTATCGTTTCTGGTCAATGACTTAAATCATCAGTTTTCTGAGTGTTTTTATAAATATAACTGATCACATTCAATAATAATACCCCCCCCCCCCCTCTATTTTAATTTCTTGGGGACAATAACTCACAGAGGAGCAAGTCCTTCTGCTACCAGTTGCTGAGAATTATTTTAAGTGCAAGTACAATCCTTAAGTATTTAACTAAGTTGCCAGATCATACCATGAAGCATCTGCGCATCTTGTCTGTTAATGTGACATCATAGGAAACAGACCAAACAAGTGTTTCATCTTGGCTGTCAGCTGTGACTCATGTGCACCACTTACTCACTTGGAGCCTCATTCAGTTCCCTATATCACAAAGTTACACAGGCAAAAAGTGCTAAGTAACTCTCCCTAGTTATTCTATCCCCCCTCAAAGCGTCACTGAGAGAGAGCTACCCCCACATCTAAAGTGTTAACCCCTGCTGTAGAGGTTTATCAAGGACCTCCACAGGACCTATTTAATTAACCCACTCCACGGAGGTCCTTTAAGGACTTTGCCAGTTATAAAAATGCCTGTTACACATATAATATTTTTGATGTGTATTTCTATATCAGTACTTTTACACTTTTATGTTATGTGTATAGTATACTGATATCTACAGTTCATTTTTTCTTCCTTATATGAATATAAACATAGAAATTAGTGTGAAATATTTTATCGCAGAAATATTATCATAACACTACATTTGTATAGTTGTTCGTAACTCCCACTTTTATAGTTATAACTGTTCAGTTTAAGATAACATCGGTTGTAGGATTGCCATAGTGATTTCATGATCTTATTCATTATTTTTTTTTTATATTTTCATTTTGAACAATCTCAATAATAAATCATGTAATACAATATAAATACAACAAAATACACACAAAAAGGGATAAAATGTGAAAGGGATGGAGAAGGGTAGCTTGATAAAAACATCATGTACATAAAGAGACCTTCCCAGGTCCACATTTTTCCTTAAATGTGTAAACCATGGATGCCATTTGTTTTCAAATTGAGTGATGGAGCGTTTCAATCTAACTGACAGATTTCTCATTTCAATGACTACCATTATTTTAGCTATAACAATGTTTAAGTTTGGAATTTGTGGGGATTTCTATAATTCAGCTAAAGATCTTCTTGCAACTAAGTTATTCTACGCAGCTAAGGCGTTTTGTTTTTTTTGCACATTGTTCTCAGGGTAGGGATGATAGAGAGAACCATGGATCAAGATGTGGTTAGATTTCTAATCAAATTTTTCTTAAAGTATTTATTTAAACCAAGATTTTACTTAATTTTGGGGCAGGAAAACCACATATTTAAATAGGTTTCATCTAGACCACAACCCTTCCAACATAGGAACTGGAGACTCATCACATACTATTTAGTTATTTAAAATTGGAACATAAGGGGATTTGTCAATGAGAGATAGAGGATTTGTCAATGAGAGCATTACATCATCAGCATATGCTCATATGTAATATTTGTTTTGTCCTTATATTATCCCTGTAATTTGAGAATTTAAGATAATATCGCAAAGCAAATGTTCAAGGGTTAAAGCCTAGTTCCATTCTATATTTGAAAGCTTTTCATTTTTGAGTTTGGTAAGAGTAAAAAGGCTGTTGGAGATCTGTAAAAGTTTTGTATTAGTCTAACAAATTATTTTGCAAATCCTTGAGTTGTTACTGTTACAAATAGAAAAGGCAAGAGTGTTCTCATTTTTTAAAACAATTCTGAAGTTCTTCTGCTGTCCCTGTCCATACCATTTGGACATCATCAATATATCTGATCCATAAGTCCACAACACCAGTGAATTATTGATTTTCTTCTGAGAATACTATATTGTGTTCCCACCAACCGAGATACAAGTTGGTGTAATTTGGAGAACATGTGTGGTAACTTGTCTTCCTTGAATGGTAATTCAGGACTTCCTCAAACAGGCCTTTGTAGGAGGGCTGAGAATCTTTACTTCCCTCCCACAATTGCTCATGGACAGGATGTGATGTAAATTACATCATCTCAACTAAGGATATATCCAGGCAGGAAACTGGTGCTGTTTCCTGTTTTTCTTCCTTGATGGTGATGGTGATGGAGGTGATGTCAATGGTCTGACCGTGGGTAAGATCAAGCGTTTGGGGAAGGGAATTACTATATATATAGGTAGATAGATTTAAAAGGGGGTGTTGCTCCGTGGGTCTGGGCTGTTGTGTTTGTAATACATTTATAGTATTGTGTTATCTGCCTTTTAATAAATACCTTTTAATGTAGACGAACCTTGTGTAATATTAATTTGGTGATACACCACAACATGGAGTTCCCATTGCTATACTTTTTATTTGTTTATACAATTGTTGGTTGAATAGGAAATAATTATCTTATAAAACAGCATAATAATAATGTAAATGTATTTTCTAAAAGTATTTTGATTTTTAAATTGTCTCTAAAAAAGATTTAACTTCCTTTAAAGTTTCAATACCCATGTTATATTTTATGCTGGTGTAAAGATACTCTATGTGTAAACTTACCAAGATAGCTTGTTCAGGTATAGTGATATCATATCTCATCCATAAGTCCACAACACCAGTGAATTATTGATTTTCTTCTCAGAATACTATATTGTTTTCCCACCAACCGAGATACAAGTTGGTGTAATTTGGAGAACATGGAGTTCCCATTGCTATACTTTGTATTTGTTTATACAATTGTTGGTTGAATAGGAAATAAATATCTTGTAAAACATAGCATAATAATAATAATGTAAATATATTTTCTAAAAGTATTTAGATTTTTAAATTGTCTCTAAAAAACATTTAACTGCCTTTAAAGTTTCAATACCCATGTTATATTTTATGCTGGTGTAAAGATACTCTATGTGTAAACTTACCAAGATAGCTTATTCAGGTATAGTGATATCATCCAGTTTTGCTAGTGCATCCTTTTATCCTAGATGTATAATGGTTTTGTAGTGACAAAAATCTTTAAAACTTCATCTACATTTTAAAAATGAAGATAGCAATGTTATTGATCCCTACATAGGACCTATTAGAGGACCTCAGTTGGAATAATATTTATTTTAAGTTCCATGTAGCAAAGGGTTAACTATTAGTTGCCATGGGGTTCTATATAGGGTAGTGAATCCTGGGGATCTCTGTGTTCATAGGGGATAAGGATAGTGGAGGGAGATCCAGTAGATCCCCAGGGTTAGGTGATGTAGTGGGTGTTGGGTGGTCATTAATAACCTCTTCATTGTGTTGGATATAAAAACTCAACCCTCATATTTGACTCAGTTAAGGTGTTAGGCTGATTATAGCATAATGGGGCTACACTACCTTCATCAAATAATTGGTTAATGCAGAAAGAAATCCAAAAGAGGTTGGAAAAATGTTGGAATAAATGTTATTAAAGCCCCAAGTGCTGATGGATTACATCCAAGGGTACTGAGGCAACTGGGTTCTGTAATTAAAAAAAATGTTCTCTAATTTTTCAAGATTCACTCAACACAGGTTCTCCACCAGATGACTGGCGAAAAGCAGAGGTGATACCTTTATTTTAAAAGGGTGCAAGAACAAATCCAGATAATGAAAGGGATAATATACAATAATATGTCTGTTTAAACAAGAATATGAGTAGGAGTCAACACGGATTTATGACAGATAGGTCATGTCAAAGAAACCAAATTAGTTTCTATGAGGAGGTTAGTAAAAACTTAGATCAAGGCAACTCAGTGGATGTAGTCTTTTTGGATTTTGCTAACTTTTGATACAGTGCCACATGGAAGACTATTGTGCAAACTAAGGGATACAGGAATTTCAGGAAATATCTGCTCATGGGTTAAGAGCTGGCAAAAAGACAGGAAGCAAAGGATTGTTGTAAATGGAACATACTCAGATTGGACTAATGTGGTAATTGGGGTTCCTCAGGGTTCAGTATTAGGTCCCCTCCTTTTTAACATATTTATTAATGACTTATAAGTAGGATTGGAAAGTATTGTCTACATTTTTGCTGATGACACAAGTTGTGCAAGGTAATTAAACGAGATAGTGATATACTTTCCCTCCAAAATGAATTTGCATAAATTAGAGAAATGGACAACTAAATGGCAGATGAGATTTAATAAGAATAAATGTAAAGTTATGCAGCTGGGAAGGAAATTAACCATTATATTCTTAATGGAGTAAATCTAGATGTATCAGATACTGATATTCTGCCAATATACAGATCCCTAGTATGCCCTCATTTAGAATATGGAGTACAATTTTGGACATCACTTCATAAAAAAAGGACATTTTTGAGATGGAAAAAGTACAGAGAAGGGCAACAAAACTAAGAAAGGGAATGGAGGGCCTAAGTTATAAAAAATGGCTAACCAAATTAAACTTATTTTCTCTAGTAAAAAGGTGTCTAAGAGGAGATATGATTACCTTATATAAATATATCCAGGGTCAGCATAAAGCTTTGTCAA
This sequence comes from Discoglossus pictus, assembly GCA_027410445.1. NCBI lineage: Eukaryota > Metazoa > Chordata > Amphibia > Anura > Alytidae > Discoglossus > Discoglossus pictus. The sequence continues at coordinate 315,892,671 of CM050163.1, read as the reverse complement.
GTGAGCTTTTTGTGCCAAGAGGCTTTCAACTGACAAGACGACCGACGACTAAAATAGTTAAACTTGATGGACTAGTCTTTCTTCAACCTTAATTACTATGAGCCTCATTCAATTGAGGCTTTCGGGAGATCCAGGCTTGGAAATGTATCCCGCAAGTTACTTTGCTATTCAATTTCTGTCTTTTTGCAGTCTCCGATCTAGTTACGGGCTCCGGCCTGCGATTCACTGCGATGGTTCAAATCGCAAGTTAATACCCCTCCAAGCCTTTGATCTTTCACAGCTGCAAGAGTTGCGGATGCTAAAATCGTAAATTGCTATTCAATTGCTCTGATTCCCCCTCGCTAACCACTCGTCAAGCCCGCAAATGGCAAAAGTCGAACCATATGTTACTGGTATCAAGGAGGTCTTGCAAAGGACTTAATAACATGTCCGGAGCACTGTAAATGCACATATAAACACTCTACTGTACTTTTATTAGAAGGTAAAGTGATGTTAGGTCTTAGAATTAATAGCTCAACATTCTCAAGCCTGCAAATCGGCCCACAAAAATATTTGATTTCATGTTTAATTTCCGTGTTATATCGATCCTGTCAATCACTGTGTTAATGGAACTCGCATGTAATAGAATATCATATTTATGGCTTTATCAATATTGCGTTATACCTGGAATGTGGTTCAGATCGTAACTCATAATTCAAGCCCGTAGGACTTCAATGAAAAATGGAGGTTGGATTTCAAAGTTCTATGGGCTTAAACCACAAGTCACAATCAGACACACATTCCATTGGCTGTTTCTAACCGGGAGTTATGGCCCTGCGTCAGTGATCATGTTCAAACTCGCAAATGATACTTTTGATAGTATGGGTTGCGATGTGCGCTATCGGGCAAGGACTTGCGTGCCCGGGCCAATTGAATAGCACCATAAGTTGTGGTTGGCTTGCAGCAGGCCCACCGACATACGGCCTACTCCAATAGAGTTGCTGCCTTGAAATAGAATCAGGCTCTATGTAACTATGTCACTATGTAACTAGATGTGAATCTTGCTTGCTTTTCAGAGGCATTTTTTTATGATTCTACTTGTAGGTCTCAGTGCACGTAGGAGTGTCCTGTGCAAGACTTTATCACGGTGCAATATATATTTCAAGGATGTCATATATACAAGTATAAGTGCAATCACTATATTTCTTATAAAAGCACAAGACTCTTTAATGGTGCAATATATAATAGTGCAAACACAGAGGTCTAGCATATGGACCTTTGTTTCTGCTACTTAGCAGTATTACACCATCACTTTATTAATTTGGGTATTACTGAGTACCTATCACTTTAATAAGAGGATATAGGGATTATTGGAACATCTCCCAGTCCAATAAATTTTGTCAATGTTTAAGTGAGTCCTTAATTATCCACAATTTGCCCAACTTATGATATCTCATCAGAATTTGTATATTTTAATAATAAGTTTTAACAAATATTAATAAACTTTAAGTTTTAATTTTTTGCTGCTCTATATTGTCATTTGGGCAGAGGGTGTGCACTTCAACTCCAAAGGATACTTATAAATAGATATACTATAACAATTAAATTATGTTCTAATCAGAAACTACTTATGAACGTTAATTAAATGAATTATCACATGAACATTATTTATTACCCCCTACATTAACCATAATTTACCAGAAAGATAAATACAGTTCTTCAACTAATAAGGAACCCAAATCTCAAGGGTTAATCTTTATTGACCCAACCAATGTCTATCCTTTTTCCTATAGAGTAAGCAATGCAAACACCTTACCCCTGACAAGACATTGCCGATATGAGCACCTGGTAAATTTTTGTTTGTGTCAGAATAAAGAGTTGAGCAGATGCTGTATTGCGTAATCTGGCAGCTTAGTAACATACTGTAGTAAGATTGTGTGATATGTCTTCTATATACAGAAATTATTAGAGACGCCTGACGTGCACGTGATGTGAAGGTGAAATAATGTCAGTCATTTGGTATAGAAGATTGCTTTTAAAATATTATACTATGGACTTGGAAAAAGGATCATTGGCATCATAACATCTGGTTATACTAGATGAGGATGTCCATGCTTCCGTTTGGACTATTAAGATATAGTAATCACTTATGTATGTCAATCAACAATATCTATCACAACACTATTAAATGTGATTCTAGCATAAAGATTCAACAACATGCTGACAGTAGATATATTAAAATGTAAACATATTGACTATGTTAACGTTAATAGTATACAGACAAACTGAAGTGTAAATTTAACTCTTAGCATATCTGTCAGGTATAAAGGACAGAGTAAGATTTATTCAGAGACTGTGTATTAAGGTTGGTAGATTGTGACTGGTAGCATGAGGAAAATGAATGTTGCCTATGATACAAAGAAATGATTACAGATATTTTGAACAGAAAATAAATAGTTACAGCTATACACAGCAAGTAATGATACTGAATATGATAAAACTATTGGGTTTCATGTAGGGCTAACTTTAACTTTAATTTAACAGATAACAAACACGTTTAAAGCTGTGACTAAAGGTCTGTTCAGATAAACTGAGACTAGAACCACAGGATGTTGAAGATATCGAACTTTGCTGATTGGCACTGATCATTTAGAAACAGGCACTGGAACATTGCAGTCTGTTGTAACAATACATTTCCCTCTCGGTGGTAACTGGGTATAATATTGTTGGTTGCACATAAAATGAAAAACATATTGTGACACTCCATCAGAATTTAAGAAAAATGAGTTCTATGTAATTGTATAAATGTTTCACATATATGAAACATGAAAACATTATCAGTGCAAGATCCATGATTTCTCTATTTAATATTTCATTACATTCTTTAACTTAATTTTATTACATGCTTGGGAACAATGTAACAATCTTACAAAATCAACAGCTGTGTACACAATGACATAAAATAATTTTTACAGCAAATATTAATGATAGTGAGGGGGTCTGCTTGTGTCTTAGGGCTTTCTAGATAGATGTTCTCAACAATACCTAATGGTATGAAGCATGACAGTGTGTTCTAATTATATATCTATTGATGAATGGAGGGAGCGATAGAGAGGGATAGAGAGAAAGTTGTGGGTTTTGGTATTTATTTGGATACTTTTTTACCAGTTGACACTCTTTTATTATTAATATGAATAAGAGGCAAATGCATTTGTTTATGTGACTCCCTTCCCCTTACTTTTTCTCTATGTTTTTGGCTGTAATAAATTGGCTTAATATTCCAGACTGGATTAATTTGCCTGATACCTTGGTTCCAGTTATGAGGCAGGCAGCACAAGCAAGAAGTCATGAGAGATGTGTTTTGTATGCATCACCACAACCAGATTTACATTAGGCAGAGTAGGCAAGTGCTTAGGTGTGCTTGCCTGCAAGGGGTGTCATGTTTTTACACTGGTAAAATAGGCTGAAACAGACTGCATTAAAACAGATATTGAGGTTTACATTGTATTTCTTAGTAAAAATTCCATGCCTTGAGGACAGGAATATCAAATTTCATCTGATAAACTAATGTTTGGGTGCTACAAATTATTGCTAAAAATTACAGAATTAAATACAAAAATACATAAAAATAAAATGATTACATTAAAATAAAAAGAAATTACAGCTGTAAAATAAAGTAATAAATAAAGTACAGTAAAATAAAGTTAATAAATACATTACCCTGCTAGATCCAGCATTGTCATTCGATGCCCTTACTCCACTCTTCACGCTTGGCAAGTGGTCATTCCAATAATCTAGAACACCCAATACCCTTGATCATTTCTTTAGTTTGTGTAAGAGGCTTTATTCATCTCGATAGAAGTCCACAATCCTCTGTTGATTGAAATATATACTCATCAGTACAAGTCCAAAGCAAAGGTCCAGTCCAATCACCTCAGTGTTTTTTTTTTATTAAAAGGTATTGTGGTCTTCCAAGAACAGCTACCAATCACATTTAGGCAATCGGACCTATGGAACTTCAATTCTTGCAAGATGGTAAATACTACTCGATCAAAGAAGATAGGCTCAGCCAATCAGGGACACAAATAGAGGGCTTATATTCCTTACCTTTGTCCAACTAATAAGTTCAACACATTTGATTTTACTCCCCCAAAAATATGTTAAGGCTCCAGGCAGACCCGTTATTTCAATCAGTCCATTCCATTTGACCATTATTTGCAGCTATTCATCCAAAGTATGTTCTCATACACAAGATACAGGTGATTGTATTGATAAGATCCTACCATAGTAGTTAGAGGGTTAGAGAGTTGTGTACTGGTTTTTGCTATTTGAACCAGATACAAAATAACACTGCAATTAAACAATAATCTATCTAATAAAGGGACTGGTTTGAAGCAAAGTTGCTGTAGGATGTTATCAGATTATCAGCACATGCAGTAAAGAAACGATTTAGCACTACAGTCAGTCTTTGTATTATAAAATAATTGTTATGAATACATATTTTCCAGTGTAGTAGAATATTTACCATTCACTCTTTTAATCCTTTATATGCTAGAAAGGCTCCACTGTCTATTTCAACTTTTTCAATCATAGAGCTGCTCTGTAGTTTGCACTGGCACAAATGGGAGTCAATATTTTGTAAGTACTTTACTGGCTGGTCAAATGGATCATTACATTTCTTCTGCTCATGCTCCTCTTACTCCTCCCCTGCAGCCTCAATATCACTGACTCACATGCAGCCATATTAAATTTGAAGCTCGTAAGTGCAACGTGAGACCCGCAATGCAGGCTCGATATTTGGCCAAGTTACGGAGCTATTAAATTCCAGCAGGGCACGAGTTACAGGCTTGAGATGCAAAACCGTAAACCATTTGTCATCGAATGCCCGGCCACGAGAAAATGGAGGTGGGATTTCAAAGTCTTACTGGTTTCAGTAAGATCAGACCTACATTCCAGAAATAATGCAATATTGATAAAGCCGTAAGTATGATATTCTAGTCATGCGAGTTCCATTATATGTATTAACACATTGATTGCCGGGATCTATATAGCACAGAAAATACACATTGAATTAAACTGTTTTATATTGCCGATTTGCAAGCTTGAGAATGTTGTGCTATTAATTTGAATACCTAACATCACTTTCCCTTTTATTATGTATACAGTAGTGTGTGTATATTTGCATTTATAGTGCTACGGATTGGACTTTACTCCCCTTGCGGGTGCTCTCTAGTACCCGTGGCTCCATTTGTGGTTTACAGGGTTGAAGGCCTGTGAATTTGTTGTTAAGAAGATCCTACTACATTGACTACTATATACTTTATAAGTCATACCACTTTTAAAAAATATGTATAAATATGTAGTTGCTTTATATACATTTTACAGTTAAATTGAAAAAAAGTATACATTCAGCAGGAATGCTGGGTATGGACTAAAAATTGTAGCTAAATTACAGTGATACAAGCAAAATCGTAAGTAGGCTTATAATAGATAATAACATACAATAATTCAGTTTTTGATTGAAGAAGTAGCACTAGCAAGTTAACACCCTTTAATTAATTGAGCCCTAATGGCAAACACCTTAAATAAGTTCTTTTTTTAATTTATTCAGATTGTAACAAAACACTATCTAAGAAGTTTGACGCATTTAATTGGAATCAGCCATATGGTTTCAATATTGTATTAACAAGTCAGTATCTTTTGTACTAGATGTAAATATATTGCTGGTCTCTAGCCAAAATCAACAGGGAAAGTAATTTAATATGAATGCAGTAATTAGAGGAATGCAGGAGCAGAAATGTACTTGGCTTCTTAATTGACTGAAAAAACGCTGTATGTGTAACTCTGGAGAATTGTTGTCGTTATTGATCATTTTCAGCTATAAGATTCTGGGTAGCAATTATTGTAAGTTTTAGATAAAAAAACTAACATGTATAGCTAAATGTGATACTCACTTAAGAAACAAATTATTTCATGTCATTCTGTCTCTCAAGATAAATTAAGAGAAAAGCACTATGTACAAAAAGGAAGTGGATCTTTATTACAAGATAACATGGAAAATGTACTTACTAAAGCGACATAATGTAGGTTATTAATACACCTAGTTGCTAATATTGACATCCACAACGATGACATACAGTTTACATACATTTAAATAAAACTTCTGAGGTAGCTTCACGGTTACCACTAATATATGATTGTATAAAATGTGTAAGAAAGCTACCTGAGGTTGCATTGGGCTAATAATTACCTGCATTTGGTGGTAGTAACATTTTCCATTATCAAAGAGAACTTCACATTAGTTTATAATTTCAACACATTACACAATAATAGTACATTTCTCTTGTATACATTCATGTATCTATCAACTTTTTGTAAAGACAGAAACATGCAAGACAGACAATTCAGGTAGTTCCACAAGAATATTTAGGTTAAAAGGTGTTGGTAAATATATGTTGCAAGTCATAGTCACATAACACTGAGTTGTATAGCAAATAAATAGTGTAAATCACTACTAAATATGTTGAGGTAATTTTCCTGTGGGTCTTATTTCCATGAAAGACCATGTTAGCTATTCCTATATTATACATACCTTGGATTCACTAAGATTCATATGGCCTCATTCTATTAGCGGCCGTAAATCGGCCGTAAGGCTGCGATTCCTTGCGGGGGTTCAGTTAACTCGCGATTCTATTATACGGCCCCGCAAGGATCTCCTTTTTACGGCCAACCGCATATCTTGGAACCGGCCGTAAGCTGTGAAATATAAAAACTCAAAAATAAATTCAAGCCTGCACTGTACAGCTCTGTAAATGCTAGGGATCATATTGGGGGACATGAGGATTAAAAGGAACCCACTCTCAAGCTTGCACATCAGCCCAAACCCAAGTTCAAATTAACTGTTTATTTTCCGGCTGCGGCGTGGGCGGGTCTGAGGTGCTCCAAGCACTCTGGACTTTTTACATGGATATTTTACGGATATTAAAAATAAAATATTTTACGGATTTGAGTATAGGATAATTATGTGCTATTTTTTCTAAGACCTAAAATCCCTTTATAGTCTTCTCAAAGTGCAGGATGGCTTTATTTGAGCTATTTTATGTGCTTAATTGGTGCTAGCGGGACCTCTTTCCTGCAAGTAAGCAGCGGCTCGCTTTTAGCCTTGCAGAGAGGTTTCCCGGAGCAATTGAATTGCAAATAGGAATTTCTTACGGCCGAAACTCTTGCGGCCGTTTTAGATCAAAGGATTTCCTCTGGCGCGAGCGGCCGCAAGAGATAGCAAGGCACCGGCCGCAAGCCTGCCGGAGCCTCCGGCCTTTAGGGAATAGAATAGCCGAATAGCTTGCGGCCGGTCCTTGCGGCCCCGCAACGGCTGCGGCCGCTAATAGAATGAGGCCCATAGTGTGTGTAAAGCAGACCAGTGAAGATTGTTTTGTCTATTTCATACTAGTAACTTGCCCGTAATAAATGACAATATCAAATTTTATGTTCCATTGTCTCTTTTGTCTCTCTCTGCGCTGTCTCTCTCTGTGATGTCTCTCTCTCTGCACTGTCTCTCTCTCTGGGCTCTGTCTTTCTCTCTCTTTATGCTCTCTTTTTCCATCTATCTCTCTCTCTCTGCCTCCTCTCTCTCTCTCCCATCCCTCTCTCTCCCTCCCTCTCTCTTTCCCTCCCTCTCTGCCTCCTCTCTCTCCCCCTATTTCCCCCTCCCTCTCTCTCGCTCCCTCCCTCTCTCTTTGCCTCCTCTCTCCCTCCTTCTCTCTTTCCCTCCCTCTCTGCCTCCTCTTTCCCTCCCTCTCTTGCCCTTCCTCCATCTCTACCCTCCCACTCTCTTTCTTCCTCCCACTCTCTCTTTCCTCCCTCTCTTTCTGCCCCTCATTCTCACTCTCTTCCCCCCTCCCTTGCCCCTCTCTCTGACTCTTTTCTCTCTCCATCCCTCCCTCCCAGTGCAGTGGCTCTGCCACCCATGTGCAAATCTGGTGCAACTGTGCATGATTGATTATCCACAATTCAGAGATAGCAGTTGGGAGTGACCCCTGTGCAAAATGCATCTGACAGGCATTACTCACAACTGCAAACTATTATAGGTGATGAGGAGAGTTGCCATGAAGCCATGACAGTTAATTAATAACACGGTCTGAATCTTTCAGGCAGAAGGGTTACAAGCCCCCTGTCGTTAAACTGAAAATAACATTTTCAATTAAAACACCATGTAAACTCCTGTGACAATACAAAATTAAAGAAACTACTCCACATACACTTCTCCTGGCCATATATCATCTGGCTCTAAAAGAATATGCAAAATATTTAAAGATTTACAGCCACTACTTACAGAGGGCATAGAATTAAAATGTAAGTTCGCTAAGCCTGAAATTCTTGCATTTAGACTGCCACCAAAACTGAAACAAACATTGGTCGGCAGAAGATTGGCCAATGAACAGCCTAACAGAGAAAATGGTACCAAACCTTGGAAAAAAAACTCCTTGCAAACTATGAGCCCGATTTAATTGAGCAATCTTAAGTTACTGGAGCCCGTAAGTGAGTCCGTAAGGTAATTTGCTATTGAATTGACATATTTTTGTGGGCTTCAAGCTGTTTACAGGCTACGGCCGTGAAAACCTTGTTGCTGTTAAACCCAGAACTTACAGCCTCACGATGCCTTTGATCTTTCCCGTCTGCAAGAGTGACGATCACAAAAATCTCAATTCAATTGCTGCAATCCCCCAAGCTGCCGTATTTCCGCGGTAATTATGGTGGTCTAATTTTCTATTTGTTTTTTCGAAATGGGTGGTTACGGCCTTGCTTAATTGATCATGTTCCCGTCCTGAGCTGCTAAGCACAAGTGCATTGTTTACAACTTTTGCGTTTGGCCTGTAACATGCAGGCTTGTTCAATTGAATAGCAACGGAATGGGAGACGACCAGACTTGCAATTGAATCGGGCTCCATGTCAGCACATCTGTAAAGAGGATAACGACACACATAACAAGACCTATAACATCACAGGGTAATATTCATACACATAGTCCAAATATGATATAAATAATACAATATAGTTTATGAGAAAGGGGGTGTTACATTGGAGAACCAAACAAAATTACAAAGACATTTCATCAAAAGGCCCAATGAAAGCAGTTATTGTATCAAAGTTGTGCACATGAAGGGTGAAGGTTATCAGCTTCTTTAATCAGATGTTTTAGGTGAGGTTTTGATGGTTTTGAGGCGGAAGGATAGCCTAGTGGAGCGAAGCAAGGAGTTCCAAAGAATATGGGCAGCACAAGAAATGTCCTGAAGGTGAGAGTGAAAGGAGTTGATAAGAGAGGAGGACAGAAGAAGGTCATTAGCAAAATGAAAAGGGCAGGTAGGTAACATTTTGAGACAATAGCAGAGATATAAGGGGGTTCCACATTTTTTTTATGGCTTTATATGTTAGGTTCATTAATTACAAATATTTTCTGGAGGTTATGGTAAGCCAGTCGATTGACTGACAGTGAGGTGCTGCAGACAGTGAGCATTGCAAATGGGAGATGAGTCTAGCCGAGGCATCATTATGGATTGGAGATAGACAGGTGATGGGTATGCCAGTCAAGGTGAGATAAAATGAAAGTGTTATTAGAATTATAGTTGATATATAGTGATATATAGTGATATATTTTGAAGATTTATTTTAGGTGAAGAAGACAATATTTTGTTATTGATTTTATGAAAGAGATGGCAAGGATCGGTAAAACCCCATGACAGTGGGCCTTGGAGGAAGGAATGATGATGCCATTGTCATAGTTAGAGATATTCGAGGAGCAGAATCTGTAATAGAGGGTAGGAAGATTAGGAGCTCAGTCTTTGACATGTGGATTTTGAGTTCACGGGAGCATAGGACTGATGCTGACAGGTATGTTTGTGGCGTTTGGTCGTGTCTGACTCGCCGTGATCTCATGGGCAATAACACACCATGCTGATCCACTTGGTTTTCATGGCAGAGATACTGGAGTGGGTTGTCAGTTCCTTCTCCAGTGTGGCACAGCATAAAGCTCCTAGTATTCCTAGGCGGTCTCCCTTCCAAGTACTGACCAAGCCCAACCCTGCATGGCTTCAGGGTGGTATGGCCTCTTACCCCTGACTGGAATAAAACTCAGGTTGCAGCAGTGAAAGTACAAAATCCTTACCACTGGACCACCAGGGTACCAAGCAAGGATATATAGATGGAGAAAAGGAGTGGGGCTAGGACTGAATCTTGAGGTACACCAACAGTCAAAGGGTAAGGCGAAAAACTTCTAGGTATGATGTGAACTGTGAGTCAGCAATGTCACGGATGCCAAGAGAGCAGAGAATTTGAATAAAATGAGGGTTGTCAACTGTGTCAAAAGGCAGCAGAGAGATCCAGGAAAATAACATGCTTTGACTTGGAGAAGTGATCCTTTGACTTGGCTATGAGCAAGTCATTCATGACGTTTCTTAGAGCTGTCTCTGTGGAGTGTTAGAGTTGGAAGCCAGATTGGAAGGTGTCGTACTTACATAGTTACAAAGTAATTGAGGTTGAAAAAATACTTTTAGTCCATCAAGTTCAACCTTTTTAGGTCTCCTCTGACCCTTATAATATGAAGATTAATTGTTAGTTGTTAATTGATCCAGTGGAAGGCAAACAGAAAAAAGGAGGAAATAAATAAATTGGGTAAGGTGATTGTAAACAAGTTGCTCAAGAGAAGTAGAAAGATAGGGCTCTAGTTAGATGGAGTTAGATGAGGGTTTTTTTAAGAATGTATTTACTTATGGCATATTTTAAAGATGATGGAAACTTTCCAGTTTCATGGAAAGATTGAATATATGTGAGACCAGGGATAAGTGTGGTAAAGTGGAGAGCTATCAGCGTGATGGATTAGGTTGTATTACGTTGTATGTATGGCAAAGAAGTAGGATTGCAAAATAAACTTGTAATGGAGGAAGTTTGTTGAGGTAACAGATTTCCTTCATAGTCATTCAGCAGTGCTGAAGCATCTCTGAATGTAGCATTTTTGTGTAGTGCACCATGGTTGTGGATGACAGCTAGGGCATGTGCCTGTGATTATGTGTGTAAGCGTGTCAAGGGTGACATATAGACTTATGTTGTGAGGTGGCAATGTCGGGTCAGGTGAAGGTGGTGAGGGGGTTGAGAAGGTTTTCCATCATGGTGAGTTTGGGATTCTGTCCATTGTGAGAGGCCAAGGAAAGAGGTGAAAGAAATTCTGGGGCTGTATGCTTGCAGTGTATAAAGTGTAGATACCTCAGTAGTAATTGAAACCCCTAAATCTCTACAATCTACCTGACACTTCAGTTATTAAACCATACCTTAAAGGTCCACTGCAGTTCAAGAAAAATAGCCACTTGTTTGTCAAGTGTGTACCAAAGTAACATTATTAGCATCTGTGCAAGCCATAACCTTTTTCTTGCTGAAAAACATGGAACAAAACCTCAGAAATATTCCACAATACTCAGAAAGGCCCTCACTTGGACTTTCCCCAGAGATTGTTGCCAGTCTGGATTAACTCCACTTTGTCAAGCTGTGATTTGACCAACCCTCTGCCAGATATTTAAATTCACTCAGTCCAACAGTGCATTCCATATGGCTTACAATAAGCCCTGTCTGTCTCAGGGCTCCAAATAATGCTTCCACTTTTGAAAGATGTATCTCCAAATCAGTGGTATGGATGACCATATCATCTAAATAAGCTGCTGCATACTCACAATGGTAAAATAATAGTTTGTTCATTAGTCCCTGGAAAGTTGCCAGAGCTCCATGTAGTCTAAGTGCCATTGCTTTGTATTTCAATAGACCATCTGTAGGTATTAGCACTAGCACTCTATCTTCAGGCTGAAATTTCCTTACCTGTGAACTGCAATTATAAAATGTTTGCTTGTGTCTATGGGCTTTCTTCATATGATCTTGTACCAGAGGAGCAACTCAGGAAATTATTTCCCTCATATTTTTTACATAATTCACAATATTTTCACCTGCCACTGCTTACTCTTTCCACTCTTTTGGTAGTATGTTCAAAATCCCTGGAAAAGGTAAAATTCTAGTGGAGACTTGAGGTACTTCCCTGATAGCAAATAGCAAGTAGGGTAAAAGAAGTGCTCAGTTTTTCCAGACTCATGCTACAGCTTTTCTAAGCATGCTGTTCAAAGTCATATTAAATTGTTCCACCAATCCATCCATCTGGTTGGTAGACAGATGTTCTCAGAGATGTAATCTGTAGGAGCTTGCCCTTGTCTATCATTAACTTTGATACAAAGGGTGTTTCTTGGTCTGTCAGGATTTCCTTTGAAATTCTCACCCTTGAATAAAGTTGTATGAGTTCTTTAGCCATGTCCATTGATTTGGCTGTGTGCAGTGGTACAGATTCTGGATACCTTGTTAAGTAGGCCAGTATTACTAGTATAACTTCTGTCCTCTGCCTGATTTTTTTCAGCAGCCCCACAAGATCCATAGCTATCATCTCAAAAGGCTTCTCTAGTATCAATGGGGCCAGCAGTTCAAGTTGAGTTGCAGTCATCTGGACAGTATGCAGAATGCTGAGCAATTGTTGTATATATACCTGCCCAATAGAAGCGCTTCAAAGCTCATCTCAATGTTTTTGCACTTTCTCAGTGTCCACCAAGCAGGTTTCAATGAGCCAGGTCTAGTACTTTCTTTCTCTGTCTTTTACAGACCAGAAGTTGCTCCAAAGTTTCATCATCTAAAGGGACAATTCTGTAAAGCAGGTCATTCTGTAGAATAAAGTATGGACCTTTGATCCTCTCTCTTCCAGGAGCAGGTACCTGTTTACTTGAAGAAGCTCGTCCTGAGCATTCTCATGTAGTGGGTCAGAAGCTTTATCACACGCAAAGTGATTGTTTGTTAATTGTTTTCAGAGGAAGTTGATTGTTTTCAAAAGAAAACTGCTACAAGGTCAAATCTTCCTCTTCAGATTCTCCTGTAGTGGCCCTTTCTTCATCATTATGAGACATAGCACCTTCTCTGTCAGCTTCTCTTCTTTCCTCAGCCTGACTGGTAGCTAAAGCCCCCCTCAAATGCTTTTCTCCTTATTGCTGTACCAAATTTTTGAGTTTTCTCTTCAGGCTTTTCTACTGTTTCACAATTCATGATTTTAAGGATGTCCTCAAAATTGGGAAAATCCCTACCTAGCATGACAGATAAAGTGGTGGGGCAGTGATTGTTATCTTCTTCTTGTGTTGCTGTACTTATAGGGTAGAATTCACTGTTCCATGCACACATTTTAGCCCTATTTTTTAGACACTTTTATTTCACTAGACCTTTTGATATTACCTGAAAAGGGAACCGCTGCACTTCCTGAATCAATTAATGCTTAAGTAAGGGGCAATACTACTCTCCAAGTGACCCTTGTGGTGATCATCTCAAAGGTCAGGAGATATTCTTCCACAACATCTTCACTAGTCATTTTCTGTAGGAAGAGATTTGCCGTAATCCTGCCACTGGTCTCTAGAGCCACAGTAGTTTTATACAGGTGCCAAATGCAGCAACCGAGCCAAAGTAATTGGTTTGTTTTCACCTGATGTCTCTGCTTGTCTCAGCAACTGCTATGTAGTTTCTTGCAGACATGCTGTGGCTTGTAGCAGGGCTTTCACAAGCTCCTTCATATTAGACTCACTTCTAATACCACATGGGACAAGTCTCCGCTGGATGTACTGTATGTACGTGTTTCAGGCGCTTTGATGAAACAACACAATATATGAGACTGAAAAAAAAAAAACCTTTTCAAGTTTTTGTAAAAATGTATCCAAACAAAACAAATCAGTAATACTAATAGGTCAGGCCTAAAAAAAATATTTGCATGACTTGCTAGTATTTGATGTCTGAAACTTTTTCCACCATCCATTGTCAGGCAAATGTATGAAAAACAAATATAATTTTACATGTACAAATAATTTTATTGTTAACATTACCATTTGCCCATGCATATTCTTTACATGGGTAAATCTGAAATTATATTATGTGAGCAAATTACATTATTCAACAAAAAGCTCTACAAATTGGGACAAGAAAAACATTCTTAACTTCATGCTATATAACCACTGATCATATCCCTACTCCTGACAGAGGAGTACTATAGATGAACCATTAGTAGGTGTACTCTATGATACATGATAGGTATCTGTGATGTAACAAGATCCAGATTCATTTCATGAAGCAGATCATCAAGTTTTAGGCAGGTGCAGATAATCAGTGTAATATTCTGTAGTGGTGGTATTTTGCTCATTTGATTTTGTGAGCACATGGTGAATAAAACCTATTCATTTGATCTATGCTTCATTATTGCAACTTATTTCTTTACAACAGCTATAAAGGTAATCAAGTAATAGTATTGGATGTTAAACCTCTGACTATATAACTATGTTACTGAAAATATGAACCATACTGAAATTGTTCCAATATTATTTATGTTATTGCAACTGACGCTTAATTGACTTGAATAGAAAATGTTGTGAAATAAGTGAAAAATGTTAGGTAAGATTTTACAAATACACATTCTGGACTAATAGTCTGAGGACTGATATGTGAAACAGGTATATCAGTACTGGGTTTTACTTACATAAATGTTTATATGAAGCACTGCATTATAATCCTAATTTTGAGAGGTTGCATATAGGCGTATAGGCGGTATTTGTATCTTCAAAGACAGAAATTTTACTCATCCTTGTAAGTATCATGTATACTGCAATTTCTGTATAGCTTTTCTCCTGTATGACTTTTCTCCCGTAACTGATTTCATGATCTAGGAGATACAGGACTATAAACAAAATAGTTAAAATTATATGTACCTGTTATATGTATGTATGCATATATATCATGTATAAGCATCATTAGCTTTTATTTAGGTACATGTATACATATACATCATGTATAAGTATCATTAGCTTTTATTAGTGAAAGAGTTTTGTACAATAATATGTATTATATTTTATTTGTTTATTAAAGTGCTCCTTTTCTGTAAGAGGGATGAATCCAATTGGCAGCTGACTGAAGGCTCCCACTGGCATGTTGTAAGTGGACCATGCCCAGCTGTATATATATATATATATATATATATATATATATATATATATATATACATATATATACAGTATATATATACAGTATATATATATATATATATATATATATATATATATATATACGTTTATTCATTTGCAAGCTCCTAATAAAAATGATGGAGGAGGATCCCAGGAGAATGTGAATTGGAAAAAAAGGTAGCCCCTATACTGAGCAACATGAGTAGCAAAATAAAATAAATAAGCTCAGAATATTTTATATACTTTTACAAAAATGTTTATGAAATGTATAAAAACATTAATTTTGATTAAATGTAAAAACAATTTTCCCGAGTTAACTGGTCCTTTAAATTACAAGCACAAACCAGGATTCTAAGAGTCCGATTCAGTTTGAAGTACGCATCTCGTGGTATATAGGCTCTATGTCTGTGGGCTTGCTGCTGGCTTGAACTCTGCTACAATTACGGTGCTTTTCAATTGAATAAGCGTACAAGTTACGGGCCAAACAACAAAACCGTAAACCATGCACTCATTTGTAGCAGTTCAGGGCGGGAACCTGATCAGTTAAACAAGGCCGTAACTACCCGTTTTTTTTAAACAGCCAATAGTAAATGAGATTACCATCATTACGGCAGTAAAACATGGAGATTACATGTCAATCAATTAGCGTTTAGGGGTCCGATATGCGATTGGACTTGCAAAACCGCAAAATACAAAATAATAAAAATGAATGCCAATACTGTTCTACTCCTTGTGGGTGGCCTGATATGTATTAACTCATTGATTCCCAAGTTCAATGTAACCACGAAATGACACATAAAAAAAAATGTATTGCCAATTTGCAAGATTAAGACTGTTGTGCAATTAATTCTGTCTTACATCGCTTTCCCCGTCATTTACAGTGATTTACAGCATAGTACTCATAGGATTTTCTCCTACATTTGGCGTTTACGGGTGTGAAAAAATTTGCGGGTTTAAGGAATTCTACCAACTGAATAGCGATTTGTGATTTTAGAGCTCGAAATTCTTGCGGACGGGAAAGGTCAAAGGCTTCGGGAGACTGTAAGTTTCGGGTTTAACAACAGCAGAGTTTTTAAAGCTATAACCCATAACCTGTTAGGAGCTCAAAAAAAGACCAGGAGCTTCATTCAATTGAGGCTTTCGGGAAATCCGGGCTTGCAGATGGAGCCCGCAAGTTACTTTGCTATTCAATTGGCATCAATTTACGGGCTCCGATCGAGTTACGTGCTACGGGCTGAGATTCATTGCGATCCATTGCGATTGTTCAAATCGCAAGTTAATTTCCCTCCAAGCCTTTGATCTTTCGCGGCTGCAACGCTAAAATTGCAAATTGCTATTCAATTGCTCCGATTCCCCCTCGCTAACCACTCCCTCAAGCCCACAAATGGCAAAAGTTGAACCACAAGTTACTGATACCAAGGAAGTCTCGCAAAGTGCTTAATGACATGTACAGAGCACTGTAAATACATAGATAAACACTCTGCTGTACTTTCATTAAAAGGGAAAGTAATGTTAGGTCTTAGAATTAATAGCACAACATTCTCAAGCTCGCAAATTGACCCCAAAAAATACTTTATTTCATGTTCAATCACTGTGTTGTATCTATCCTGGCAATCAATGTGTTAATACATACTGTATAATCAAACTCACATGTAATAGAATATCATATTTACGGCTTTATCAATATTGCATTATATGTGGAAAGTGTGTCCGATCTTAACTCATAATTCAAGCCCGTAGGACTTTGAAATCCAACCTCCATTTTTCATTGAAGTCCTACAGGCTGGAACATGATCTCTGATGCAAGGCCGTAACTTGCGATTAGAAACAGCCAATGGAATGTGGTTCCGATCCTGACTCATGGTTCAAGTCCGTAGGACTTGAAAAAATGGAGGCTGGTTTTTAAACTCATATGGGCTTGTACCACAAATCACAATTGGACCCAAATTACATTGGCTTTTTCTAACTGCAAGTTACGGCTTTGCGTCAGTGATCATGTTCAATGTTGCAAATGCTACTTTCAATAGCATGGTTTGGGATGCGCGCTACCGGGCCAGGACTTGCAAGCCCGGCCAATTGAATAGCACCATAAGCTGCGGCCTATGAGGGCTCGCAGCAGGACCACAGACATACGTCCTACTCCGATCGAGTTGCGGCCTCCAAATTGAATGAGGCTCCAGTAACTTAAAATTGTTTCCTTAATTGAATCTGGCTCTTAGTCAGTCTGATGAAACACGGCTGATGTTTTTACTCCTGATCAATTTCATCTGTTGTGAATTGCCTTATGTCAGGTTAGGCAAGTTAAATTCAGGAGGGAGTTACATTCTGGAGGGTGTGAAATTCATATATTAAGTTTTTATCTGTGGGTATATTTTATATTTATGTGATATATTCAATAAAATCTATTTGTTTCCTAATATTTCCAAATGGATGAAAGGTTTGAACTATAGGATGCGTTTCATGTTATTTTGGTATTCCCGAAGAAATATAAAAAAATATATTTGAATGCAAATCTATTGTAGAAATAATACAGAATGTTTCTATGATGCAAAATATTCAACAAATGGGAATAAAAGTGGGAAATATAAATACTAGGTTTAAATATTATACACCTTTCTACTCATTATTCTACTTTTTTATTTTCATGGTCATAAAAACTTAATTATATAACTTGATCTGATTTCCAAGGACGATCATTAAATAAATGCCACAATAACCTTTAGATTAAATCCTTTTTGTCATACTTGTATATTTTGAGCTTCGTGTCAGTTTTTCTTTTCAAAGACTTCTCCAAATCGATTTTACTTTTTCAACAAAATCCAAATAAACATAAACAATAGTAAAGACACTTTTCCACTTTTATTCATTGTAGTCAAAAGGTTGTTATGAGTTCTACACCGGAGCCCGAGGTGTGCTAGTTCTTGGAAGATTTTTATGTGAGAGGTGAGTATTAGTTAATTTTTAAGTTATAGAGATTGCATAGGTTAAATTTATCCAGTTTCTCCAGATTTCTAGAAAGGTTGGGTACGTGTTGTTAACGGTGTGGGTTAATCTTTTGTAAATCCTTATATTATTTAGTCTGTTAATTATGTCTTATGATTAATTCAGATGATTTCCATTTTTTGGCCAGGTGATTTTTGTCCGCCAGCGTAAACAATTGTAGCCATTTATTTAGATTTTTAGTGATGTGGGGGTTAGGTATACCTAAAAGGAAAAGGTCTATTGAGGGCTTGATTGTGGTGTTTAGGGTTTCGGATGCTACTATATTGACTACATGTTTTGAGCTAACCGGCAATCCCACCAAATATGTTGGTAGCTACCTTTTTCTTTGCAGTTTCTGAAGCATTCAGGGGCGATTTGTGGGTTAATTTTATGCAGTTTGTCTGGGGTAAAATATGCTCTATGTTGGACTTTAGTTGCTGTTTCTAATTAGCTAAAGTAAACTGATCATTTAGCTAAGTTTGAACACATCTTTTACCACTTTTTGTGGTCCCATGTGACTCCTAGATCTAATTCCGATTAAATATACATTTTGGTCTGTGATTAGTCGGAGAGTGATTTAGCATTGAATAAAGGATCCCTAAGATTCCTTTGGTTAGTGGGGCTTTATTGCAAATACGAGATAGCCAGGAGGATTGAGGTATTCCCCAAGACCGGATCATAGAGGTGATATGATGTTTGATTTTGTTAAAGTTGAAGAATTTTTAGGGGGGCAATTTACATTTGGTTTTAAATTGGTCTATTGAGAGTAGTTGTTCAACTAGGAGCCAAGCTTCTAGTCTATATAGTTTATTAATACGCCACTATGCTTTGTATTCCTTTCCCATACTTTTCAGTATTTGTGGTGAAGTGAGAGTGGGGGTCAGAGGTGACATTTTGTGTTGTAGTTGAGTTTTTGAGTTGGCCCAAGCCCAGTTTTTTAAGGATAACTTAATCATGGGGTTGGTAAGTCTAAGCCTATGGTAGGAATTGTGGGGAACCATATTAATGAATTCCAATGAAATGGTGTAATTTGGAGATTTTCAATTAAGACCCATAATGGTTAATGTTCTTTTTGAAGTAAAAGTAGGGACAGGATAACCCTCCACATTTTTTATATCTATGCATAAGAGCTTTGGAAGGTTATTTTGCAGGATGAATCTAAAGGCAAATTTTTGAAGTTTGTCTATACTGTATCTGTTACATTCAATGGAATGGGTAATGATCTGAAATAATATAAGATACTAGGTAATATGTTAATTTTAATGGTGTTTATTCTTCCTATCCAATTGATCTGAAATATATTCCATTTAGAGAGGTCTGCGGACAGTTATTTCAAGTTGGTTTGCTTTATATAGATCGGACAATTCCGGGGTTATATTTAGGCCAAGATATTTAAGGTGGGAATTTGGCCATGAGAATGTATATTTGCCCTTAATTTAGTCTTTTATATGGTTTGGATTTGAGCTCCTATAACCTCTTTTTTTTCAAGGTTTACCTTAAGGCCAGAAATCTGACCAAAGGTTTCAAGGATATCCATTAAGGTTGAAATGGAGTTTACAGGGTCTGTAAGTGTACATAATATGTTGTCGGCGAACAGACAACAATTAAATTCATATAGGCCTGTTGTAAAACCTTGTTTTTTAGATTCGGTCTGGAAAGCTTGGGCTAAAGTGTTCTATAGCTAAGGCGAATTATAAAGGAGATAGGGAGAATACCTGTCTTGTCCTTCTTTGAATTTGAATGTGATCAGTAGATTCGCCTGGTAATTTGATATATGCTATTGGATCCCGATAATTTGTCAATAACATATTCATATTAATGAAATTTCCCTTGCTTCCTAATTTAGTAAATATCGCATGTAGATAGGGCCATCCAATGGAATCAAAGGATTTTACCAAATCGAGGGCTAGTGTGCATAGTGTGGTATTAGTAGATTTAGCTAGATGGAATATATTTAGTATTCTTTGGATATTATGTCCCGCTTGTCTAAATGGTATAAAGCTGACTTGATCCTTATGGATCAGTCTGGGGAGAATTTTTTCCAGCCTTATTGACATTTTTTTCACTAGTATTTTTATATCTCCATTTAATCGAGATATTGGGTGTACATTTTTAACGTTCATCATGGGGTTGCTAGGTAAGTGTTAGAATTACTGATATTTAAGTTACCTGATGAGGGTTCACCCATTTGTAAAGGGATATGAGCTTTCCGGGATTCCAGTGTAGATCCTCTTAGCCTCCAGTTTATTTTGTAGGTCTTAGTTGTGTCACTCAGGGATAGGAAACATAAAGCAAAGCAAAAATACAAAAACATTACAACAATTAAATAACAAACTGGTTCAATATGCATATAGATTCTCCCAACACTTATTTTTAGTCTTCATTAAATTAGGGTGGGGGGTCATAACAAAATAGACCCTTAAGGTCCCTAAAGAGAGAATTATACAAATTAAGTTGAAGTATATCCATGGTAAAATACCCATTGGAAGTTTATAATTCAGGTTTTTATCAGGACTTTTGCTAGGGTTTTCATTCATTACTTTTTTAAGATTGTTTGGAAGTTGTTCTATATATTGTTTTGAGGGGACTTTAGAACATTTCTATATTCTTTAGCTAGGTTTGTTTTCAATTATGTGTGTTGTTAATAGCAGTGTACTATCAACCATTCAATTTTAACTTTTTATCTGTATTAAACACTGTTTTGACTGCATTAAAGTAGCAACTTTAGTCAAGTGTAAACATTCAAAGATATTTTGATAATAACAGGTGTATAAATTACATTATAAAAGTTCTATAAAAGCTATACTTTTTAATTCCAATAGACATTACTAATATTCTAGTAGCATTTTTTTAATAAAAGATAAACATTTTAAGCTAATAGCAATTAAAAGTTCCACCACCAAAGTTCAACACTTTTTCTTAAGTATTAGGGGTCTAAGACTTTTTTAGATTGTTTACTTTTCATAGATTCTGTCCATATCTGACTAGGTCTATTCATATGAGAAGGATCAGTTTGTTTTTCTTGACCTTCTTCGGTGCATAGTGGCAGATGAAGTAGTAGGTTCTTGCCTTCTTCAGGGGTGTGAACCTTATAGGTTGAACCTTGATACTGGAATGTCAGATCGAATGGGAAACCCCATTTATAGGGTATTTTATGCTTGGTAAGAGACAATAGAGTGGGTTTCATAGCTTTGCGTTTAGTAATGGTTACAGGCGATAGATAAGTCCATGTATATTTGAAGAGAGGTTCCGTCTGGACCTTTGATCTCAGGCATTTTTCTGGAGGTAGAGAGAACTAAGTCTCTAGCTTTTTCCTTTGGAAATCTGAGTATAACATCTTTGGGCAGGTTTTGATCTCCCGATAAGCCAAGGGATCTATGGGCTTTTTCAATTTCCCAGTCGGTTTCTGGGTGTTTAGGTAAGATTGAGCTAATTATTGCTTCAGAGCTAGGGTGCTTTTGGGGATCCCTCTGATGCTGTTGTTGTGCCTGCGGGAGCAGATCTCTAAATTTTCTACAGAATTTTGTGCAATTTCTTGTTTGTCTCTTTCTTGAGTTTCAATTAGGGCGATCTGTTGTTTCTTCAAGTAATTATGTCCTTTGGCCCAGTGAGTGTAGATCTTTTCTAAGACCGTCAACTGCGTGATTAATATGTACGTGGAGTATCTTTTATATTTTAGGCAGAGAGCGTTCTGCTAATTCCATATGTTGGGGTGATTGCTCTGTATTATCTTCGCTTTTTGAGGCATCAGATTGGCCAGAGTCAGAGCCATGTGATGGAGATTTTTGAGCACCTGAAGTTCTAAATATTTCTGGAATGTTATTTTGATAATAACAGGTGTATGTAAAGATCAAATAGGAACTCAAGAACATATGTGGTGGAATTGTGCCCATATAAAAACAAATTTGGTCAATGTGTATATTACAAATATCTAAAATTATTAAATTCATCTGGATCTAATTCCAGAGATTGTATTATTTCATATTTTGCCAGATAAAATAAACTTTAAACAGAGTAATATAATTATGAATACTCTAATGGAAGCTAAATGGCTTATAGTCAGAGGCTGAAAAAAACAATCTTTACCAACATGGACTGAACTCATAACCATAGTAGATAGGAATAAACAAATAGAGCTTTTAAAATTGTCTCTTTGGAAGACATAGTGTTTATACTCAATTATTTAAGTTGAAAGCACTTGTCCCTTGTGTTCCTTTCTTGTTCCGCTAAACAATAATGAAAAGGGGTTTGTCTTGCTTTGAACAGATTAGATTGAATTCAGTAGAACCTCTTGATATATTTGATACATTTACTATAATTTAGCCAATTTAAATATAATCTGACTTATTCCAATTGGATTGCCATGTTTTTTTTTTTTTTATAAAAATCTAGGTTGGGGAAATATAATCAAGACAACAAAGTATAAATATAATACATAAAAAAAGAAAGAGACAGAGAGAGAAAGTATATATTTATATTGTATTTTTTTCATATATATAATATATATATATATATATATATATATATATATATATATATATATATATATATATATATATCACATATTATAATTGTCTAACTGCGAGTTGTCGTCACACTTGCGGCCTTGCAGGATGACAACTCGCAGTTTGACAACATGCTCCCTCCTTCCCCACATCATCCTCCTCCTCACCCCTTATCTTAACCCCCCTCCTCACCCCTTATCATCATCCTCCTCCTCACCCCTTATCATCCTCCTACCTCCCCGTTATCCTCCTTCTTTCCCCCCTCTCCTTACTCTGATGGGAGCACCTCCTGCTGCTTTTCCTGTGAGCTGCCGGCATCTGTTAATGACATCACGCAGGGGCCTCTCTCCTCTGCTGTTCACTTAAGGTGAATTTCTATATATTAAAGCATACATGCACTTTTTCTGTGCTATGTGTAAATTATCTCGTGCAATGCTACTGTAATAAGAGATTCAGTATCCCATCAGATCCTGTATCCTCTGGGACCAGCATTCAGACAAAGTCCCACCCCTGCCTCTCTCCTCTTCTGTTCACTTAAGGTGGATTACAATATATGCACTTTTTCCCTGCTATGTGTAAATTATTATATAAGTTGTGAGCATACGAGTTGTTGCTAACGCTTGCGGGCTCGCACAGCGAGCCACGGCCCTCGCATAGCGAGGGCCCCAGTTGCTGGCAAGCAGCGCCGTAGGCGCTCCTTGCCAGCAACTGCGACCCTCGCAAACTTTACGTCGGAACGCAAAAAACATACAACACACGGCGCCGAAGGCGCTCCATGCCGGCAACTGCGACCCTCGCAGACTTTATATCGGAATGCAAACAACATACAACACACGTTACCACACATTACGACCTCGCAAAAATCGTCTGCAACCCGCGAACATGAAAAAATTAAAAACACAATAAATACACACAACACATACATAAAAAGCTTACCAACAGCAAGAGGGGGCATCCAGGACCTCAAAAAATGAAGTTACACCTCAAAAGAGTTTAGACACTCAAAAATTCTCTAAGCGAGAGAAAAAATGGCCGCCGAACAAAACGAAAACGAGGCTACAGCACTGTAAACACACAAAACACCACAAGAAACACGCAAAACACCACAATAAACACACAAAACACCACAAAAGACCTACGGATATTCCGCAAAGACGCATACCACACATTACCCGCCATATTACAACAATGCGGAACTACACCACTACGCTAACGGTTTGGTCTCGCGCACTCACACTATTACACTGCACACGTTCAGCACGCTTACACAGCACCTCCACACCACTAATGCTGCAGCAACATCAAAACAGATTGTCAGCTCTTCAACACAATGCTTCCTGCATATATTACTTAAAAATAGGTAAAGTATATTAATTTATTAATGTATTATTATACACCAAACAGCATTAGCTCATTTACAATTTCATTGCCGTCATTTTTTGACGGGCAATTCGCTAGTATATATATAAGTGGTAAAAGATGAAATTGTCTTGATTAATAGAATGAATAAGAAATGCAATGTCTATTGGTGAGGCATGCAACGTTTTTTAATCCTGATTTTATTTGTATGCCTGCGGATATAATTGTTGGCCACTAGCCACTGCTAGTGTTGCTGTGGAATAGCTTGCAATTATCTTTGCTATGTATAAATAATCGGTTGAGAGTTTTCTTATACTAAGCATAGGATAAGATGAATTTGAAAAGTAAATCAGGTCTAAGGAAACACCTTTTAGGTTTAAAAAAATAAGGTGATCTTAAATGTAAGGTGTAGAGATCCTTCAAATATTACAGACTTTGCTTAGTTTGTATAGATTTGTTATTCTTTAACTTGACAAATTAGTGGTTTGGTTGTTTGAAAGGATCCCACCTTGAGAGTAGGGAAGTAGTGTATTTAAAAGTGGTGGCCTAGTTGAGAGGTGTTAAGCGTAAGAAGCTGTATGAAATGTAAAATTAGTATAGTTGCAGGAGAATTTTCATATTTGGCTTTGCTGGAAGTTAGTAGTAAACCTTGAGTTTTTCCTCAACTGGGATAAGCTGCACCTTTGTTGTTTTCTTAAACTTGCCTGGGTAGCTTAACCCTTTAGTTGGAAGGTTTGATGTTGTGGTGAAGTTTTGATTAATTGGTTATTTACAAGGTTGGTTAAAGTTAGTAAAAATTGCAAAATAAGGCAGGTTGCTTCAGTTGGTTTCAGTGTTACAGTAAGTCCAAATTTTAAGGCAGCTTGTTAAAAGATGTATAAGTCCTTTGATAGGGTCAATAATATCATTGGAGGTTTAAGTAGAATTAGAGGGCCACACTCATTCCTCTCCTCAAGATGGCGGAGTTGTTGTTTCTTTTTTCAATGGTGGGTATAGCTGTGTGATGCAGCAGTAAATATATGGTGATGTGATTACCCCTTGGTCGCCTCATACAGCTTAGCATTGAATATGGGGGTGGATTTAGTGTGTTAGGGCTTTGGGTATGTGGCGTTATCCTCCCACACCAATTATATGAGCTTTATAGACCTTTCCTCCGTTTTTTTGTAGCTTCTCCATCGGGTACCTTGTCTGTGTGAGTGTGTGCCTTCATCTCCTCTTGGCTTCTTGCGTTGTTTGTGCCACCTGTGGATGATTTCTTTTGTAGTTTTGGGACTCTGGTGATGTTTCTCCTGGCTTGTGTTGCTTGAGTGTTGTGTAGCCTCCGTCTTCAGCTCTGCCTGTCACATATATTTTCTTGGAGGATGTTGTGTCTCCCTGTAGTGGCTGTTGCTGGGGTTGTGTATGACAGCTCTAGTTATTGGGATTTTACTCTGATCGGAAGAAAAATCGGGAAAGCCTGGGAATGATGGAAGCCCAGCTGAAATTTGATGTAGCCCACTGCAGTTGGGTATGGTTCTGTTCAGCAGATGATCTTGGATTCAAATATGATGGTTTTGTTTGTAAAAAGTTATATTTTGTAGGCTAAAACACAAAAAATTAGGCCTACTCCTGCAGAGCTTTAGCTGCGCATGTCTTGATGCAACTGATTCTAAACTGCCACGGTGCATCTTTCAGTCGTAGAACATCTAAACATTTTATAGACTAAATAATTAAAACATGGGGATAAATTGAAGAATCGAATTTCAAAGTTTGTTGAAGGCAGCACAATGTAGTACTTCAGAATAGGATAGTAGTACAAATTGTGGTCCACAATCTATTGCAGTTCAAATCTTCTCAAGTGTTTGAAAAAAGCCTCTGGGATAAAGGATTGCTTTGAGGCTTTAAATCCACGTTCACTTTGTGGATATACTTCAATAGCTGCTTGTGAAAAATCATAACCCTCTGAAGGTGTTATATGCTGCACATCAAACTATAGCTGCCAGCTTAATCAAAAATACAAATACAAATCAAGAAGAAGAAACCGGAATATCACTGGAGGGAGGGATTGTATGGCTAAACAGTGATTTTAATGAACTGATTATAAGTACAAATTGATTTGACCTGTGCCCTCTAAAACAGAGAGTTTATATTTCCCAAAAGTAATATATCTACCTGTAATGCGATCTATGGACAATACAGGACATTTTCAAACAATAATGACAATTATTATGTAGGTTTGTAATTTTATAACCTGAATAAATTATAACACTATGTGTGAGTGTATTTACATCTGTAGTTAAATACATATTCATTTTCTGTATTTATTTGTTTTGATTTTAGCTTGAATTTTACACTTTTTCAATGCGTTATTTTGGAAATCTAGAATAAATATTGTTATACATCTGGATATTCGCCAGAGACAAAAAGTATTAAATAAAGCATATAAACTTAGATGTTTATATTTTAAGGTGCAGTTGTACGGTGATCTTTGGCTTATGTCTTTCAAACATAACTACAGGAATTAAGAAAGCATTATTTACCTTTTAATTATTTAGACTTCAAAATTTTGCATCATAAAGAAATGAATAACACTTTTGGGATCATTAAACTGGTTATTTATATACTGTTGCTGCACACTCGTTTAATTTGGATAAACATGCAACATTTAATTGTAATGTAATGATAATCAATTTTAAATATAAAAAAACATTGAACATGAAAATTGCTAAACTATAGGTATAATTCAAATAAGAAAGAGCATTGAAGATGTAGTGTGCATTACTATGTTGATGATAGTTTCAAATATCAATTTATAATGTATAATAACAAGAAAATTATGAAAGTAAAATATTCTTTTGATTTGGAAATGTTAATGCAGCTTTGCAAGAAAACAACATCAAATCCTGGAAAGAAAGAAAATGACATTGAAATGAAACTAAAGCTAATAGACATTTTAAAAATATAATTTAATTATATTCCTGGAAAATGTTCAAATTACCAAATTGTCTTGATATACTGAAACATAAAAATTGTAATTGTTAATGGTAATGTCAACTGTATATATCAAGTGCTACTGCTAAGTGGGATATAAATTAAGGTTGCTAAATCTGTAGGTATGTGTTGAAAATGAGCAAGGTAATATGAATTACAAGATTTCTGAAAGCAAAAGTCAAGAGAGTTTGTCTAAACTACAATAAAAGGGATGAGTGAATCTTCGGAGACCTGCCTCATTGGAAGAGTATAGCTGCTAATACATTGTAGAGCTTGGTGGACGACAGCTTATTTAATTGCTCTTGGCAGGTGTCTATGATGTAACAGACTATTTCTAGGACAAGCTGATGCCAACAAATCAATTCATCAAGAAGATTAGTACGGCAGAGATCTTTACAAAAATAAAGTTACTGGTAAGAAGCCATAAATAGTACAGACTATAAAATGCTTTATAGTATGCATGTGTCTTAAAGCAATGACAGAGCCATGCATTTTACAGTAAGCAGTAATCTAAAGACATTTATTTACTGCACAGGTCCATAGCCTGGATAAGGAGCTACACAGTTACAGTTTTAGTAGGTAAACAAAATCTGTGTTGAAATGTAAATGCTCACATTCCATAAAAACAAAGAAAATGTCCAGAATTTATACACGATATATACCTGCAGCCCTCTGTAGTCCTATCTAAAATGCAGCGTATATGTTAATTTCTTAATTATTATTTTTTTATTACACACTTTCTAACTTCTGCATAGATTACGCACATATTTTTTATAAGAGAGATCTTTACTTGGTTGGAATTATAGGTTGGATTTAGTGCTCTAAACTCATAGAATGCAGAAGTAATTGATAAAAGGCATAGCTTTAGCAAAATATCACATATATAGTTGTGAGCATACGAGCTTGCTTA
The DNA here is from genome assembly GCA_027410445.1 of Discoglossus pictus. Classification (NCBI taxonomy): domain Eukaryota; kingdom Metazoa; phylum Chordata; class Amphibia; order Anura; family Alytidae; genus Discoglossus; species Discoglossus pictus. The sequence continues at coordinate 315,864,901 of CM050163.1, read as the reverse complement.
AGCCGTTGCTCACGCTTGCGAGGGCCGCAGTTGCAGGCATGTAGCGCCGAAGGCGCTCCATGCCAGCAACTGAGGCCCTCCTGGTCACCAACTGGAACCTCAATCACTGTATTTACCTGAGCCTGCGGCCCCTCGCGTCGCGCTAATAAAAAAACGGAAGTGGGTGTACCAGAACTCACTGCACAAAACTTCAAGTCCCAGAATGCTCAGCAGCACAAGCAGTAGCCACTCAGCACATTAGGGGGCGAGTCTAATATATAATATAGCTGTGTATGTAAATCTGTCTCTCACTCTGCAAAAACAAATGGAAAGATAGAACTGGTTTTTTATAGTTTATGTGTCACATTTAATGTTTATATTTAAATATTGTGGTAGGGAGGATTATCTCTAAGGACCTGGACTTTTATGTGAAATCAATATACTCTAGATGGCTTCTTATTTACATTATACAACATATATATATATATATATATATATATATATATATATATATATATATTATATATATATATATATATATATATATATATATATATATATATATAAACACATTATATATATATATATATATATATACACTATATATATATATATATTGTGGCAGAGCGCCCCCTTCTGGCGGGATCAGCGCTCTGTTTATGCAACTTTTTATGCTCTTTATGGAGGACTCTGGAGCCTTTGTATGCTTTTTACAGGCTTTAATAAGTGGTTGGCATAATATAAATAAACATAGCTTGTGGTCAGCATGAAATAAACATCTACTCAAACAGGCTTACTTACTTGCAGGAACGCCACTGACTAGCCCTGGGACCGCTAATCGTCCTGCAGGTAAAAACAGTACCTTTTGTATCACAGAGGGGTGGTACCTTTAAGTCCAGTCACTTAGCTGCAATGGATCCTCTTCTGCTTGCAGCGAATGTTCTCCTTTAAATCAGGTGTAGTCACACAGCCTGATCCCACAATGGCAGCTTCACTTGCTGCTCTGGCACACTTGCTTCTCAGTCTCTGGAGCTCTCTCTCTCTCTGGAGCTCTCTGGGTCCACACCCAGCCTGAAACCCCCTGCTGGTTGCTTCAGGAGGCCTTTTAAAGAAACTTCCAGCTGGGCCTGATTACACCTCAAGCTTAACTCCGTAGCTCCTGGTGTAAATAATAACGTCTCAGGGATTAGTCCTCTTCCTAACGCTGCGTCCACACTGGCCTCTGGGGGCAAACCATCACATTTCCTCCCCCTCAGCTTGACACCATAGGGTTGAGCGACAACGCCGAGAGGCCGTGTATGCCACCATCCTACCGTCCGGCCATTCTTGCGCCAGTAAGACCTTCCCAATAGTGCTGAAGCGTCTGCTTTATCAGCTTTCTCATCTTGAAGCGCTCTTTTCTTCGCACCGCCAGGGACATTGCCCATACATCGTGGGTAGGACACCGGCGCGCCCGTCACTCCGAGTGCCCTCCTCCAGGGACCCTTGAAAAGTACTTGTCGTACTACTGTATGAGAACGCACTTCTCCATATGGTCTCTTCCCTGGGGGTAAATCACAGATATTATGGGTTTCAGTGACCTTATCTTCCACCCGATATATCTTTTCTTCTAGATCCATCATCTCACTCTCGCGGCTCTGACTTATCCTCTTTGAATCATTAATGCGAGGCCTACAGTTTGCCAGTTCACCCTCCATCTTGGCTTCTACTTTCTCTTTTAATTCGTCTGCTAAATGTTCTCTCTTTGCTCTCAACTCTGCAGTCTCTTTAATAGATTTGTGCAGAATTTTATTTTCTTTTTCAATATCTTTCATCCTTGCTTCAGCATCAATTTGAGATCTTTGTCTCACGGAGTTCTCACGAAGCGTCTCTATGATCTTTTCCAGCTGGGATTTCTCCTTCATTAGGTCATCACTCAGATGTTGGCTGCTCTGAATGCTCTGTCTTTGGTTTTCTGTCTCCATTTGCAGGGCCTTTGTGGCGATGTCCTCAGTAGATCCCAGGGCATTTCTTAGCTCCTCTATAGTGCTTAGCAGGGTCTGGTCCTCCTTCTCCAGTTTCAGAAGCCGACTGAATGCCAGCTTATTCACTTCATGTCCAAGCGACTTCTGTGGGGTATCAAGCAGATCACTTAGTCGCTCCCTCCTTACAACCTGATGGGGTTTAGTGTAGGGCTCAAATATCAGAGAGTCAGCTGCCCTCGCCGAGTACAATTCTTGGCCAAATTTTGTGACCTCTTGAGATTGTCGTGCTTTTTTTCTCAGTTCATTCTGTAGGGTCTCCAATTCTCCCCCTGTAGGCTCATCAGTAGCATCCCTTTCAACTTCATTATACAACAGCAACTTCCTGGGCTGTCTTTCTTCCCTCTGTTCCTGGCTCCCTTTATTCCAGGTGCTCCTATTGTCTGGCTGACAATTCTCACCAGAACGTATGAGCTTCATACAAGCACCTTGCTTCTGTTCTGGTCCAGGATCCGCTATAGACTCCAAAGCTAGGCCCCCTCTCACGGCTGCGTCTTGCTCTTGGGTCTGTACTTTATCTTTCTCTCTGTGCAGAGTAGGCATATTCTCTGTCTTTGCTAGAAAGAAGCTCTCAGACTCTTGTTTTTCCTGGAATATCTCCAGCTGTTTAGCAACGTCCGGCTGACGACCAACAGATAGGCTAGTATACTTCTTAGTAGCCTCTTGTATCCTGAATTCCTGTACAACATTTTTATTTTCTGCATCCTCGGCCTTCACCCATTTTATTTCTTCTTTTAGTGACTTCTCTAATAGCTTTGCCTCCAAGGCGTCCAGCTTTTCATGACCATTTTCTAAATTTTCTTCTTTAATAGAGTGGTCATTATGGATTACTTGTTGGTCATTGGTTTGTGGCTCAGAGGACTCATTTTCTAATTCTTCAGCCGCGGTTTCATGGTTCGGCACTTGTTCTTCAGAAATGCTTTGGTCAGATGGGTCACGCACTTTTGTTGCCGAGTCACTATTCACAACCTCAGGGTTAGAAGAAGATTCATTTTCTTTCTGGAATGTCTCTACCCCCTGACCATCTGGTCCTGATTCATGTTTATCTCTTTGTTTACCTAAATCTATATCTGGTGTCTTCTGCTCTGTTAATTGCACATTTGCCAATTTTTCTTCATGAGACTCTTTCTCTCCTGTGCATACAGTCTCAGATAACTGTTCTAATGATACAGTTTCAGCTGATATGGTCTGTGAATCATGAGTGTCCATAACCTGTTCCCCACTATCAGAAGACTCTTCATTTATGGGATGCTCATTCATATGAGCAGACCTCTCAGGCACTTGGGTTGATTTTGGTGGTTCTGCGATTGGCTCATGCATTGCGGACTCTTCTGGCTCGGAAGTCGGTATAGATTCTCCTAACAGTTCATGAGCTTCCTGCGACCATCGTTCTGCATTTAATGTAGCGTCTTGAGTACACAGGTTCTGGAGGTCAGTGTTAGTCTCTTCTGGAGATGCATCACACTGAACAAACTGTCTCTTCATATCAGATGAATTGGCCATTCTCTGTATTTGTGGAGCATGAAATAGCAGCTCCCTCTGTATTACAGTTGCTTTCCTCTGTTTACGGGATTCCTCTATCTCTTGTGGCTGAGAGTTGGAAATGGTGATTTCTCCTTCTCTCTGAGATGCATAATTAGGGAGGAGATCTGGCCTCTCCTGTTTATCCTTGTGCTGCAGCTCCCACACAACGGATTCTTTCAGCTTATACCTGGGAGGACTCCTCCTCTGGTTCCATCTAGGCATCTGTAACTTACTCCTGTAGGAAACTCTGTAGTCTTCCAACGAAGTCTTCCTTCTCCATTCAGGAATATCATTAGGCATCTTCCGGATACCCTTCCTTTTAGTAGTAACTTGCCCATCTGTCTTCTCTTTAGAAAGGCTTCCAGTTACTTCTTCTTTTGTAAAAACACTGGCTTTATTCATTTGTTTGATCTCTTCTTTCTCTGAATCAGAGATCTTTATCAGGCACTTTCTTTGTCTAGACACCTCAGGAGTATTCACCCCGGGCAGGTGACTGTGTCTGTCCCTTTTTCCTTGTTCTTGGCTCACAACTTTAGTTGCTTTTAAATCATCATTAGCTTGCTTCAGGGACAAAAGGTCTTTTCCAGACTCCTCGGTCTCTTTTGCCATCTCTTTTTCAGCGGTTTCTGTTATTTTCCCAGCAATCGTGTATGCCGTTTCATCGGTCTCTTTCACCGTATCAGCTGTTCCTGCAGTCTTTTCCACTTTCTCTGCAGTCTCATCAGCAGCTCCTGCCGTCTCTGCGCCGGCTCCTGCCGTCTCTGCGCCGGCTCCTGCCGTCTCTGCGCCGGCTCCTGCCGTCTCTGCGCCGGCTCCTGCCGTCTCTGCGCCGGCTCCTCTGTCAGCCCGCCAGTTCCTTGCTTGTCTATCTTTGACAATATCATAAAATGACTTCTCAACGCCAAGCTCCAATGGGGTGTCCATAATATTTGGATGGAAATCTCTCCTTGTCATGCCAGTAACACCTTTCTTGTGTGCTTGAAGTATAGGAGCACTTCTCCCGCTAGCTTGTTGCACCCCCAGCGCCTTTATGCTGGCTGTAAAGTACGCCTTCTGTTCATTCTGGGAGTCTATCCTCATCCTCTCATCAGGGAACCCGTACACTGGCCTGTGGTAGAGATGGGCATGCTCTTCTTCGGTATTCCATCTTCTATTATCAGATTTTTCCCACAGACAGGTAGGGGCCTGTCCAAATTGTGAGACTTCCCCTCTGTATTGTAACTTCTCCTTATTACAACTCAGGTTCTCTTTGTTCTTATATTTCTGGGTACTGATTCTCTGTGCTCTGACATCCCGGGTAACTCTAACTCTGGCAAGGATCTCAGCTTTGAGGTCATCATAATTTTCTATCTTTTCTTCATTCAAGCTCAGATAAGCTTTCTGAGCTTCGCCCGTCAAATACGGGGCAATGAGGCTGACCCAGTACCGTTTGTGCCATGCCTCCCTAATGGCTGTTCTCTCAAAAATGGTGAGGTATATGATCACATCATCATCCTCTGTCAGCTCCAAAAGAAGTTCATTGGCTCTAACTCTGGCCGCATCTTTTCTATATTTTTCCAGTATAGCTTCATTCTGGGCTAACTGGATGGCCCACTTTCTATTGAACTCTTGCTGAGCAGCTGTGGCCTCTCTCATGCCGATTATTCTCTCCTCTGCTTGTTGTTGCCACTTCTCTGTGGCCTCTCTCAGGCAGATTATTTCCTCCTCTGCTTGTCGCCGCCACTTCTCTGTGACCTCTCCAAAACATGCAGCAGCACCTCTTAGTTTACCCTCTTTTGCAGCATGGGCTCCGTCCGCTGCAATTACTTTTTGCCATTCCTGCTGACAAGCTCCGCCCACTTTCTGGCGTGTAGTGGCATCTACCAGGGCTTTCACTAGTTCCTCCATGGACATCTTGTAAGGTGGGCTGTCTTCTTAATACAGACAATTTAGCATCCCACTTCTGACACCAACTGTGGCAGAGCGCCCCCTTCTGGCGGGATCAGCGCTCTGTTTATGCAACTTTTTATGCTCTTTATGGAGGACTCTGGAGCCTTTGTATGCTTTTTACAGGCTTTAATAAGTGGTTGGCATAATATAAATAAACATAGCTTGTGGTCAGCATGAAATAAACATCTACTCAAACAGGCTTACTTACTTGCAGGAACGCCACTGACTAGCCCTGGGACCGCTAATCGGCCTGCAGGTAAAAACAGTACCTTTTGTATCACAGAGGGGTGGTACCTTTAAGTCCAGTCACTTAGCTGCAATGGATCCTCTTCTGCTTGCAGCGAATGTTCTCCTTTAAATCAGGTGTAGTCACACAGCCTGATCCCACAATGGCAGCTTCACTTGCTGCTCTGGCACACTTGCTTCTCAGTCTCTGGAGCTCTCTCTCTCTCTGGAGCTCTCTGGGTCCACACCCAGCCTGAAACACCCTGCTGGTTGCTTCAGGAGGCCTTTTAAAGAAACTTCCAGCTGGGCCTGATTACACCTCAAGCTTAACTCCGTAGCTCCTGGTGTAAATAATAACGTCTCAGGGATTAGTCCTCTTCCTAACGCTGCGTCCACACTGGCCTCTGGGGGCAAACCATCACAATATATATATATATATATATATATATATATATATACACATTATATATATACACATTATATATATATATATATATATATATACACACACATTATATTTATATAATATATTTATTTATATATATACACACATTATATTATATATATATTCACACATTATATATATATATATATATCACATATATAGTTGTGAGCATACAGGCCGTTGCTCACGCTTGCGGGCTCGCGTAGCGAGGGCTGCGGGCAAGGGCCTCAGTTGCTGGGATGGAGCGCCGAAGGCGCTCCTTCCCAGCAACTGAGGCCCTTTCCCGCATAGTACGGCCCGTTGCTCACGCTGAGGCCCTGCAGCCACCTCCTCCCCACAATACCCCGCCGCTGGAGAGAGGGAGCAGAACTCCATGCCCCATTACACCCATCAGACTACTTACATTCATTGGAGCATCTCAATTCACCTCCGCCATGTCTCCCCTGCCTGCACATTTTCTGAACAGCTTCGATGAATGTAAGTAGTCTGATGGGTCTGACTGATAGTGATAGATCTGACTGATCGGGCCCATGAAGGCCTGGCCTTGGGGGACATGAAGGTTTAGCCTGGTGGGACATGGCATCATGGGCTGGAGGCCATAAACGTCGCAACGCAAATAACACGGCACACACATTACGACACTCGCAAACACCATACCACACACGTTCACACACATTACGGCCTCGCAACACTCGGACGCAACTCGCGAACATTACAAAATTAAAAACACAATACATACACACAGCACATACATAAAAAATTTACCTACAGCAACAGGGAGCATCCAGGACCTCAAAAATGCAACTTTGTTTCAATAAAAATAAAAGAGTTTGGACAATAAAAAATTTGATATGCGAGAGAAAAAATGGCCGCCGAACAAAACGAAAATGAGGCTACAGCACTCTCAACACGTAAAAAACACCACAACACACTCGCAAAACAACACACGAAACTCGAAAAACACCACGAAGCACCGACGGATAATCCGCAAACACCCATAACACAGATAACCCGCCATTTTACGCCAATGCGGAAGTACACCACTACGCTAACGGTTTCGTCTCGCGCACGCACACTCTTACACTGCACGCATTCATCACGCTTACACAGCAGCTACACGCCACTAATGCTGCAGCAATGTGAAAACAGATTGCCAGCTCTTCAACACAATGCTTCAAATTAGGTAAAGTATATTCATTTATTCATCTACTATATATTTTAGTATTACACACCAAACAGCATTAGCTACCTTACGATTTGATTGCCGTCATTTTTTGACGGGCAATTCGCTAGTGACTGATATATTTGCCAACATTAAATAAGCAACAAACCTTTGAACTAAAAAATTTTAAAAAATACTAGTACATAGATTTAAATCATAACAGCTATACTAATGTAAAACTAACATGTTCCCCAGTATTTCCTACAGCAATCTTTAAGACAGATTATTGGTGAATTATGGAATTATGAGGAAACAACAGATGCCTTGTGAAAAGGAATTAGGGGCAAATAATATGTACAGACTGACTAGTAATATATAAAGAAGCCTCAATACTGCACACTCTGTACCAAGCCCAATGCATTGAGGAGCAGCTTCAAATTTACCTTATAAGCAGCAAGGTTTAACAGTTTTCTCAAACCTTTCCTGTTGGTTGACTGCCAGAGTAGTGAGATCACTTCAAGGCTGCTATGCAGCACCAACTTGTGATTGGAATGCGGCAATGCGTGGTGCTGCGTGTAGCGATGAAGCTGAAGTGCGCTCCAATACTTTCTTATGTGAATGAATGGGCTGAAGTGCGCATTAATGGGGAGAGAATAAAAGTATGGCGGTTGGGAATGCGAGCAGTGCACCACATTTGTTTTCCTTATATGAAAGTGGTATGATTTGTAGCAATTTTTTTTCTTATGAAATGTATGTCTTAAAGATCAGAAAGATTGCTTCATAAACATAATATTGCATTACTTTATATATAAATTATTCAATTATGTTTATGTCTTACTTTTCGGCATTTACAAACATACATAATTAGTAATAAAAAACATTATGATATAACACAAATACAGTATGCAATTTAAATTGCATTTGGTGTTTATTTAGCCAATCATTTAAAAAAAAATTGAATATTTTGTTTATATTTAAATCAAAAGAAGAACACATAATCAAACCATTATGGTTAGAACTACCAGATGTACACCATATATTCTATTCTGATAGCATTATTATAGCGACAATTTAAACTGAACTGACACATTCTTTAAATTATTCTTTTAATGCCTTACTCTGCTTCAGCATTGCCTATTATCAAGACATGAAATTATATTCATAATAAATAATCACATATATAGTTGTGAGCATACGAGCCGTTGCTCACGCTGGAGGGCTCGCATAGCGCTCCTTGCCAGCAACTGCGACCCTCGCAAAATTTACGTTGTTACACAAGGAAAATACAAGACACGTTACGAACCATTATGACCTCGCAAAAATGCAACACGCGCACCTGAAAACATGAAAAATACAAATACACACAACAAATACATAAAAATCTTACTTACAGGAAGAGGGGACATCCAGGACCTCGAAAACTAAAGTTACACCTCAATTTAACTCAAATTAAAAGAGTTTAGACACTAAAAAATTCTCTAAGCGAGAGAAAAAATGGCCAACAAAAAAAATGAAAACGAGGCTACAGCAGTCTAAAGACGCAAAACACCACCAAACACCTATGTATTTGTCGGAAAACACCTACGAGATTAAAAGACAAGGACGCAACCCAGGCGACCCCAAAAACATTACAAACACAATAAATACAAACAACAAACACATAAAAAGGTTACTCACAGCAAGGGGGGCACCCAGGACCTCTGCAAGTGAAGTTACACCTCCATTTAAGCACACATTTCGCAGTTTAGAGACACGAAAATCACCTAAGCGAGAAAAAAAATGGCCACCGAACAAAACGAAAACGAGGCTAAAGGTCCCTAAACACGCAAAACATCATTATAAACAAGCAAAACAACACCAAAAAGTCGCACAACATAGAAAACGAAGGACGCTAAATCAGCCACATTATATACACCAAACACCATTAGCTCACTTACAATTTCATTGCCGTCATTTTTTGACGGGCAATTCGCTAGTAAATAATAATAAATAAGTAAGACAACTAATCATTGTCAATGTTTTGACTTAATAATCAAATATGCACATCATTCAGTATCACTTGACTTATGGATCTGAAATGGGGAATTGTGCCATTTAATCTGAGTGGCTCTGATTTGTGATGGTCACATTGTTCATTAACAAAGGTTTTTGGTATTCTCTGCCAATACAGTTAAGCCAACAGAAAACTCAAATACACAATTCACAGTGCGAGACCCGTAGTACTTTGAAAAAAACGCCTGCAAAAATTACGGACCATAACACTTTAAAAAGGAAACCGCCACTTACAGAAAATAAATACGACCTGCAAAAAATACGAAGTTAACGGCCGAACCGCGTACATCAAAACACACGAAAACCCCCCAAAATACAAAACAAATAATACAAAAAACATCACACACAGCACGGGGGGACACCCAGGACGTCTGGGAGTGAGGTTGCTGGCAAATTTAAGTTTAATTTTTACAGTTTCGCTACTTGAAAATCGCGGATGCAAGAAAAAAATGCCCACCGGAAAAACGAAAACGAGGCTACACGACCCCTAAGCATGCAAAACACCATTAGGCACATATGACTTTTACCCAGGAACATACAAGCTACAAAATACACTATTATGAAGGAAGCAAAATGCTCGAGACCCACGTAACACATACACAATCGCCACCATTTTAAAACACATAACGTAAAATTAATAACATTACCATTCTAAAATGCTGCTTTGCACGACTAAACAAAAGGTTTAGCCTCGAGCACGCAGCCTATTTACACTGCACACTTGACAAATTGCTGACACTTTCTCCTCAGGTCACCAACAGTCCAAATGTACATTGTATGCTGCAGGAAAAACAAAAGCGATTGTTAGCTCTTCAGCATATTGATTGTTGCATATATTAATTACAAATAGGTAAAGTAGATACATTTTGTTATTTAATTCATTAATTATTATAAAAAATATATTTATATAAGAAAAAACAGCAGGGGAGAGGCTCGCAATGAGCACCGAGGATGCTGAGGAGCAAAAGTACATGAGGGAAGAGGCTCCCAATGAGCGCTGAAGGTGCTCAGTTGACCAAAAGTACATGAGGGGAGAGGCTCGCAATGAACGCCAATGGCGCTCATTGCAAGCCACGTGATGAGCGCCAAAGGTACTCAGAGGATTAAAAGCCTTACATTGTGTGCCAAACAGCATTACTTGCCTTACAATTTTATTGCCGTATTTTTTTGAGCTGAAGGCACTCATTGCGAGCCACGCGATGAGAGCTGAAGTCACTCAGCGCGAGACTCGCAATGAGCGCCGAAGGATCTCGGACCACCAACAAAATTTATGTCTCGACCAAACAGCATTACCTGCCTTACAATTTTATTGCCGTTTTATTTGCCGATGGGCAAGTCGCTAGTTAATAATAATGTATTGCAGCATAGCAATAGTTGAATAATATATAGTATAAATATGTAAGCATGTTCTAGATTTTGGTTGAGGTATTGACTGTTGTTGCTGAGCAGCAGACAGTATCCTAACCTTGTGCCTTTAACTAAAGGTATTGGCAAGTATGCCATGATTTATATTAAACATTGGTTATTAATGTTCTGAAGGTATTGTGATGAATCAGATATTTGGATGATTTTCTGACCCCCACACTTGTGGCACTACGCAACATAATTTAACACAATGTTTTTTTCCTTTTGTTTCTTTTATGTTGTCTTTTCTATTCTTTGTTCTTGGTTTTTGATCTTAAATACATTCCTGACCTGCATAAAGGAACCTAAATGTATGATCTATATGGAGGACAATTATACATCTTATCTAGCTTCAACAAACGATACAGCGATCCTCTAATTTGTAAAGAGGCAACTATTCATATCAAAGGTAAACTATTTTCACAACATATTTTTTCAATACAAATGAATCCATCAAATATATCCAAAATCCAGCACCATTACATAGTGCCTCCTATAATGCAAAGGGATGCCATCAACCATTACAGAAAGCTCAGTCTTCATATAATACGTTTACAGGAAACAGACTTTTCTTCTAAAAGTGCACTCAAATATTATCTTTCATAATATAGAGAATACTACCTAGCCATGAATAAACAGAATACAAATGGCACAGTAATCCTAGTTTATAATCATTGCCAATTGAATATAACATCTTAATTTTCTGAAAAACATGGTTTTAAGTCTTATTTTTTGTAAGAAAACCAAAAAATGGGACCACAGACTGGGAGCAAAGTTAAAATTGGAACTTTATTTCATATAAATAGTTCATCAAATGGACTTTGAATTTGACTACAGATAACTTTATTTTAAGTCTAGATAAACAACTATTAACATAATCTAAAGGTACATTAACAATTGATTGGGATTATAATATGACAATAAATGAAAACTTAGATTATTATTATTACCATTTATTTGTAACGCACCAACATATTCTGTAGTACTATACAGGGTAAATACAAGCCAAAATTTTAACAAATTACAAAAGAATGGAAGGCCCTGTTAGTGTGAGTAAAAGTGTAAAAAGTGCTTTCCCTAAAGCACCAAACAAGATTGAAAACTCGCAAACATACAGTCTAGAGGGTAAATAACATAAGGGAAATAAATAACAAAAATGCTTAGAATGTAAATTGTATAACTTTCAAGAGTATTGGAAGATAGCTATATAAATTTAGAACTGTGTGGGTGGCACATAAGGCATATATTAGAGGAATTATAATGCCACTCACATCAAGGGTGACATGGGATAAAAATACAAAATACAAAGCTTTATCTGAAAAATGAAAACAACTAGAGCAAAAGCAGAAAATTATTACACCATATTTCAGAAATAAGGAATCCAATAAATAGACAGTTTTAGAATCAGGTAGATAGTTCTTATATGTGGTCCAAATGTCCATTTTGGTGGCATGTCCTTTGCGCTCAACAGAATAGAGCGCCTTCATCAGGGCGCCAAGAACTGTGCTCTGATGATGCTCTGCTCTTCAGTGCATGCCAGGCTTCTGGGTCTCTCACTCCTCTCAGTGTCTGTGACTATCTCTCACACTGTCCTCTTCTACTCCTCTCTGTTTAAGTCTCCTGTCTGTCTCTCTCACACAATATATAATATACTAGCGACTTGCCCTTCCAAAAATGACGGTCAATAAAATTTTAAGCCATGGCAATGCTGTTTGGCACACAATTTTAAACTTTTTATAGTCTAAGGACCTTTGGCCCTCATTGTGAGCCTCTCCTCACATGTCCTTTGGCTCTTCTCTATATTTTTTTAAATACTAATTAATGAATTAATTGAATAATAAATTAATATAGTTTATGAATGTCCCAACTGTGCATTAGAAATAGGCTGCGTGCGCGAGGGAAAACCATTGGTTTATTTGTGTAAAGCGCTAGTTTAGATTCGTAATGTTGTTAGTGGCAAGTTAGGATTGTAAAATAGCGTTGTTTGTCTATGTGCTACGTGGTTCGCAAGCATTTGCCGTCCTTTGTAATAGTGTATTTTGTGCCTCATACGTTCCTGTGTGACAGTGTTACTCGGTTGGTCTTATTTTGCACGGTCCAGGGTCATGTAGCTTCGTTTTCATTTTTTTGGGGCCGCCATTTTTTTTCTCGCTTAGCCAATTTTCGAGTGGCGAAACTCGTCAAAATTGACGTAAATTTGCGTTCCACCTCACTCCCAGGCGTCCTGGCTGTTCCCCCGTGCGGTGTGTGATGTTTTTGTTGTATTTATTTATATTTATTTTATGTGTGTTTCGTGTTTTTTGCTTTGCACGGTTCGGCCCTAACTTCATATTTTTCCTATCTCGTATCTTAAGTCCCTCATCTCGTAATCTTTTTTTTCTAAGTCCCGCTTTTCATATTTTTTTTCTAAGTCCGCGTTCGTCAACAGCTTGCAGCCTAAGGCGATCCCGCTTTTCCTAAGTGTTTGGAGGCTAAGTCCCGCGTGTTTCATTGCCTCCACTGCTCATCTCGCTTCGCTCATCTCGCAGACAATGAGCACCTTTGGTGCTCATCCCCCAAGTGCTGCGAGTTTTAGTGCCTTAATGGCTTGCCTCGCTGTGTGAGGCTCGCAGGAGATGAGCTCCTTTGGCGTTTATTGCCTAAGTGCTGCGAGTTAATGGCTCGCCTCACTACGCGAGGCTTGCAGGCGATGAGAGTCTTTGTTGCTCATCGCCCAAGTCCTGCGAGTTTTAGTGCCTTAACAGCTCGCCTCGCTACGCTCCTAAGTGCTCCAAGTTAACAGCTCGCTTCGCGAGGCTGTCAAGCGATGAGCACCTTTGGCGCTCATCACCTAAGTTGTACGCACCACTCAAAGCGGGACGACGTCTGGTAGTTCGACAATTATAATATGTGATATACAGAATAAGCATTCTACCTCTGCTGCTATCTTGACCCTCTCTCTCTCTCCGTCTCTCGGTCTCTGTCTGCCCAGCTAGCTGTCTCTCCTCCCTCCCTCTCTGTACTGCGAGGTAGAGTGCTTGTATATATATATATATGTGTGTTTGTGTGAGAGAGACAGACAGGAGAAGCCTGGGATGCACTGAAGAGCAGAGCGTCATCAGAGTGCAATTCTCAGTGTCCTGATGACAGTGCACTAGTCTGATGCGCGCAAAGGTCGGGGTGCCGTCTATTTTAGGATAAAAGCCATAAACTAGATAGAATCCTGGCAGGCAAACTTAAATGATTAATTAAATAATACAAAGTCCTTCTAATCTATAGATCACAGGTAGTTGTTACACACAATCTCGTTAAAATCAAAATCCCATTTCTATTTTTTATCAATCATTATATCAAACTGGTAAAAGAAAGCCTAACCTTCAGCATATTCAACAATTTTTAAATACCAAAACTGATTAATCAGCAATTGATTTGTCTTAATGCCCCAAGACAACAATTGATAATCTAAAGTTAGGTAAATCTCCTGGCCAGATGAGCTGACAGACTATACTATAAAAATTAGCAAATATTTTGACTCCACATCTCTGTAATTTCTCCTCATGCCTAATTGATGGAGAGTCTATACCAATCAATATATTGATATATTACCTAAACCAGATAGAGACCGATTTCACTGATGATATAGCAGATAGATTAAACACATTTCTTCTAAATGTGATCCATGTTGACCAGGTGGGGCTCATCCTGGGGAGGCAACCCCCAGACAGTATTGGTAAAATATAAAATGTAATACACTCAAAAAGAAAGATGTATACTCATGTTAAGTCATTCTTACTCTCATATATATATACTGTACATAAGTATTTGACTCCCTGGGATGGACTTACTTATTTGAGACATTAAAACATATAGGCATTTAAAGGGGCCTTCCCCAATCCATTACAACATTATATCAATCCAAAGATATCCTTCAACCTCCAGGTCCTCAACTGGGCACTATTCATATACAAAGAGGCACACGTCAAGGCAGTGTTATTTTCCTTAGCCTTGGAACCTTTGGTAGCATCAATACAAAAACACAAAGATATAGTGGTAGAAAAATTGATTAACAAGGATTTAAAATGAGCTTGTTTGCAGACAACGTCATCTTGCTAATCACCAAACTCTTAACAACACGCCCTAACTTTTTTGCAATATTGATAACATTTGCATTTGCTTTCAGTTTCTCAAAATAAATACTGAAAAATCCACAGCAATAAATAGTAAGTTACTTATACCAACGATACCATTTTTACACCTCAAATGGCAAAATCAATAATTAGATGTAGTGGTTCAAATAGCAGCTAATGCTGATAATTTGTACAAACTTAACTACAAACACTTATCTCTAGCTTAATCAAAACACTCAATAATTGGTATACCGAAAAAAAAACTTACTAAATTGAATTGAGCTATTAAAATGGTTCTGTTACCAAAAATGAAGCTCACTCTCCATTCCACTGAGTCTGAAGGACATCAAATGATTAGAAGCAGAATGTTTTACATGTATTTAGTGACATAAACAGTTTAGAGTCAATAAGATAGGGATGTACATACACAGATAAAATGGGAGATTCTCGGTTTCAAAAGTAAATTTATATTAAAATGCGGTTTGGCTATACCAAATTATTGAATGGCATTTAACTACTAATGTGGATGTGGAGAGAAAAAAACATATTCAATATATTAAGTGGACACCACACAAATACATAACCAAATACAATGACATCAGCCCCATTTCAACATTAAAGATTTGCAATAGATTAAAATGCAATTTTCAACTGACAACTCTTCAGTCTCCCCTAACAGCAATTATACGTAACCCACAATTCTTGTTTCATTTGTACTTTAAGAAAAGGACTCAACTTGGATTAGTAACAATTTTACACTTTAAGATTGACGGTAAAACGACTTAATTTGAATCACTTCAAGAGCAATGGGTAACTGCAAAACAAGCGTATTACTCTTATTTGCAGAAACTCACTTTAGCAATTCTTCCCAAGACAGAGGTATGTCAGCCCCTTACTACATTTGAGAAGAAAAGGTATATATAATCAAAATGCTAAGGGAAGAATTATTCTGCTGTATAGCCAGGGAAATACACCAGATACAGCAGCGTCTAAACTTAGAGGACAGTGGGAACAGGATCTGAGTATAACTATAAAAGACTATGGCCCTCATTCAATTCACATTTTTACCAATTGAATAGGGCTCTAGATAAGCACATAACATATTTTTTTAAAGAAGTTTTTAGTTAATAAGCATCTATCCAAAAGCAAGGTTTTCACTAACTAAAAACTTCTTTAAAAATAATATGCTATGTGCTTATTTAGAGCCCTATTCAATTGGCCAAATTGCAATTGAATGAGGGCCTATGAGTGGTTTAGAAGACAAACATTTTCTACCCATATTTGTAGAAAGGACAACATTTTGGAGACTAATCTTAAAGTGACACGCAGAATGTATATAGTTCCTAAAAAAGATAAATAAAATATTGCCTAACTATTCAGAAAGTATTTTAGAGTTTTTTAATCTGAAGGGTCATTTTTAAACATATGTGGTAATGCAGAGCTACAAAGAGAATATAGAGAAATTGGTAACAATGACCTTTACTACTGACAGTTAACATTTCCTCCCACTTGTACTTATTGGAAAAAGTCCATAAAGCTTTAAAGGCCACAGGTAAAAACTTGTATCCATCTATTGGTATTATCAAACTCCACATTGGAATATTGGTACATACCAGCTCTTTCTTGGTATCTGTTATTAACAGAATTGCCAATCTGAAAACAACTAATTTACTCTTTTGAAAATGATTTACCATTATTCTTTAAAAATTGTTCACAATGGATAAAGGTGAAAAAAAAAAATCAATGAATTATGACTCAGTGGTCATAAAGCTAAGTAAAATTTTTCTTTGCATAAGTTACACTTCAGAACAAAACTTTGTCCTTTGTTTTGGTTATTTTTCCTTGTTAGGTTTTTAAGTGTTGTTATTTTTATGTAAGAAAAACAAAAAATGGAACCACAGACTGAAATCAAAGTCAAAATTGGATCTTTATTTGTTATACATATTTTATCATATGAGATTTGTATTTGATGACATATATGTTTATTACAGTTGTTTTGAAAAGCTATGTTCCATGTGATAACATTGTCTTTTTCAATAAAACATGTTTTTAAATAAAGTTAAAGATTGATTGAAATGATGAACTTCAGCTCAAAAATGTTGGGAAGTCAAGTAATTACCATTTTCACAAATGATCAATTTCAAAAACCGCAAATCGAAAAGCTGTTTATTTTAATTATAAGTGCTTAAAAGTCACAAACACTGGGTCAATACAGTAGCCTCTTAAATGGCTTCAAATGTTAAGCTTGTCAGTGAAGCCTAGTAGTCTTGAAAGCCATTGTTACTACTTTCACAACCAATAAAGATATACATTTTAACTAACTTTTGTGACTTTCATATTGCCATATTTATTTTACTGCAGTCTGTGGTTAATGGGCAAAACAAAAAACAAAAAAATTAAAGTAGCTGTATGATGTTCTTTGTATATGTATCCCTATGTACTTACCACTATGCCATCCTCAAAATGTTTGTCATGAATTAAATGCTAGACTTTATTACACTACTAGCGAATTGCCCGTCAAAAAATGACGGCAATGAAATTGTAAGTGAG